>OY757926.1:50216514-50423561 GCA_963585895.1 Sepioteuthis lessoniana | reverse complement strand
TTAAAAAATCCGACCATTAAGTGCATTACAGAAAAATGATTTTTCAAATATTCAAATTCTAACCGCTTATGGCGAATGATACACAGGTGGATTTCACCTGTTTGGGAAAAGATTCAAAGAATTGATATTAAGCTATGTGACGGGCTATGAAAAACCACTGATTGTGAAATATATATTAGCAGATAGAGATTGATTTGAACAGAATAAAATAGCTAGATCAATAATATTTGAGTAAGAATCAATTATCTATCTATTGAGCTAGCACAATTGATAGATAGACAGATTGATATCATTATAGGTTCAATTCAATATTCAGCGATCTATCTGTTTATCTATCTATCTCTCTATCTATCTATTTGGCGAGTCATAAATCTGATTTTATCTTTGTCGATCTACCAAGCAATCTATCGTTGTTGATTTGTTTATATCAGTCAATCTCTGTCGCTTTAAATCTATCTATCTATCTATCTATCTATGTTCATATTTATCTTTCTTGGTCTATGTATCTAGCTAGCTATCACTGCTATCTATTTCAGTCTCGGTGTGTCTTTCTGTCTGTCTTCGTCGATCTGATCCTAGCAAGCTATATCAGTATCTATCTATCTATCTATCTATCTATCTATCTCAGTCTCTTCAATTCTCTACATCTATCTATCTCAGTTTCCTCATATCTGTCTGTCTCTGTCTGTCTCTCTGTCTCTCTGTTGCTCTGTCTATCTATTTATCTCTGTCGGCTTGTTCATATGTATATATATATATATATATATATATATATATATATATATATATATATATATATATATATATCAGTCTCTTCATATCTATCTAGCAATCTATCTGTCTCTTCAATTCTATATATATCTATCTTAGTTTTTCATATCTGTATGTCTGTCATTCTATCAAACAATCTAGCTATCTGTCTATATCTTTATATCTATCCATCTATCTATCTTGATTGCATTATATCTATCTATTTATCTATCACGGTTTCTTCATATCAATCTATCTATCTTGGATCATCCTCTAAATACGATAATTCTATAATTTTTGCAAAGGGTATCATACTTAATCCCTAGCAGGGAAAATTATACCATTAATTCAATAATTCAAATTTGTTTGACTAGGGAATATTTTATGAAGCCAGAATTTTCAACTCTTAAAGAAAAATGTTTTTTGTCTTCTCTGTTATAAGTTTATTTACTGCTAAATAAAACACAAACTTATTATAAAGTAAAATGAAAATATACCAATTCCATAATCTATGCCAGGCTTAGCGCATGTTGTTATTAATTCACCAAATCTTAAAAGAGTCATAGCATTTGGCAAAGATTTATCTCAGAAACGTATTTATAGTTTAAATTCGTGCAATTACTACGCATCTATATTCCATAGAATTTGCCTAGTTAAATATAAAATCTCGGCAAAAGTAATCGTGTCGGCTAGATACCATCTCAACGCTACGTTGTATTTCCTATTTCTTTTTTATATAAAATTATTTAATTGTCAATATCTATATTTCTATTGACATTTATAAGCTGATTTTACTACGGCAGTAAGCCATGACTGTATCGTGAGTAAATATCCAATCTGATTACAATAATACCGTCAACATTCTCATGTCATGAGTCTATCGTGATTAAGTATCCATCCAAGTAAAATAATACTGTCTATTTACTGATCTCATGTCTCTCTATATCAATGTTCTTACATTTTATAGCAAACTAGACGATCCGTAAATCATTTAGGTTTCCACTGAAACAATGGGCTATGACTATATTAATGATTCTGTTTAGGACAGAGTAAATGATTCTTATTAGCCTTTTATAGTCATATCGAGAATTTTGATAATTAAAAACCAATTATACTCAGTGCGTACGCAGACCTCAAAATTATCATCCAGTCGCAAACTTTACTGAAAATCAGTTTCTTCTCTATGTTAAAGCATTTTAAGTGTATGGTTCTCAAAAATCTAATAGTAGTGATAGGATGTTTTGCTGGGTTGAAATCTATACAAAAACAATGGTGGGTTCCCCGTGGTTTTGTGGTTAACATGCAGGTGTGCGGCTGGGTAGTAAGCGAGTTCGAACTCCAGTTGCACAACTACGTTGTCTTTTGGACTAATGCTCTCGAGAAAGGTATAAACCCCCTTATCCCTCCAGCTATGATTTAAATAGTACATCTACTGTCTTTCTACATGGATGGCTTTGGCTTTAACAAAAGAAACCAAACCAAACCAAGATAATAGGAATTATAGTAATATACTTGACAAACCAAGAGGCGTATTTAACTCAACGGTTTAAAAATGGAATCGGTTAAAATCCTACACTTTACGCAAATGCCTTTGAGGATGGCATGAGTCCATATCTCCTTTATGCCTCGATCTGTTGATAAATAATAGGGTAGATTGGATTCTTTAGCTTTGGTTCGGTAACCAGTCTCAGAGAAGGAAAATTCTGAATTTGAATCACCTGTAAAAAGTAAAGTTGGCCGACCTTAGTCGAGGGCGAACTGACAGTTCCCATTTCACCAGCTACTATACCGAGGTGTAAGGGAGGGAGCTACTCATTTCTCGGAATCGCTCCACTTCACCCATGATCCATACCTTCTAGTGCTAAGTGTAAAGCAAGACAGCATCAAATATCATTTTTTTTAGTCTTTGGTATGACTCAACCTGGGATTGAACCCCAGATTGCCGGGCCATTGGCGAACACTTTACCCACAAGGCTACTCATCTTAGAAATTAATCTTGTCTCACATCCAGCTCGTTTCGATTGGGTTGGGTAAATATATGCGTGACAAACATTAGATACATTTGGTTTCTGTTTAAGTGAGTTAATAATGACTTGGTCTCACATCCAGCCCATTTCGAACGGATTGGGTAAATTTATACCAAACATGGGATCCATTTGGTTTTTGTTGTAAGGGTGTTAATAATGACCTTGTCTAACATCCAGCCCGTTTCAAAGGGATTGGGTTAATATATACCAAATAAACATGGGATCCATTTGGTTCCTTTTGTAAGAGTATTAATAATATACCTAGTCTCATATCCAGCCCGCTTAGGAGGAATTGGGTAAATTTATACGGGACAAACAAGGGACTCATTTGGTCCCTATTTTTAGAGTATTAACATCCAGCCCGTTTCAAAGGGATTGGGTAAATATATATAATAGACAAACGTTGGATCCATTTTGGTTCTGTTGTAAGAGTGTTCATGATACCAATTTTCGATTTAGTAAGGAGTAATAACGATTCTCTATAGAAACACTAAAGTAAAAGTACGATCACCAGATGGAGACACAGAATACTTCGACATTGTAGCAGGAGTACTACAAGGGGACACGCTGGCTCCGTATCTCTTTATCATTTGTCTAGACTACGTACTTAGAACATCGATTGACAAAATCAAAGAGAATGGCTTCGAACTGACGAAGAAAAGAAGCAGAAGATACCCCGCAACAACAATTACCGACGCCGACTACGCCGATGACATAGCGATACTGGCAAATACACCTGACCAAGCCGAAACACTTCTGCATAGCCTGGAACGAGCAGCAGCAAGCATAGGCCTCCATGTTAATGCACACAAAACGGAATATATGTGCTATAACCAAACGGGGGACATCTCCACTCTAGAAGGAACCCCTCTTAAACTAGTAGACAAATTCACGTACCTAGGAAGCAGCGTTGAATCAACCGAAAAGGACATCGAAACGAGGTTAACGAAAGCATGGACAGCTATCAATAGGCTATCGACTATATGGAAATCAGACCTAACCGATAAAATGAAACGCAGTTTCTTCCAGGCAGCGGTCACATCGATACTGCTATATGGATGCACTACATGGACGCTAACAAAACGGCTGGAGAAGAAACTAGATGGAAATTACACAAGAATGCTGCGTGCAATCCTGAACAAGTCCTGGCAGCAACACCCCACAAGACACCAACTGTACGGCCACCTGCCCCCTATCACGAAAACTATTCAAGTTAGGCGAACCAGACATGCTGGACATTGCTGGAGAAGCAGAGATGAACTCATAAGAGATGTACTCTTATGGATCCCCACACACGGCCGCGCAAAAGCAGGACGACCAGCACGGACGTACATTCAGCAGCTATGTGAGGATACAGGCTGTTGTCCTGAAGACCTGCCTAGGGCAATGAACGATAGGGAGGAGTGGCGAGAGAGGGTCAGGGATATCCGTGCTGCCAGCACGATATGATGATGATGATGATGAAGGAGTGAACGATTATGAATAGCTTTTTACATTTATCTTCGTTACATCGAAAATCTGTATGATTGAATAATGATATTCACTAAATTCTCATTCAGTTGCAAATTGAAATTGGAAATTGCTTTATTCTATAAATTAAAAAGTTTTAAATACAGTATCCCTAATAATTATGTTACCCTTAGCAAGTTTCTGTAAAACCATAATTTTAATCTAAACAAAATAGAAGCCAGAATTTTATCATTTCTTCTCGAATATCATACAATCAAAACGGATATTACTCGGAATTTTTTATTACCAAATACAGCATCATGGAACCTCTGCAATAAAAAGAAAGAACAACAGCTCTATAACCAAAATTAAAGTTCCATATCTAAGAGATTTATTAATTTTCGGATTGCTACGAATTCATATTTCTTTTTATAGAGTCTCAGTGGTGAAGATTTTGGTATTGATTAATAATATAATAATATCTGTTGTTGTTGTACAATGCTCTACTAGAAATAAAATATCGATATCTTTGGTTTAGAAGAAGATTAAATTTTCTTTTAAAAATCATTTGGGAAGTATTTATACATGAACGATACTGTATATTAGACTGATGAAAAAAATAATCAGGGTGTAGTTTGACTCTGTTACGTATATATATATATATATATATATATATATATATATATATATATATATATAATACAGTTTGCTATATTCATAAATAAAGAGTGTTTATTATCGGTGATAGAACATATATATGTAAGTGAGGATATCCTACTCATAGAATCAACGGCGACCAGAGACAGTTAGTTTCTCAGTAGTGCGATCATCAAACTATCTCTCTCTCTCTCTCTCTCTCTCTCTCTCTCTCTTTATATATATATATGTATATGATGAGAATTTCAGGAAGTATTTTTCTATATTTTATGACCATCAATAAGTATATTTTTAGTGATATTTCCTAGTAGAGTTAGCCAACATTGCTAGGAAAAAATATGAAATGTTTTGATGAAATTATTTTATATATATTTTAGCACGAGTCACGTTTTCTACAGCTGAGGCTGTAGAATACACCGACTGCACCACTGCAGAGGGGTAAGATTCCCCCAATGAATGTCCTGATACGACACTAAACAATCTGATGGTGAGGTTCCAGTAATGCTGGAGCTTTGGGGAATGAAAGCACCCTTTCATTGCCATTGCTCCCAGGTCCACTCTGGCCCGGAATGGTAGCACCTGATAGGGCCCTATCTATTGATTCAATAGAACTAACTGCATACTAACTATACTAAACTGAATTGTTTGAATTAGAACTGTTTGACTAAACTGAATAGCTTGAAATAGAAATGTTTTTGATAATTAAACCGTATTTACATTTAAACTGCGTGCTTATGTCAAACTGAATTGTTTGAAATGGAACTGTTTTTGATATTGAAAATGTACTTACACTAAACTAATTTATATAGACCTGTTTTGACGTTTAACCGTGTTAAACAAAATTTGTACTTATATTAAACTGAATTAACTGAATTGGAACTGCTTGACTAAACCTAGTAGCTTGAAATAGAAATGTTTGTGACAATTAAACTATGAATTCAAGCTAAACTGAATTATCTGAAATAGAACTATTTGCATAAAAATAGGTTGATATGCCATAAAACCCAACCAACAAACCTTGACTCTCTCTCTCTCTCTCTCTCTCTCTGAGTGTCTCTCTCTCTCTCTCTCTCTCCCTCGCCATCCGTCCCTATCCTTCATAGCTCTTGGCAAGTCCTCTAGACTGCATCTAGTTTCTGCACAGAGATGATGCACGTAAGTCCTTGCCGGTCAGCCAACACTGTGTTAGATCCCTAAGTGAATGTTGCTTATGATTTTGTCCTTACTTTTCCTTCAGGACTCCTCATGTCTTCGTCTTACGTGGAAGTTCTGTGATATGAAGGGTTATTGGCCGTACAACTAGTTTTGTCGGGTGTTGCTTCAGAAATTTTTTCAAAATAGGCCGTAGTGTTCATGAGTAGTTCATTTTACCCATTCCTTTATGTGTTTCGTTAATGTCTATGTGGTGCATCCATACAGTAGTACTTACATAACCACAACTTGAAAGAATTCCCGTTTTATCTTATTGAAGTTATGAGATTCCCATATGACCGATAACCTGTCAATAACAGACTATTACCTCGCTATGATGACACTATGATGACACCACTTTCAGTCGATGAGATATTGCTGCTGAGGAATGTGAACTGATCTACTAATTTCAGAGGCTTTACTCGTTAAATGGAAAGAGATCCTTCTTGTTTAAGACGCATGAACTCTGTTTTATTTGTGTTCACGTTGAAGTCTGGAATTAAGCATGTCAGGTGTATTTTCGAGAAGCGCTGGATCATCTGCATAGTCTGAGTCTGACATAATTTCTGTGAGATATCGTTTACTTCTTGTCTTCTTTTTTTATGTGAAACCATTTTTTTTCTGATGTTTGTAGTATGTAATCTTGGCAGATTATAAATAGATATGGTGCTCATGTGAGATCATTTTCTTTCATTAGATCTATTGACGTTCGTAGTACGTAATCTTGGCAGAATAGGAATAGATATAGTGCTTATGTAAAACCATTTTCTTTTATTTGATCTATTGACGTTCGTAGTACGTAATCAAGGAAGGTTATCAACAGATATGGTGCTAATATATCAATTTGCAAACCTACAGTAGCAATGTCAAAGAAGTCGGTATCGCCATATGGTAAGAGATACATTGGTTTCGTATTTTTGTAAAATAACATTATGACAGTTTATTTGGGGAGACGATATGCTAAGAGTATTTGCTCTATCTTTCCTTTGTGTATGAAACCAAATGTCTTGAGGAAATCTACAAACAATTCTGTTACCTCGAGATTTTTTGCACTTGCTCCTTCGATGATTCAACGGATAGTCAGAATCAGTGATGTTGTGGATCGATTTCTCTTGAAGCCGAACTGATTTTTCCAAAGAATTTTCTCGACTTCAAGTCGGATACATTTGAGAAGCCTTGCTGCTATGGCCTTAAGAGTTATGTCACTGTATTTCTTAGAGATTCCGAAGTTGCCTATCTTATGGAAAAAAAAGGATGCAGCCTTTTGTCCATTTTTCTATTGTGCTTCATTTATACACAACATTGCAAAATCAAAGAAATATGTCGTCAAATTTTCTTGTCTTCCATACTTCAGGAGGTATTTTACCTTGACCAACAGCTTTTCTGTTTTAATTCTTTTCAGTGCTGTGTCAAGTTCTTCCTCCTTAATCTGTCTTAACTTTACGTTTAGTTAGAAATTAATGCTGTTTCGGTAGGTTTATCAATGATTTCAGGAGGGTTTCCAAGCAGATACTATTTACCCAACCCCTCCGCTCGGGCAGGATATGACACAAGGTCAATTTTTTTTAAGCGGAGTTTAACAGGTTTGAATTCAGAGTTTTCCTTCTCCTAGACTAGTTGCCTAACCAAGGCTGAAGAACCTAGTCTGTCCTACTATTTACCCATAGCTGGAGGGAGAATAATTGGATTCATACCTTTCCCAAGGGTATTAGTGCTATGTGAAATGCAATCAGTCTCGTCCAGGATTTGAACTCGTGTCGCCGTGTTCATTTCCTACGACGATAACGACTACACCACGGGCACCTCCATTCAACCCCACCACTCGGGCAGGATATGACACAAGGTCAATTTTTTAAGCGGAGTTTAACAGGTTTGAATTCAGAGTTTTCCTTCTCCTAGACTAGTTGCCTAACCAAGGCTGAAGAAACCAGTCTGTCCTACTATTTACCCATAGCTGGAGGGAGAATAATTGGATTCATACCTTTCCCAATGGTATTAGTGCTATGTGAAATGCGATCAGTCTCGTCCAGGATTTGAACTCGTGTCGCCGTATCCATTTCCTACGTCAATAACGACTACACCACGGGCACCTCCATTACACCACGGGCACCTCCAAGCAGATTGTTGAAATGTTCTTTCCACGTCTGACGTGTTTCTTCTTGGTTGGTAGCTTTTAGTTTTGCTCTCTGCAGAGAGGTAAGACTACCCCAATGAGTGTCCTAGATTTGACATCAAACAATCTTATGTTCAGGCTTCTGTAATACTAGAATGTTGGGGAATGAGGAGTACGCCTTTATCGCCATTGCTCCCAGGTTCACTCTGGCCTGGAGTGGTAGCACCTGATAGGGTCCTATCTACGGGTCAAATAGAACTGTTTGACATTCAAATTGCTAAATTGTTTGGAATATAACAATTTTTACATTTAAGTGTGTGTGAATAAAAACTGTTCATATGCTACACTAAATTGTTTGAAATAGAACTGTTTGATCATTTAACAATGTGTAAACAACTGACTAATTGTTAATTGAATCGTTAGAGATACATAGCAATACTTGGAATCATTTAACTTTATTGACATTCTAAACTGAATTGTTTAAAGTAGAACTGTTTTTCTAATTTAACAGTTTGAAAACAAAAAGCTATATATAAACAAATGACTGTGTGTTAACAAAAATCTGTGTACTTATGCCAATCCAAATTGTTTGAAATAGAACTAATTTTACATTTATCTGTGTATTTATATTCAATAGAATAAAAGTGAAATCCTTTAACTGTGAGCAAAAATGAGCTCAGGTTCATTTAAAGATGTTATCTACAAAATGTGTTTAGAAGTCAAATGACCTGCAATGGTTGATATACCATGAAACCAAACCAAACCAAAACAAACCAAACCAATAACAAAGTTTTTATCAAAATGATTTGATTCGACATTAACTGATCCGAAAAGGGTTGATATACCGTAAACAAAATAACCAATCAACCAATCTACCGAATCTCTGATTTTATTGATGTGGCCTTGAATATATTCTTGTTCTTTTTTTTTTTTGTGTTACCTCTCTCTGGGATTTCTTAAATTTTGGTTGATTGACATGAGTTGAGTTTCTTTTATTAAATATGAATGCTTTTTTCTTGTCATCTAGTTTTTCCGTAACTGCTATTGACTTTTAGGAAACTTTACATTTGATTCTTGGTTTGGTTTGTATACACCCGACTGCTACTTCTATATGGGCGGTAACGAATTTTTCAGATTCGTAATTTGTATGTCTTTCAGATGTCTCCAGAAAAGTATCAAAAATTTTTCTTACAGTATATTGATTGCTAATACTACTATTGGTAACAGTTTTTTATTTGTGCGTAGACTCAAGCGAATCTTTAAAAAGACTATTCAGTGATTGGAAGTCATTCCTCCAAAAGAGGATCATGCTTCACAGTTCAAAGCGCTATCTATTAACTTTTTGTTTATAAATGAATAATCTTATTGTAATTTAGAGTTATTAGGGTAGGTGTAAGTTCATTGCTTTCCCTTATTATTTTGGAATAGAATATTTAGGTTTGAAAACCGGTTCTCAAGAGAAAACACTGTTAGATATTAACCATTTCTTTTTGGCGCATTATGTGAACAGAATTTATTATCTTGGCGCATTTGAGCATTAATGTCTCCACCGAAGATTAGAGCATTGTGTTTGGGAATGTGTTGGACAAGAGAAGAGAATCAGAGATACGCTTCAGCGTAATTATAACCTCATGGGCAAGGAAATAGAAGTACATTTTTCAAGTTGAGGAATTATATTGTAAATTTTAAAAAAAAAAGAGAATGTACATCTATTTCCTTGCCCATGAGATTATAATTACGCAGATGTGTATCTCTAATCGTCTTGGGAAGACGTAGCCCAAGAGATGACCGTGTCTTCTGTAAGAGTACGGATGTAACTTACAAAATGCATCGGGTTATGTGGCCGTGAAATCTCCATTGCTAGTTAGGCATCGCTTGTGTGTGATGTGGACCCGTAGCTCAGTGGTAGAGTTTCGTTTCTACATGCTGTGGTCTCTGGCAGATATTACCGTATACGCTGCTGATAAGACCTAATAAGGTTGAAGCAGCTGTCTAGTGTTCTGAATGTCACGCACAAGTGTTTGTTGGATTTTCTGGTCATGGTAATTCAATTTACAATATAATCGATCAACTTAAAAAAGAAAAGCGAAGAGAGTTCGTTAAAGTTCGTTTCACCACTGACAATGGTTGGACAGCAGCAAGAGACATTTGTTGTACTGGGGTTACTATTGGATGTAGTACTCATCTCTGCAATTTAGAGATGTTAACGCACAACAACTGAGAAGCAGTCCTCTAAATCCAATGGCAGCAGTCACAGAATTTTCCATGCAGATGCCAAGACAAATATCTATCCACTTCTGGCGTCATCGCATTTTAGTTCTAGTTTGCTATGTTAATATAGATGTTCTTTCACGATGTCTATATCGTAAACGAATGCAGATGCTGTAAGATCAGGTAGATAGTTCATAGTGTTTGAAGTCCTAGCGTTGAAAGTCAATAGCACTGACGATATTACTCAAGTATAGATCGATGCTGTCGATAATATAATTTGGATGTTGTGTTCGAGTCTAGCTTGGTCTTGCTAAATCTTTCTTGACTCAAGCAAATTTCGTGCGCGTTATAAGATAATCTGCTGGAACAATAAACCAATGGATTAAAGTTTACATACAGTTTGAAGTGAAACACCTCGCACATTCTTATATTACTGCAGGCTCACAAACCATTAGAAGATTTTTGACTTGAACTTAAATCTAAAGACATTCGACCAGAATTTTTGCGAGTTTAACTAAACAAGTACTGGACATTGGCATAATGGTTTGAGTGTTCGCCAATGGCCCGGGAGACCTGGGTTCGATCCCGGGTCGAGTCATACCAAAGACTCAAAAAATGGTACTTGATGCCGCCTTGCTTATCACTCAGCATTATAAGGTACGAATCAAGGGTAAAGTGGAGCAATCCAGGGAAAGGAGTAGCGCCCTCCCCTACACCATTGTAGCTATCGAAAAGAGAGCCTTCGGGTCACCCTCGACTTCGGTCGCTAACTTTACTTACTTAACAAACACGTGAATAAAGATATCCACACACATACACACACACATACACACACGTAGAGAAAGAGAGAGACGGATGTGATGTAATGTTCACCGTCGTAGAATATTGACTCAGTAACTCAAGTTCAAATCCTGAACTACTTTGTTTTCATTTCCTATGATGCTTATATCCTTGGGAAAGTTTTGAATCCAACTTTTCTTTCTCTAGATATTGGTAAAACTAGATTCTTAATCCTATTTACCAACCCCTCTGCTCGGGCAGGATATGACACAAGGTCAATTTTTAAGCGGAGTTTATCAGGTTTGAAGTCAAAGTTCTCCTTCTCCTGGACTAGTTGCCTCACCAAGGCTGAAGAACCTAGTCTGTCCTACTATTTACCCATAGCTGGAGGGAGAATAATTGGATTCACACCTTTCCCAAGGGTATTAGTGCTATGTGAAGAGCAATTAGTCTCGTCCAGGATTTGAACTCGTGTCGCCGCGTCCATTTCAAACGACGATAACCATTAGACCACGGGCAGCTAGATTCTTAATGCTTGTTATAGCAACTGGTTTAAGAGATGGAAAACTCTGAATTCAAACCTGTTAAACTCAGCTTAAAAATTGACCTTGTGTCTTAAACACACACACACACATACATGTATATATATATATATATATATATATACGCGAATGTCAGGTCTCATGGGATTGCAACTCATGTAACGTGTCTAATGTAGGAATAGCCTGACGGAATCCATCCCGATCCAGCTGTAACATCTAAGTAAGTTTGGTTTGGGGTCTTTAACTGATTTTTCGAACACTGCGACCAGAGCTCAGCGAAACATACCCCTCGGTTACCCACATGAAGAACGATACGATAGAGACGTTTGGTTTGAAGTAAAGACATGGCAATCTTTCAGAGGTAATTTTTTTCTCATTGATAGAGGCTCATAGATGAGCAACAGTAATTTCATGATAACTATTTGATTCCGGTTTACTCGGTTTAGCATCAGGTGAAGAGTGTCATTGACCCACATATGGATTCACCCTACTTCCAAAAAACCACGCTGCATCCTATGGTTTCCTTTGCTATACGCTCCTGTGCCTTGTATAATATTCTCCTACCTCATAGAATGTTATTCAGTGACAGGCCTGTGCGACATATTTTGTTTATTTCTACCAAATTTGGGTTGTGTGTGTGTGTGTGTGTGTGTGTGTGTGTGTGTGTGTGTGTGTGTGTGTGTGTGTGTGTGTGTGTGTGTGTTCTACAGCCTCAGAGCGGAATAATAATAATAACTAGTCACGACTGGGGGGCAAAGTGATCCATTAGGAAGTGTGCAAGAAATTGTGATTTGACTATGCAAACAAATGGTATACGCACAACCAAGAATCTGTCCTGAAGAATGAGACGCACAAACTCCTCTGGGATTTTGAGATACAAACGGAACACCTAATATCGGCCAGACGACCAGAACTTGTGATAACAAAAAAAAGGAGAATCTACCAAAGAGTGCACTTTGCCGTCCCAGCTGACCATAGAGTAAAATTGAATGAAAGTGCAAAGAAGGATAAGTACCTCGACCTTGCAAGGGAATTGAAAAAACCGGGAAACATCAAAGTAACGGTTATACTAATTGTAATTGGTGCCCTTGATACAGTCATCAAAGGATTAGTACAGGGACTGGAGGACTTGGAATTAACAGGGCGAGTGGACCTCATCCAAACTACTACACTACTGACATTGGCTTGAATACTAAGGAGAGTCCTGGAGATTAGAGGAGACTTGGTGTCATTCAAACTTCAGTGAGTAGCCATCGGCTAACGTTAGTGTTAAAACCTCGAAAATAATAATAATAATAATAATAATAATAATAATAATAATAAGTGATACTGGGACTGGAGGACTTGGAAATAAGAGAACGAGCTGAGAACATCCAAACTACAGCATTGTTGAAATTTACCAGAATACTGAGAATAATCCTTTATACTTGAGGAGATTGCCGTCACTCAAACTTTCGTGAGACACTCTCAGCTAGTGCTGGTGTGAAAAACTCTCAAAAGAGAATAATAATGACAATTTCCAGTGACAAACAAGTGAAATCTCGTACGGGAAGACTTGGGCATGGATAAAAAAGAGAAACCTTGAGAGAGAAACTGAATCCCTTCTAATAGCCGCACAAAACAACACCAAAAGAGAACTAAAAACAATATGTAACTTGAAGGTGACGGTGATGCCAATTGTAACTGGTGCACTTGGAACAATTCCCAAAAGACTGGTAATGTTACTGTAAGACTTGGACATCAGAAGACACGTGGGTAACATCCAAAGCAAAGCATTATTTAGGTCGGCCAGAATACTGAGAAGAGACTTGCTATCTCTCAAACTCCAGTGAAAATACATCTGCAAACTGTGGTGTGAAAAAATCTCAAAAGAGTAAAGTAATAATCATATGTATAATTATATATATATATGTGTGTGTGTCTGTGTGTCTGTCTGAGTGTTCTCCTAATAGATTATGTTATATTCTGTACGCTTCAACACCATTAATAATGATACGAAGAAAAACTATAAGCTGAAAATAAAATGTAAATTCCTTAATATCGATTATTTAAAGCGAAAAGGTATTAATCCGACGAAGTCTTTGTTGGTCGCACAGCTGGTTTTTGTTTGTCTGTATGTATGTATGTTTGTTTGTTTGTTTGTTTGTTTGTTTGTTTCATTTTTTCTTCTTTTTGTTTCTTTTTTCATTTATTATTTTTGTTTGGCGGGGGCTGAGATGTGTATCTTACATTTCTTTCTTTTTTTGACGAATTTTCCAATGGTTAAAAAATTGAATAAATTTGTTTTAAATTCATGACTAAAAATTATAAGCATTCTGCGTTTTATTTACTTGTCATTTTAGATAGATAGATAGATAGATAGATAGATAGATAGATAGATAGATAGATTTAGCCGCTTATTATATATATGGCACAGAAATCTATACTAAGAGTATCGTTGCTTGAGCACATCCGAAGCGATATAACTCGAGAGCAAAGCGGAATGAAGGCCATGATTGTGGAATACCGAAACTATCAGCTTGACTAAGCTGGACATGTCTCAAAGGACAAAAACAACTGATGGAGCCGTATAGTTGTCGTGTGGTATCCAACCGATAGAAAACAACCAATCGGGTGACCTCCACGACCATTGAAAGACGAAACTGTTTAGCGATGCGCAGCAACATGGCGAAGAAAGAAAGAAACAAGAACAGACCTAGATAAAAATGTGTCAATGGAGAGATCTTTCAAATGCCATCAAAGTTCCTGCAAAAGTTGATTTCGTTTACTACAATATCACAGTCCAACACTTAAGCCACTACGCCACTGAGACACCTCTTCCTCCTCCTCTTCCTCCTCCTCGAAAACGATGGAATAATAATAATAATAATAATAATAATAATAATAATAATAATTTGGAGTATGAATTGAGACCATCCACACTACAGCATTGGTGAGATCAGCCAGAATACTGAGAAGAGTACTGGAGACTTGAGGAGACTCGCTGTCATTTAGTCTCAAGTGAAAGATCATCCACCAGCTAGCGCTGGTGTAAAAATAAAGAAGTAAAATAATTATAAAGTTTTAATCTATCAAAAGAAAAAAATGTCTACAGACATGTCTACAGGATGAAATTAAAAGAAAACGAAAAACCGGGTAAATACTCAGACCTTGCTTGAGAACTGGAAAACAATGGAATCTAGATGTGACAGTGATACCAGTCATACATGGAAAAACTATGAAATAATGTCGAGACCCTGGAAAAGTAGCTAGGGAAAATGGAAATCCGAAAATCCCGAGATCATCTCCTGGAGACCTAAAGGGATGTGCTGTCACTCAGACTCCAGTCCCATTTCCTAACCTTTAAAACACACACAAAAGACAAAATGAATCCAACCCTTTTTATCATTAAATGGCCCATAGAAGTTGATGTGCAGTTAAACAAAACTCTAACTAAAGACTCAATTGAAATATCACCAGTTAAAGCTAGTGTAAATAAAATCGTAAAGAGTAAAAAAGGATTGTATAGCAGAACCCTTTGTAGTCTTTAGAAGCTTTGACGCAAAGGCTGATAAAAAAAAAAACGCACGAATATTTTTTTATACATATAATAAAATTAAAGCAAAATAATCATGTTCTAGATCTGAGTTCTTTTTTCCTTTCAAGATTTATTTGCGTCAATTTTAGATTTTATCTTTCAACTGGCTGACCTTTTAAATGATGGTCAACGCCGTAAGCCAATGAATTGTTATTTTGTTTCTGATTGGCTCTTGAGATCTTAACTAGCTTCGAGGCTCTTCACTCTTCTTCTCCATCTGCCTCGACCACTCCGTAATTGAATGTATTTCTGATGTATTGTATTACCTCGATACAGTCACTTTTGTGTCTTACCTCAAAAGCAATATGCATTACCTTACCTTTCATATTTCTATATTTATTTTGAAAAGTGGGGTGATTTGCTCGGTGCAAGGGCAGACCCCCATCTCTTTAAGATAACAAATAACAAATAAATCGAAAACCTTGAATCTAAACTCCTCGATGCATTCACTTGTAAAACCTCCTATACCCAACCCGACTCAGGTTTCCACGTGAAGCGTCCAATTGTTCCGAATAGCGCATGCGCATACACACACTGGACCAATTTCCCTCTCTCTGTTAGGTTATGCAAGAAGACAAACACACGTTATGTGTATCCTGAAGTTCTGAATTAATTTGTTTCCTACGGAAAGTCTCTTTTGAGAAGGCCCCCGAAAGAGTACCGAGGGTGAAAATACAGATTATATAAGCGAGTTGTCCTTTCTTTTGTCTCAAGATTTAAGCGTTTACATTGAGCTATACATTGTTGTTGTTTCGTCGATAAATTTCGGCCGATCCTTTCTCTGGCCTTTCGAGCGTTGTCTGAAGTTTTACGAAGCATTCTAATTATTCGATGAATTATACAAACTACTATCTTTGCCATTGTTCTTTCTGTCGGTACTTTTCAGCCGATGTCTTCATCAGCCTTCCCGGTATTTTCCAAAATGATTCCATGAATATCTTCATTATTGTTATTTCGATTTCAGCTGACAAGAAGCATTTTAATCATATCCAAAACACTCATTGGGGTGGGGCTACACCTCTGCAGAGAAGCAGTTGGTGCATTCTACAGCCCCAGGCGACCGGGTAAGATAATGCCCGTGGGAAATGCATGTGTTGCATTTCCATTCAAGGTATATCTTAAATATAGCTCTTTACTCGGCTGTTCAGCTATTGCACAACTCTTTACTTCACTTTTCCGTTGTCTGGCTTATCTTTCACTTCGTGTCGTTATTTCGTGTCTCCATCTTTATTCTTATTTGTTGGTTTCTGCCGTCATCTCCCGTTGTTCTAAGTTTTTTTTCCCATTGTGTGATGAATAACAACGCGACCACATTTTTATGCATACATATTATTTTTATTTCTTGGTGACTTTTCAGATTCCCATCACCAGTCAAACTAAACAGACAGCGAGTGATAGGAATACAGATGAAACATTTCCACCGTTTGAATCGAGAGTTTCTCACTCACTAACAAGCTTCCTCCCAGTTTCTAGGATCAACCGATCACGTGATCTTTTCGCCCAATCAAACAAATGTCAAAACAGTTCTACAAAATTCTAACAAGCAGTGTTTAATTGGTTTGAATTCCGAGTTTGTTTGTTTTTTCATCTTGACTGGTTGCCATACCAGCGTTAAAGAACGCAGTCTGCCCAATTATATGCTCGTAAGTGGAGCGAGAATAGTTGGATTTATATTTTGCCCATTCGGTTGGAGCCATAGAATACACCGACTGCTTCTCTGCAGAGGGGTTATACCCCACAAACGAGAGTCCTGATATGTCACTAAACAATATGATGGTGAGGTTCTAGTGATGCTGGAGCTTTGGAGAATACGGAGTGTCCCTTCATTGACATCGTTCCAAGATCCAATCTGGCCCGAAATGGTAACACCTAGTAGGATCTATCTATATGTAAAATAGAACTAAACTGTGTCCTTATGCTAAACTGAAATGTTTGAAATAGAAATGTTTTAATGATATAATGAGTTATTTGAAATAGAACTATTTTGACATTAAACTGTGTGTAAACAAAAAATATACTTACATTAAACTGGGTTGTTTGAAATAGAACTGTTATTATGTATTAAATGGATCTGGCATTGAATAACCTTCAATAGTTGATATGCCTTAAAACCAAAGCAAACCAAACAGATAAATAAAGCTATATTGTCAAAATCACCACAGGTTCATCGAACGTCAATCAAACCAGATGACCCAACAGTTTTTCTACGCGTTTAACCGCTCAGCACTTAATTTAAATGCTACACTATACGTTGATAAAAGATATCACCTATCTCTTTTGTAACAACTAAAGTCCATTTCTCATCTCTCTGCTACTGATAATACGTAAGTCAGATTGACTCCTTCAGCTTTTCTTAGGAACTAGTCTAGGAGAAAGAAAACGGAAGGCAAAAGTAGTTTTTCTTCGCTTACAAATTGATCTTGTGTTACATCCTGAATATAATGGAAGGCTTAAGTAAATACAGACTAGATTGTTTTGCTTTGGTTAGGCAACCAGTATAGGAGAAAATAATCTCTGAATAAAAACAGATTTACTCCCCTTAAAAATTGACCTTGTGTCACATCCTACTCGAGTCCGATTGGGTTGTTAAATATATACTCCAGGATGAAGACACTGAATTTTTGATTGGCATTGCTAATTGGAGGCCGTAGAATGACGACCTGAAAGTTGTAATAGAACCAACTTTCAAATCAAATTAGTTTATTGATGTACTCGGCGAAAATGGAAAGCTACGGTTACGTGCCGTCATAGAAGGATTAATTGCGAAAGATGAGTCACTATAGCTCATTGCTAATTTAGCCCCCGCGAAGAGTCTAGAATATCATGTGTGACGATAGATCAGTAATTGTTACTGGGTTGTTTTCTTCGTTTTGTTTTTGATTTTTTTTGTTTTTTGTGGGGTTGTTTTTGTTTCACTTTGTTGTTTTTATTTCATTTATTTATTAATCTTTATTTGTTTGATATTTTATTTCTATGGTTGAGTGAGTGTGAGTGTGTTTTTTTTAACAAATAAAAGGTAAACAGTCGGCCATTAGTCAAGCAAGTCTGATGGTTCATTTAGGCAATCTAATTATCAGTTTTTCTTTTTCTCTAACTGCGCATGTCATAATTCATTTGATAAAGTCTTTCACTTTATCGGAAATATCAATGGGACAGAATACGCTATGATTTTATTTAACGACATACATTTATATTTTTTTTAATTTTAAAAAATTAAAAAAAAAACAACAAAAACACCAGATTGAGTGATATGTACTTCAATGCGTTAGAGGCCTAAGTTATTCATTCATTTTAGTTCTTTTTTTTTTTTGTTTTATTTATTTATTCGTTATCAGTGAATTTGACACCAAGTGTTTAATGTAAAGGGAATCGGACGTCAGTGGCCAGTTACTTCTAATAATAATTCGGGCAATATAAAAATAAAAGACAGTCATTCACTGAAAAGAAATATCGTTTTTCAGTCTTTATTTCAATGAGAGTTCTGCCAGTTTCTAGCTTTTCCGTCTACTAATAAACTTGAACGACACGTGCAAACCAAATTATTGACCAATACCCTTTGTAAGCAGTACACTAACGTTAACAAAATGAGCGCGAACGCATATCTCCCATTACTATCATTAGTTTTCTTTTTTCCTTTTTGTTTTTTTTTTCATTTTAATATTACTGTACTAACAGAACTCTCCCAATCATGTGCCGTTTTAACGGCGTTAAGGAAATGAAAATACAAAATTCAGATCAGTATATTTCTAAAGTTATAATTTTACTCCCTGAATGTGTTTTTCACGCCATTTTAAACTGGTGTTTTTTCATTAGAGTCTAAGTGACAGCAAATGTCTCCAGAAATCTTTCAGCTGAATTTTGTGATGCCGTGTTCTATACGGTCTTGATTCTTCCTTTGATCTCCCGTCTTTTTTCCAGATTTTTTGTGACTGTTCCATTGGCTCCAGCTACGATTGGTATCTCTGTCATCTTCGCGTTCCACTATTTGTTTACGTATTTTGCAAAGTCTAGAAATATGTCCAGTTTTTTTCTGTCTGTATTTCAATGAAGATTTTCACAGTTCATTATTTGTTTATTTTTTTCTTGTTAATTTGTTGTTGTTTTTTTTTTCAGGCTATTACGCTATGCGTCATACCACGCAAAGCACTTCATGGATAGGGTGTTTTAAAATAGATTCAACTAATCAATATGATAATGATATATTACTGACACAAGCCTAATAGCGGCCATTTGGAACACATCCTATTGTAAATGCATCCTTTGAGATAGAGATATCAAATCAACGATTTTTTTAAAATTGTTATTATATCAGCTTCCGGGACATGCTATTATTTCTTTAGTTTCTTGGCTTAGTAATAAATCATCATCATATAAATGGGTTGCTTCTATTTCGAGACAGTTTTGTATGATTTTGTCTCCAAATAAGTAGTGACGCAAAATATTGTTCCTCTCTTGGACAAGGCATTGGGATCGAGGATTAATAATTGTTATAGTATCCCATTTTCAAATCTTCAACAAAAAAAAAACACAACATTATTGCTAGTAGTTATTAGCTGTAACATGGGCCTTATGTATATTGAGACACTCTATACATTAGCAATCACAAGGGTCCTATATATATTTAGACAGTCAATAAGATTAAAGTTTTTGCGACTACTGAAAAATTAAATAGCACTATTTTCAAAAGAGGGTATTTATTCCACCACCCTTCACAAGTAGGATGAAATACAGGGTTAATTTTTAAGCAGAGTAAAACTACTTTATTTCAGAGATTTCCTTCTCCAAGACCAGTTGCTATACAATGGTTAAAGAGCCCATTCTGCCCTACTGTTTAACTATAGGTGGATCGGAGAAGAGTTGTTCGGTTCATATTTTTCCCAAGAGTATCAGAGCTGTGGGAAATGCAAACAGCTTCGAGTTGAATTCAAATTCTATTTTAGGCAGAAGGTCATAGTGAAATGACTTTTCAATATGTAACACAGTAATATGTTTCACTGGAGTCTGAGTAACAGCAAGTCTTCTTAGGTCTCCAAGACTCTTTTCAACATTCTTGCTGATCTCATCAGTGATGTGTTCTGTAATATCTCGAGTCTTCCACGGATTTTTCATCCAGCAGCCTCTTTTTCAAGACAGTTACTAGCGTGCCAATTATTATTATCATCACCGTCAACTTCATATTCAACAGCTTATTTTTTTTTCTTGCAAGATACAAATATGTGTCTATATTTTCGCTTTCTTTCATTTTTACTCCGTCGTCCGCTGGAATATAACTGAAAAGTGGATAGAACACTGGGTTTGATGCATTAATAGTATTGCTGATTGAGGTATACCTGTGAGTCTTGATTCTTTTCGGGGTTTGTTTTTTTTTTGTTCTTAACATTTGGCAATAGATCTATTGTTGTCTGTAACGAAATTCAAAGATAATCGGTAACGGCACGCCAAAGAAAAAAAGGTTACAATGTTTGAATTCGAGATTTGAGAAGCCAAAGCCTTTTTGGCAGAAATGACCACCATAATCTCAGACAGATTAAGAATGGACGCTTCTTTTCCCGACCTCGTCTTTTCCATTCTCCGTTCGTTTTTATATTTGTCCTTTTTCTCTCATTATTCTTTTTTGTCTGATATTTTTTACCATTTTTTTCCTTTGCTTGTTTGTTTGTTTCTCCTGTCTCGTCTTTCATTTCTTTTTTGGAAAAATATTTGCCATTTTAAAAATCTTTTATCATCTTTAATGCTTTCCTCTCTAATGTTTCTAACTTTGCTTTCGACAGGTTACGACAGAAATACCTCCCACATTTTAAACAAACACGTCTGTGGTGCAAGAGAACTTAAGCAAGTGGCAATGGTAGCTCTATCTAGCTAATGGCTTCACAAGATTTTTTTTTTTTTTTTTTGGATTCAGTCGGTTATGATCTTGGAACGATGTTAACTGTGCATTTGCAGGGCTTGTTTTTATTTTGTTTTTTTTTTGTGCTTTTTTGTTGGTGTTTCTCTCTCTCTCTCTCTCTCTCTCTCTCTCTCTCTCTCTCTCTCTCTCTCTCTCTCTCTGTGGTCCGACGGTGCAGTAAAACTCTTTTAACGACATTTTTTCTTTTCGTTTTTTGTTACTTAACACTAATCGGAATTGGGTGACCTGTTTGTGTCATTCAGTAAGACAGATTCTGGTTTGTGCATATACCATTTTGTAGTATAGTCAAAATTCAATCTCTTGCACAATTCCCAGTGATCAACTTACATTGTAAGTTGTGCTAGCTTGTTACACGAGCTTATGTTATTAACCGTTTCATTTTCATCTGCACATAGTCAACTCTTGTTATTCTGTTGTGTCTGACTGATTTTCACTTTAAAATAAATAGTCCTTATAGTAATGTTCAGTGTTGCAATCGTGGTGTAATGGTTAAAGCGATGAACTGCAGAATTGTAGTACGCGAGTTCGTACTCTAGTCGTACTATTACGTTCACTTTCGGGCAAATACCCTTGGGAAAAGTATGAACCCCCTTATCCTCCCAGCTATGGGTTAAATAGTACCACTACTGCTCTTCTAGTAGAATGGCTTTGGCATTAAATAACCTGCAAATGTTGATATACCATTAAACAAAGAAACCAAATCAATCAGTCTATGCATTTTCTTTTCTAGACAAATACAATCTGACTATATTTTTATTATAATTATTTTACTCCTTGCGAGTCTTTAACACTAACGTAAGTTTGTTGGCTTTCTCCGGAGTCTCCAGGACTCTTCTCAGCATTCTGGTCGATCTCAACAATATTTTCGTTTGAATGTTCTCAGCTTCTCCTCCTATTTTCAACTGTTACAATCTCCTTTCCAATAATCTGGGGACAATTCCAAGCG
Organism: Sepioteuthis lessoniana; assembly: GCA_963585895.1. Classification (NCBI taxonomy): domain Eukaryota; kingdom Metazoa; phylum Mollusca; class Cephalopoda; order Myopsida; family Loliginidae; genus Sepioteuthis; species Sepioteuthis lessoniana. Next base: position 50,401,410 of record OY757926.1, on the reverse strand, counting down.
CAACAACTACAGTTATTACCATCGACACCCGCATATTCCACAGTAGTATTAATATTATTATTATTAGTAGTGGTCCTCTTAACATGCCAGAATTTTGGAAACCTTGGAACATACGCATGTCAAAAGCTTTTCCTTGCTAACCTTTGACACCGACAGCGTTTGACCAAGTGCCAGACAGATTTCCGAATCTCAACTCAAGTAAATTCTCCCTCACGGCAAAATGGCATTTCACCTGCTCACCCCCCCCCTCTCTCTCTCTCTTCCCCAACTTATTCCCAATCTCTGTCTTTTCTCTTTTCTCTTTCTCGATTTTCTACTCTTTACTCCTCCCTCTAAAGCAATACACGCTTTTTCTCTTTTTTTCTCTCTACCTTTGATAATTAATCGCTGGAGACCACCCTGCTTTACAGCGATAGTCATCAGAACAGTCACGCAAGTCATTGTTAGTGAATTTTAATCTCGTATGGCCATTTGCCAGACTAGTCATTTTAGGCTATCCATCGACTAGTTACTGCTAACAAATTGACCTAGCAAGCCATTGTTTGTCAGTGGTTCGTTACGTACTCGTTTAACGTTCCGGTCGCAATGAAAATATACTTTCTCCATAGTAATTTTTTTTTTTTTGCTTTATTTCGTATTTCTTCTTCAACTGACTGTGTCGAGATTTGTTTTACACCAAACAAATGTGCGAGCAAAACAAAAAGTATTTTTATTACATAAAAAAGAAAATATAAGGTGTACTATATAATTTTAAATAAAGCATATATTTAATAGAAATATCTGCATTGGAGGTCAGTCTAGGTATTAATAAGCCAGATTTTTTTTCCATTTTTTTCTCAGGTAGGCAACTCTTATTGAAAACTATGATAACCTTTGAAACATTCCAGAATTCATTTCAGGTGAGTGGTCTATTTGGTTAAGTCCATCATAAAAATGGAACGCAAGATGAAATCTTGCCCTGTCGGCTGAGGCAGTAAAATACACCAACTGGTTCTATGCAGATACCCCCTACAACGAGTGTCCTGGTAGCCCATACGACTGGGGAAGTAGAATACATCAACTGGTTCTCTGCAGAGGGGTAAAACACACTCAACGAGTGTCCTGGTGGCCCAGTCGGCTGGGGCTGTAGAATACACCAACTGGTTCTCTGCAGAGGGGTAAGATCTCCACCCACCCATGAGTTTCCTTGATATAACACTAAACATTATGATGATGAGGTTCCAGTAATGTTGGAGCTTTGGGGAATGCGGAGTACGCCTTCATTGCCATCACTCCCAGGTTGACTCTGGCCCAGAGTGGTAGCACTTGATAGGATCCTATCTATAGGTCAAATAGAACTAAACTGTGTCAATTAAAATGCGACCGTTTTGACATTTAAACTGCGTACTTTTGTTAAATTGAATTGTTTGAAATAAAATTGTTTTTACATTTAACTCTGTGTATTACCCAAAGGACTGAGGCTGTAGAATACACCAACTGGTTCTCTGCAGAGGGGTAAGATCTCCCCCTCCCCCAAACGAATCTCCTGGATATGACACTAAACAATATGGTGACGAAGTTCCAGTAATGCTGGAGCTTTGGGGAATACGGATTACCCCTTCATTGCCATCGCTCGTTGGTCCACTTTGGGCCTGAGTGATGACACCTGATAGGATCCTATCTATCGGTCAAATAGAACTAAACTGTGTAATTATGCTAAACTGAATTACCTGCCATAGAACTATTTTGATATTTAAACTGCGTACTTATGCTAAACGGAACTGCTTGAAATAAAACTGCTTTGACATATAAACTGCGTACTTTTGCTAAACTGAACAACTTGAAATTAAACTGTTTTTGACATTGAAACTGTACTTTTGCAAAACTGAATTCTTTGAAATAGAATTATTTAGACATTGAACTGTGTGTAAATAAAAACTATATTTATACTAAACTGAATTGTTTGAATAAGAACTTTTTGACAAATTGAAGAGCTCGAAATAGAAATGTTTTGACAATTACACTGTGTACGCATACTAAACTGAATTGTTTGAACTAGAACTGCGTATTTGTATAAAAATTGATTTGGCATTAAATAACCTACAAAGGTTGATAAGCCATAAAACCCAAACAAATAAACAAGATTAAATCATGGATCAAAGCGATAGAAACATTTCAACAATTTAACATGGGTTGGATCAACTTCTATTCTGGACGAAGGATTTTAGGCGGCCCAAGACATTTAGAAAGAATAAGAGACTCCTTTCTTAACTGATCCTAGTCATTGCGTTTATTTCCTATTCCCTAAAATCAAAACCCAGCTCCTTGGTTATCATTTGGGAAATATTGAGAACATGTAAAAGGTGATGAGATGATTCAACCACTATTTCTCGAAATTTAAATAATTTCTCAAAATGGGAACAATGTCTTACAAAGTGCAAGGTTTTCTAATAAATCTCACAATAATTTATCTTTTAAATCAGTTGATAATAGACAAAGTTTACGAACACTTTTTCATTATTTAATAGACAGACCATACATTTTGAAGTGTGCTTTCCTGGGGGTGGGAGAGACAGACAGAGACACAGACGGAGTGACATGGAGAAAAGTGATTGAACAATATTTATGGATTGATTGATTGATTGATTGATTGATTCTAACGGTTTGTCAGTCCTAGAGTGGAGAGACCCCGTGGTATAGTGGTTCACGCGCTGGACTGTGACATTGCAGTAGGCAAACCTTTAATTGAACCACAACAGTTTATTTACAAGGATGGCTTTAGCACTGAATAACCCACCAAGGCTGATATGACATAAAACAAAGAAACCTTTAATAATGCACAGCTGTTCATTTACAAGGATGACTTTTGCATTGAATAACCCATGAAAGTTGATATGTCATTAAACAAACAAAAGAAAATAAACAAACTGGTGAGGGAATCGTATTAATTGTACATTCCTATTTACATTTTTTTCAGCAGTGACTTTTGAAACTTTTTTTTTTTTTTTTTTTTTTTTTGCATCCGATCCTATGGAATAATTTTTTCACAAGGCCCGATCGAAAACGTATTATTTTTGCACGCGGTCCTATCGAACATGAATAATTTTTGCACACGGCACCATCAAATACGAATAATTTTTGCATACGGTCCTATTGAATACGAAATAATTCTGCACACTGTTGAAAATTTATTCATATTCGATAGGAATATGAATAGATTTTCAACAGATTTATTCGTGCCCTATATGAGACCCTAAGAGAGTAGACCTGGGAGTAATGGCAATGAAAAAGTACTCGACATTCTTCAAAGCTATTGGACTTGAGCTTCACCATCAGATGCATTTTAGTGTGCTACCCAGGACTCTCGTTGGGGTAGAGTCTTATCCCTCTGCGGAGGCGTTGCAGTCAACTCTAGCCGACAAGACGATCAATGTTTAAATTTAGATTTTAAGAATTTTGATGATATTGAAAATATTATACAGCGTTTATTAAGAGAAAATATGCCACCAATTCCCTGATGTTGAGGTGCTCTCTGATACATTGGATATTTTGACTCTTTAAACTGATGTCATTAATGCTTTTTCGTGGTTAAAACTAGAATTTGAGCATTCACATAATGCTGAAAGAAAATGTCCGCCTCCCACCTATCACCTTTTTTTCCAGAGGTTACAGTCTGCACTTTCTAATCTCCGCCAAAAAGGCGGTTTCGGGTTTGTTGGTTGGTTGGTTGGCTGGTTTTATTGGCATATCAACCATTGTAGGTTAGTTAATGCCAAATCCTCTTTATATTATTTGTGGTAATTTAACGTCAAATCCTTTTTATACATATATATTAAATACATATGATTTGGTTTGGTTGGTTTTTATGGCATATCAACCATTTTGGGTTATTTAATGCCAAATCCTTTTTATACATATATATTGAATATATACAATTTGGTTTGGTTGGCTTTTATATCATATTAACCATTATAGTTTTTTTAATGTCGAATCCTATAAATGCATATATATATATAAATATATGATTAGGTTTGGTTGTATCTTATGGCATATTTAAAAAATTTAATACCGGACATTGGCCTAGCGGTTAGATTGTTCGCCAATGGTCCGGGAGACCTGGGTTCAATCCCAGGTCGAGTCATACCAAAGACTCAAAAAATGGTACTTGATGCCTCCTTGCTTAACACTCAGCATTATAAGGTACGGATCAAGGGTAAAGTGGAGCAATCTAGGAAAGGAGTAGCACCCCCCCTTACACCTTGGTGTAGTAAGCTATCGAAAAGGGAGCCTTCGGGTCACCCTCGACTATGGTCGCCAACTTTACTTTTATGGCATATCAACCATTGTAGGTTATCAAATGCCAAATCCTCTTTATACATATATATCAAATTCATGTGATTTGGTTGGGCTGGGTTTTATGGCATATCAACGATTGTAAGTTATTTAATGCCAAATCTTTTTTATACACACACATATATATATATATATATATATATATATATATATATATATATATATATATATATATATATATATATATTAACCAACCTGGGCTTTTTTTCATACGGTTAAATGGTTTCACATATTTCTATCTTATACGAATACGCAGTTAAATGTAAAAACAGTTTTATTTCAGAGAATTCAGTTGAGCATAAGTCTAGTTTAAATATCAGTTCTATTTCAAACAATTCAGTTTAGCATGTCAACAAAGTTAAATGGTTCCAAGTGTCGGTATGTATCACTAACAATTCAATTAAAAATCTGACATTTTTTTCCACACAGTTAAATTAGCAAACGCTTCTATTTCAAACAATTCAATTTAGTGTACATACACAGTTTGAATGTCAAAGTGCTACCACACTGGACGTGGGTCGACCTAAGAATTATGGCAATCAAGAGGTATTCCGCATTCGTCAAAGCTCCAGCATTACTGAAGCCTGACCATCAATTTGTTTAGTGTCATATCTAGGACACTTGTTGGGAGAGTGTGTTACCCCTCTGCAGAGATGCAATCAGTGTGTTTTGCAGCTCCAGCCGACTGGGTCACTAACACGAATAATTCTGTTTACAATTAATCATCTTTTTGCACACAGTTAAATGATTACAAGTATTTTTATGCAACACAAATAATTCTATTTAATACTAATCATTTGTTTGCACACAGTTAAGTAGTTTTAAGTATTGCTTATACAAAAATAGTTTTATTTGCACACATTTAAATTCTTTTAAGTATTGGAATTTAACACTAATAATCCTATTCAACTCTTCATTCATTTGCCCACTTTTAAATAGATGCAAGTATCCCATTCAAGCATTCTAATAATTCTTTTTAGTATTAATCTTTTCTTTGCACACTCTTAAATGGCTTCAAATATTGCCAACACCAATAGTTTTATTTGCTCACAATTAAATGGTTTCAAGCATCGCTACATAAAACTAACAATTCAATTTAACGTCAATCATTTACTAGCACACAATTAAATCCTTAAACAGTTCTATTTCATCCATAGATTGGACCTTAACAGGCAGTACCACTTTTGGGCTAAGTGGTCCAGGAAGTAATGGCAATAAAGGGATACTCCACATTCCCCAGATCTCCAGGAATGGAGCCATACCATCAAAGAGTTTAATGTCATATCCAAAGACACTCAATAATCGGGGGCTTACCCCTCTGCAGATATGCAATCCGTTTATTCTATGACACCAGCCGACAAGGAGGTTTTTATTTTTGTTTTTATTTATTTATTTATCTATTTATTTATTTATCTAGCTTCTTTTGTGCATTGCTTAACTTCTTTCTTTAGCCATAAGACATTTTTGGAAATTTTTTACTCTTTAACCCATCCTATTTTAGCGAAAACAAAAAGTAAGATTTTCCTTTTTTTTTTCTTTTTTGGGGGATGCAAATACATGTAAGAAGCCAGAGAAAATATCTGCAAAGAAGAAATTTTGAAGAAAACCCCAATATTTTACAATTTAAGGAAGGGAATCACTTTGTTATATAAATTTAACGTAAAATGATCACTCACTTCAGGACTAGTAAGCATTAATGACGACCAGAGACAGCGAGGAAGGGACGTGTAACCAATTTTTTTTCATTTTTTGTAGGGAAATCAGATGGAGGGGGAAGGTTTTTTTCGCTAAATAAAAAGAAGGGGTGGAAACAATATTGGAGCGGACATTTTTCTTTTTTTATAAGTGATGAAAAGACTAAAGATTAAAAAAAACGCCCACGTTTCAGCAGAAAAAAAGAAAAGGAAACAAACTGGGGGGGGGGTATTTTTTATTTTAAGTCTTTTCATCACTTAGAACCCCCCCCCCAATATTGTTTCCACCCCTTCTTTTTATTTAGCGAAAAAAATTCCCACCCAGATAAGCTTAGTTAACACTTCCACATCTGATAAGCTTAGTTAACACCTCCACATCTGATAAGCTTAGTTAACACCTCCACATCTGATAAGCTTAGTTAACACCTCCTTAATTCCCACCCAGATAAGCTTAGTTAACACCTCCACATCTTATTTAACACCTCCACATCTGATTTCCCTACAAAAAACGAAAAAAGAAAAATGCTGATATGTCCTTTTACCGCTATCTCTGCTGGTCAGCAATGCTTGCTGGTCTGGAAATGGGTGATCATCTTACGTTAAATTTATATAACAAAGTGACCACACTACTTCAATTGTAAAATATTGGGGTTTTCTTCAAAATTTCTTCTTTGTGGATATTTTTCTGACTGTTTACATGTATTCGCCAAAAAAAAAAGTAGAATTTGACTTTTAGTTTTCGCTAAAATAGGATGAGTTGAAGGGTAAAATTACCTTCTTTTTTTTTAATCTAAATAAAACATTTCTCAAATCGGAAAATGCTCTTGAGTGCAAAAACATGCGGAGGAATTAAAACTTCTTAAGATATTCATTTTTGTTTGGAGAGAATTTTCAAAACTTTTCTATGATTGGAAATATATTTATCTATGCATTATTCGTTCAAGTTTAACTCGTCTCACAGGTGATCCAATCCTTTCAGTTCAAACATTTATCGTTCACTTTCATTCTTTCCATACACAAAATTGCGGGTACGGAAGATGTATAGGATGACTGCATTTTGGAAACTAGAAGTGATTATGAATTCAAAAGAGCAACCAATCAGAATCCTAAAACTAACAAAGCGAACATTCTGGAACAGTCCAGTGAATTTCGTGTATTCCCATTGGTCAAGCGCAGCTTTTCGTTGTCAGAATCAACTTTTCGCAGTGGAATTCTCTTCTCCTTAGAAATTCAGACAGGACATATCGAAGATAGGAAAAGAATGGAATGAAAGCTGACAAGAGAAAGGAAAGAGTTGATGCAACACTTTCCTAATATCGCTTCAAATTCTGTTACCAAAACAGAAAAAAACGACCATACAGCGTGGAACTAAGAGTCGTAGACTTAGACACTTTCCAATTTCACGAGAGTAATTTAAAGTTCATATAATACTAGCGTCTGTGACAATGACAACGAAATCCAGACATCTTCTTTCGGTACCCATCTTTCCTTTCTTCTACTTCTTCTTTATAAGAATTATCGTCATTTTTCCTCCTCTCTTTTTTTCGTCTTTCATTCTTTTTCTTCATGTAACACTCTTTTTTATATTTTAGCTCACCTTCCCTTAAGTTTTAATTATACTCCTTCTCCTCCTTTATATTCTTCCTCCTCTTTTTTCAGTATTCTTTTTTCTTTAATCAGTCTACTCCTTCTTCTTCTTCTTCTTCTTCTTCTTGCAACCTTCCTTTTTATATTTTTTCACAACTTCCTTTAAATTTCAATAATCCTCTTTCTCCGCCCACTTATTCTTCCTTTTTTTTTCACTATTCTTTTTTTTTCTTTTATCAGTCAGCTTCTTCTTCTTCTTCTTATTATTATTATTATTATTATTATTATTATTATTATTATTATTATTATTATTCACATCAGCGTTAGCTGGTGGTCTTTCGCTGGAGTTTGAGTGACAACAAGTCTCCTCAAGTTTCCAGGACTCTTCTCAGTATTCTGGTCGATCTCATTAAGGTAGTTGTTTGGATGGTCTCCATTCATCCTTTTGTTTCCAAGTCATCCAGTCCCTTTAATAATCCTTCGGTGACTGTACCAAAAGCACCAGTTATGATTGGTATAAACGTCACTTTCATGTTACACAGTTTGTTTTTGTTTTTTTTTCAATTCCCTAGCAAGGTCGAGGTAGTCATCCTTCTTTTCACTAACTTTCAATTTTACTTTGTGGTCAGCCGGGACATCAAAGTTCACAATTCTGCAAGTTCTCTTTTTTCGTTGTTGATTATAATAAGGTCTGGTCGTCTGGCCGATATTAGGTGATCCGTTTGTCATTATTATTTCGTTATCCCTTATCACTCTTCCTATATATTTTGATCTTCTTTTACTCTGTCGTCTTTTTTTTTTTCATATCCTTATCATTTTTCTTTAACTTTTCTATTTTTGTTTTTCTTCATTCTCATTTTTATTTTATTTCCAGCACCCATCCTTTATATATTTCATTACACTTTCACTTCAATTTCATTTCTTCTTCTTTTTCTTCCAGTCCCTCTCTTCTAATATGTTATCACTCTTCCCCTTTAATTTTAATTATCCTAATCCTATAAAAGAAAGCCACTGGTTTAATGGAAATCCTTTTACTAAGTCATCACACACTCTACTACACACGGATTATATCTATAGCAATAACAGCATTAATAGCAGTAGCAAAAACAAATCAGCATCACACAAATCATCTCATATTTTCTTTCCTTTTTCTTCTCTCTTCTTTTTTCTTCTTCTTTTTTTTTTAAATCTCTCCAAGTTTTCTTTTGTTCATTCAATTTTATTTAGTTCTTATTTCGTTGACGTTTTTCTTTCTCTCTTTTCTCCTTATTTCTTATTTTTTCTTTTTTTCTTTTTCTTTTTTTTTTTTTTTTTGACATTTAATTCTTTATTACCGATTTGAGTATTTATTGTTTGAAGTTCTAAAGAGAAATGTTTGTTCAGGACACGCCATTACTCCTCTGCTTTGGAAAGTCGATTCGTACAACGCCAAGAAGTGACCGGCCAATCAGAATTCATGAAACGAGCTCAGCTGTTCTGGAATGTAGGGTTTGGTGATTTCGTATTCTGATTGGCTGATAATTTAAATTTCAAGATCGCTTACGGCCTACAAAAGCAGCTGCGTTTGTGCCAGGATGTTTGTATTGTACATCTATCTTTTCCTGTATGGAACATTGCAGCCAAATGAGGGAATTCTTTCGATGAAAAGAAGACTATTGTGTCCCTGCTCACGCAGAAGACAAGTCTCTGTGTGTGTGCGTTTGCCTTCGTGCGTGCGTGTATGTGTGTATGTGAGAATCCTTACGTGTAGGTATGTGTGCGTGTGTGCATGCAAGAGAGCGTATGCGAGTGCAGGTGTGTGTGCGTATGTGTGAGTGTGTAGGAAATGGAATCGGTGATTTAAACGAACTGAAGCTGCTCTGAATTCAGAATTTTCCTTCTCTTAAACTGGTTGCCTAACCAAAGCTAACGAACCCAATCTGCTCCAGTATTTTAGACTGTTTGAGAAAGAGCAGATCAATTCATACTTTTTCCAAAGGTATTAGCACAAAGTGAAACGCAAACAGAATCGTCCAAGATTTGAACTCTAGTCGACAATTCCATTTTCTGTTGCGATAACCGTCACACTAAATATGACTGCATCTTTTTGTGAATGTACTTTAATAAGAAATAATAACTAATGATATCCTTTTATAAGGAATAATACCTTAATATATAATACCTTATAATATACCTTTTAATACCTTTTAATATACCTTATACCTTTTAATATATACCTTTTAATATACCTTATAATACCTTAATATATAATACCTTATAATATACCTTTTACTTAATATCCTTTTATAAGAAATAATACCTAATGATATCCTTTTATAAGAAATAATAATGATAGATTTTTAAGAAATAATACATATTTATATCCTTTTATAAGAAATAATAACAAATGATATCTTATTATTAGAAATAATACCTACTAATATATCATTTGATTAGAAATAATGCTGAATAATATCTTTTAATGAGAAATTATACCCAATGATATTATTTTTAATTGTACAATGTTTCACCAGACATTACAAGATTCTCTTATATAATAAATAGGTTGAATCTTTTTATTCGATTTGTACTTTTTGCATAATTCTAAAAGATCCAAATAGTTGTCCCAATCCCATTATCCCCCAGCTATGACCTAAATAGTATCACTGCTGTTCTACGATGATGACTTTGGTTGTGAATAACCCAGGAAGGTTCATATAACACTCAACAACGAAACCAAACGAAACAAGTTGTCCCAAAGCAGTAAAGTTCGATTGATAGGTGATGATCCCGAAATCAATTTGAGAACTCGGTTGTGATTGGATAGTCTCAGTCGGGTGACCGAGGGTTTCTAGAAGTTAGAAGATATATATTAGCTATGAATCAGGTTTTTAAAAACTGCAGAGGAGAACGGATATGCAGTCCATCTATTGTGACTTCCCTATTTATCCCAGCAGTAAAGAACTGAAAAACGACAGGATGGAACAATCATCTGCCGAGAAGATCAAAAGACGGCTATAGAACAATCATAGTATTTTGGGTGCTCAGTGGGGGAGATCATGGTATGCACTGCTGATGAGACCTAATAAGGTCAAAACAGCTGTCCAGTGTCACGGGAAATTGTTCGCCGGATTTTTTGTTCGTTGTAATTCAATTTACAATAATAATTTCTCTACTTAAAAAAAAAGAAAATATAAATAGTAATATTTAAAAACATTTAACTGTATAAACAAATGACTGAAATCAAATAGAATTATTAGTGTTAGATAGCAATAGTTGAAACCTAGTGTGAAACCAAATGAGCCATAACTGGTTTTAAAGTAAAGTTAACAACAAACTATTCATTGCTCGGTCGGCTGGGGCTGTAGAATACACTGATTTCATCTCTGTAGAGGGGTAATATTTCCTAGCAACGAGTGTCCTAGATATGACACTAAACAATCTGATAGTAAGATTCCAGTCTCCTTCTCGGATTGAGCTTCAGAGCGGACCGAGCAGACATGCCTGATTGTTCTCGCTGCGGCAGTAGCTTGGAAGAAACGACTGAGCACGCCTTCTACTACTGCAAGCGAGTTCACCCGTTCTGGGATAACGTCGGGGAGTAAACGGTACGCATCGAACCCAAGCAGCTCGTGCTGCTCGACGTTGGTTTCGTTGTGGACAACGTCTTACATCCGTTTCAAGGTGAGAAGCGCGTGGTGTTTCTCGTGATCCTAGCTGTAGCCAGAATGGTGATTTGGACGACGCGAAAGAAGAGATTGTATGACGATGCAAACTTTTCTCATCGTGATTTGATATTGTTCTTTGGGCATCAGCTTTGGGTCAAGATTAGATGCGATAGAAAACGCTTGGATCGCATAACATTCGACAAAAATTGGGTGAATGCAGCGAGCCTGGTCGTACGAAAGGGGGCAATGCTGGAGTCATCCTTCCCTCCTCTTCATGTGCATGGCGTTTATGGTCGGGACCCAATCCCGTTGAAGTAGGTTTTTTATTGTCCTTCAACCCTAGCTAGCAGTATGTCGTGAGTCATCGTCCCTGTCCCCTAGTTGTTAGTCTCCAAGATCTTCCTCATCCCTAATTTTTATGCCTCAACCCTTACTTCAGCCCGACTTTTCTGAAAACCTTGGATCTTCATTATAATAAATTCATTCTACATGTCGTCACCGCACCCGACCCTGCTTTTTTCTTTTGTCCCATTAGATTAGAAACCCCTCCCGCTTAGTAGATAGAATTTTTTCCTTAGTTTTTAATCGTTTCCTGTTCTCTTTCGGGGTTTTTCTTCCATCCTCATCATACAACACTTCTGTAAATAAAATCATGTTTTGTACATAAAATCAAACATTCCATTCAGAGTTTTAAGTAGGTCTTCTCGCCAAGCGAGTGTAGTATTTTGGTGGTTGCAGCGTACTTGGAAAAGAATGGCTGATTATATATTGTACTGTTGAATGGATCAGTGAATGTGACTCGCTAGGGCCTCCGATGCAATATAATTATGGCGTGACCGCTCCCCTTCCCCTTCCCCTTCCCCACAAAAGTCTTGGCGGTTTATGCCCCCTTATTGTATTATTAAGGAAATAAACAGAATCACGGGACAATGGATCTCTGAGAGAGTGGAACTATGCAACTGTGGCAAATGCATTTTAGTATTTCAACCCCAAAATAAAAAAGAGATTTTCATAAGTGTTGGGTGTTGTTTTATTTTGCGGTCTCTCGTAAGTCAGTTTCATTTCGGACTGCCGATTGAGCAGAATCAACCCATCAATTTACAAATGAAGCAATAGTTTACCTATTAAGATGTTTGTTAATTCTGCAATATGTATTTACCCGACCTGATAGTTGTCGAGCCCCCCACGTACGTGCGAGTATGGCACATCGCCATTTTTATTGTGGAAACCAGGCACAGGACCATAGCCCGCTCAAGCCCAATGTTTCGAAAAATGCCTTGAGACCCGTCGGCATTCTATTAAAATAGTGTGCCTCAAGCGATAAACCTAGCCCCTCCTGAGAGGACTAGAACCTGCAGCACGGCTCTCTGAGGCTCAAAGAGCGCTGGTCTAGGCGCGCCTGACATGAATGTCGGTTTCCCGGAATCCGTGTCTGACAGCCTCGACCGACTCTTACCGGAACCTAGACACTCCCGACCTGAACCGCGTATCAGGCAACATGCCCGGCCGAAGTGTGTTCCAGCTCGGTGAGGCCATGCAGCAAGTCAAAAGACATATCCAGTACATCAGTTCAGGTGGGGATCTTACCCAACCTCTTCGCCTAGAGCAGAAAGTGGCACAACAGCAATGTTTTTGTCCATATTACAGATTACTGTCTAAAAATTGCAAAACTATCAATATCTAATTAATTCCACGATAGTACCCATCATAAATGACATTTAGATTAGAATACATGAGCATCAGTCAATTGAAATCCTTTCAAATCCCTTGAGTAAGCAAAAAAAAGAAAGGGAATTTTAAAAAATAAGAATGCATTGGAAAAGGAGAAAATTTGAATGAAAGAAAGAACCAGGAATGATACAGAAAAGGAAGAAGACTGAAGTCTTGACAGTCATAGCAAGAGAAGAAAAAGAAACAAGTAAGAAAAAGATAGAGTTAGTATTGTAGTCTACCCAGTTATTACCAGTAAAAAACAATGGATATTGCTTTGAGATGATTTTTAAAAAAGAAAAATTTAATGCGAGACGAAGGTCGTTCAGTAAATAATGGCACAATCTTGAAAATAGCAAAATAATTTTTTGTTCAAAGTTTTTTTTCACATAAACATAAACTCTACAGTGTTTGGAATTGGTTTTTAGCAAAAATTACTTTAATCTCGAAAGAAATGTTTCTTTTGAAGCTATTCAAAATGTCGACAAATCATACAGTGCGCTCCAGGCTTGAACTGAGGTCTGTCAGCAAAGCTTTTGATGGCTGAGAAGTATGAACCATATGAAATTTACTGAATAATGTGAAATTAAATTCAGATTTTTATTTCACCGAGACTGATTGCTTCACGAAGGCTATAGAGGCCAGTCTGCCCTACTTATTTAGCAACAGCTAGATGGGAAAGAAGATCGAATTCATACATATATTGCTCCTCTGAAGCTATTTGTTGCATATTTACAATAACGAATAATATTCACTCAGTAACTCTAGACGAACAATTTAAATGGTTTTGATCCATTTTGGTTGGTTGAATTTTATGGCATCTCAATCCTTGTAGATCATGTAATGCCAAATCCTGTTTATGCATATGTATATCAAATATATCTGATTTGTAAGTGGCTAGTTTATTGATAACATTTATTTGCACACAGTTAATCGTTCCAAGTAAAGAAAATGATTGAATATTTCTATTTGGCCCATAGATGGGATCCTAACAGGTACTACCAATATGGTTTCAGAGTGGACCTGAAAGTACTCGCAATGAAACAGTACAACTCATTTAAGCTTCAGTCTGGAGCCTCACTATCAGATGCAGTTTAGTGTCATATCCAAGACACTAGTCCGAATGGGGTCTTATCTCTCTGCAGAGACCCAGTTGCCATATACTCCAGCACTGACTGTCTAGGCTAGATACATTTTGTTACCATTCCAGACAATTGATGCAGAAATACAACGTTGAATTTTGTTCTTGCGCAAAAGATGGAAGTAGTAGACTGACCCCATACATCTCAATCTGTTTAATTATTACGTAGGGGTCACATGGCTGCTTTAGGATCCTTTTCTTTAGATATCAAAGTTTTCTGATGAAAATTACAAATTCAAACTGCAAAGAGTTGGGAGACAGAACTTTCTGTTCACTATCGAAAAATTCCGTTGCTATGGTAAGACAAGATATATTTTCTTCGAGTGGCGTCGTTTAATTTCTTGTGTTTACCAAAACAACGGAATTACTTATCGCCCTATAGTGAGACTACTTTGGGTGACCATTATATATATATATATATATATATATATAATGTTTTATACATAAGTAGATTGAATTCTGCAAACAAAAGAATTAAATAGCAGCTAATTTTGCATGGTCTAAAAGCTACGGCAGCAGCTGATATGCCAGTGAACAGTCTGAATACGGACGAGTCGACAAAGAAAGAAAGAAAGAAAGACTACGCTTAATGGCGGGCTTCCAATTTGTTTACAGTCGGCTAGTATCTAAGGTTCGGAACACTTTTGTTAAAACGTGGGGACGGGGTTTGAGGGTGAGGAAAATCTATATTTCTCATGAGACAAGATCGAAGAAAAATATCGATTTAATCCGATATGACCAAAAAAAAATGAAGTCACAGACAAATGTGCAAAAGTGTTGGGAAGAAAAGATGAAAATAGTTCTGTGGTTAGTGTGGTCGGGGAGGTAATAATGTCCGGTTTAGTTGAGGGGAGGAAATGGGTAGGGAAACTGAGCGGATGAGTAAAAGAGACCGGGATGAGGCCAAGCAAAAGGCATGACATCTTCCGAACAGGTGATCTTCTCTGGGTTTTTTATTTTTATTTGGGGGATTTTTCTTTTCTTTTCTTTTCTTTTACTTTTCTTTTCTTTTTTTTTTTTTTAGTCTTATTTTCATTCATACTCAGATAAGAGACGAAAAGAAGTAGGCTGGATGATGCTAGAAACCTAACGTGACTTGAATTTGACAGAGAAAGAAAGTAAGAAAGAAAGAATGAAAGAAAGAAAGAAAGAAAGAAAGAACAAGTAGCTCTTAAAGAAAGAAAGAAAAGATGAAATTCAAGAATGAAAACATGAAAACGCATGAAAAAGAAAGAAAGAAAGAAAATAGAAGATTAAAAACATGAAAAAGACTGAAAAAAGAAAGAAGGAAAGAAAGAATGAATGAATGAAAAAATTCGTATATTTTAAAAGAAGAAAGGAATGATGAAAATAAAAAATAAAACCGCGAAAATGTCTGAAGAAAGAAAGAAAGAAAGAAAGAAAGAAAGAAAGAAAGAAAGAAAGAATTCATTGGGTTTGAAAAGGACAAAGAAATGATAAAAATTAACGAATAAAAACGTGAAGAAGTCTGAAGAAAGAAAGAAAGAAAGAAAGAAAGAAAGAAAGAAAGAAAGAAAGAAAGAAAACTTTGAATTTAAAATAAATGTAAGTAGGAGAGAAAGTGACTATGACAAAGCCAAACAAAAGGCATGACATATTTCGAACAGAAGGTGACTATCTCTCTATTTTTTATGTTTTTTTTTTTGTAGTTTTTTTCATAGTCTGATGTGAGATGAAAAAAAGGCAGGGTGATGCTAGAAACCTAACGTGACTTGAATCTGGTTTGTGCTGGTGAGGTGAGGACTGGGCGAAGAGAGTACGGCCAGGTAGTGTCACTTTTAGGTGAGCACTTTGTCAGAATTAAGACGACAATGCAAAAGGTGGGGTAAGGTGGAAAATTAAGAAAAAAATCGCTCAAGCGTTAGAGTGGTTTTGGCTGAGACTTCAGAAAGATGAATGGAGATGAGAAAATGGAAGAAAAAAAGGGACGGGGGAAAGTAAAAAGAAAGAAATAATCAAAAAAGAAGGGGAGGTGAGAAAGAAAGAAAGAAAGAAAGAAAGAAAGAAAGAAAGAAAGAAAGAGCTTAAACGTAAGAGGGAAATGATAAAAAAAAGATAAAGTTGAAAAAGTATAAGATAAGAAAGAAAGAAAGAAAGAAAGAAAGAAAGAAAGAAAGAAAGAAAGAACGATGCATTTAAAACGAAGGAAAGAATGTTGAGAGGAAATGATAGTAGTTAAAAGAAAGAAAGAAAGAAAGAAAGAAAGAAAGAAAGAAAGAAAGAAAGAAAGAAAGAAAGAAAGGTGCATTTAAAACGAAGGAAAAAATATTTAGAAGAAATGATGAAATACAAAAGAAAGAAAGAAAGAAAGAAAGAAAGAAAGAAAGAAAGAAAGAAAGATAACCAAGAACGAAACAGTTTGAAGTTGAAAGAAAAGGAAACGGAGAGAGAAAAAATGAAAAAAGAATGAACAATTAAAAACCGAAGAAAACAACTTTTTTTAAATAAAATTTTTGAAAAATAGAAGTTGACTGAAGAATGAAAAAAAGAACAACAATTAAAGTAAAATAAATGCTTAAAAGGAAGTAAGTCTTGGAGAAAGCCTTATAGAATTGCCAGACAAATACACTTAACTTAAGAATGGCCATAAATACGGATAGACTGACATTGTAAAGTGATGTCGCGAGTTAAAAAAAAGAAAAGAAAAAACTCAACTTTCCATTAGAATCTTAAAGGAACAAAAAGATTCATTATAATCAGAGACTTTGCAAGAAAACCAGTGAATTTATGTGGAAAGTCATAGAATACGATCAATATAAGCTAGGTGTGATCAAAAAGTATTAAGACAGAAAACTTTAATTTCTTTTGGTTCGGTTTAGTTTTTTGGTACATCAACCGTTGTTGGTTATTTAATGGCAAATCTATCTAATATATATGAACAGTTCTATTTCAAACAATTCAGTTTAGCATAAGTACACAGTTTAGTTCTATTTAATCTATTGATAAGTCCACATCAGGTACAACTACTCCGGGGCCAAAGTGGACCAGCGAGCGATGGCAATGAAAGGGTAATCCACATCCCCCAAAGCTCCAATATTACTGGAACCTCACTATCACATTGTTTAGTGTCATATCCAGGATACTCATTGGAGGAGTCTTAACTCTAAAGCCCAAGCCGACCAGCCAAAATTTCTTTTGGGTTTTTTCCGTTTCAAATGTAGATATATGCACAGCTGAACAAGTTATGCAATAAAGTAATGATGTCTTGATGTCTAGATTGTAGTCTAGACCTGTCAAAGCTAACTTGAATAAATATAATCAAGATTCATTTTGATCGAAATGTTCTGGTGACAAACAATATATACTCTTGCAGCACTATCCATCGAGACTTACCTCATCTTGTGCCTGCCCTGATAAAGACACTAAACTGAATTTGGTGGTGAGCCTACAGTTCTGGAGAATACAACTTTATTGCCATTACTCCCAGATTCCTTCACAACCGGAGTACCTGAATAAGTCAAAAATATTTGTTGATTGGGGTTTATGACATATCAACCGTCGAATCCTCTTTGTAGATAAACATGAAATATATATGGTTTGGTTTGGCCGGGTTTTATGGCATATCAACCATTGTAGGTTATATAATGCCAAATCCTCTTTATACATGTATATAAAATATATATGATTTTGGTTTGGCTGGGTTTTATGGCATATCAACCATTGTAGGTTATTTAATCCCAAATTATTTGGTTTGGCTAGGTTTTATGGCATTTCAACCATTGTAGCTTATTTAATCCCGAATCCACTTTATACATATATGAAATATATATTTGATTTGGTCGGGTTTTATGGCATATCAACCTTTTCAGGTTGTTTAATGCCTAATCCTCTTTGTAGATATGAATATATATGATCTGAAAACAAATAGTTAGGAGGTAATATTTTTAAACGAACCAGAGGTCATCTATTTGCACAGTGAAAAGGTTTCAAGTATTGCTATCAAACACTTATTATTCTATTCAAAAGTAATGCTGGAGCTTTCGAGAATGAGGGGTAACTATTCATTGCTATCACTCCCAGGTCCACTCTGACTCGGGGTCGTAGCACCTGATAGAGTTCTATTTATAGGTCAAATAGAACTGTGTACTTATGCTGAACTGAATTCTTTGAAATAGAAATGTTTTATCATTTAACTTTAATTAAACAAGTGACTGATTTTTAATTGAATAGTTAAAAATACATAGCAATGCTTGGAACCATTTAAATTTTTTGTCATGCTAAACTGAATTGTTTGAAATAGAAATGTTTTAATATTCAACTATATGTAAATAAAAAAAAACTCTATTTAAGCAAAAAAAAACTGTACTTATGCTAAACTGAATAGTTTGAAGTTAAGTGAAACCATTTAACACTGAAGAAAATGAACTCAGGCTTTTTTTTAAATGTTATCGACAAAATGTGTTAGAAATCATATATTTAATGTATGTATAAAGAGGGTTTGGCATTAAATAACCTACCATGGTTGATATGCCATAAAACAAAACAAAACCAAATAGTAGGACAGACTAGGTTCTTCAGCCTTGGTGAGGCAACTAGTCTAGGAGAAGGAAAACTCTGAATTCAAACCTGTTAAACCCTGCTTAAAAATTGCCCTTGTGTCATATCCTGCCCGAGCGGAGGGGTTGGGTAAATATGATAAAACCAAACCAAACTAAATTTTATATATTCATATATATGTATAAAGAGGATTTGGTAGTAAATAACCTATAATGGTTGATATGCCATAAAACCGAACCAAACCAAACAAAACACCGTTGAATAGTTTCAGATATTGTTAATTAACACTGATAATTCTATTCAACGCTATTCTATCGTTTGCACACAGTTAAATTGTTCAAAGTTTGACTATGTGGTACCAATAATTCCATTTTTTCACACAGTTAAATGGTTTCAAGTATCTTCATGGAACATTAATAATTCGATTTAACATCACTCATTTGTTTGCCCACAGTTGTTTGTTTGTCACTGCCTCCCACCAGACAGGACTTGACACAAGGTCAATGACCCGAAGGTCGATTATGTTTGCACACAGTTAAATGTTTAAGCAATTACATTTGACCCATAGATGGGACTCTAACAGGCAGTACCACTCCGGGTCAAAGTGAACCTGGGAGTAATGCAAATGAAGAGGTACTCGACATTACTCAAATCTCCAGGACTGGATACTTATCATCAGATTGTTCAGCGTCATAAACAGGACATTCGTTGAAGAAGGTCTTACCCCTCTACAGAGATGCAGTCGTTGTATTTTGCAGTCCCAGCAAATTAGGCTGGTGGTTTTTGTTTTTACTGCTCTCGCCGACTGGTTAGATATATTTGTATAAAAATTATTCTTATTCGATTTGACAATTTAAAAATTTTTCCTAAAAATATTTCAAGAAAATAACCCTTGACGATAGTCATGGCATAAACATCAATCAATTAAACTTAAGAAACAACTACACCAAAAATATACATATGAACGTACACTGGAAGCAATTCCCTTACCTCTAGGCATAAAATAACCCTAGAAGGGTTTATATGGCGTTAAAATCTATCAATCAAACTTAAGAAACAACTACACCAAAATGTAAACATGAACGAACATTGAACGCAATTCCCTAACCTCCAGGCATAAAATAACTCGAAAAGGGCAAAATCAACCAATCCATTCAAATTTTAAATTCCAAATTTTTAAATGAAAAACTTAAAGCTTCATCCTTCACGTCCCCAAATCTTTTGGAGGATAAATATTCAGCTTAAAAAACAAAAAAAAAATTCATTGAGTTGCATTTGCAAGGAAAGTATTGCACTTGCAGAATCCTGTGTTTCGCAAGAAATATTTCAATCAGAAAGAATCTTGTGTAGCTTCATATTTTTCTTTCAAAGTCCGGCTCTTTTAAACAGATGTCTTGACGTCATTGTATCATTACTTTATTTTTTAAGCTGCTCACCTCTGCATATGTCTCCATTCAAATCTTAAAAAGTAAAAAGAAACGTGAAGCTTCAGTCTCCATGACCTCAAGTCTTTTTCTTGGGATGAATCTTCAGTTTAGAGAAACAAAAATAATCACGCGGAACTTCGTCTGGTTTTGAATAGCGGATTCTACACTGACACAATACCGTGTTTCGACAAATATAGTTTGATCAAAAAGAATCTAGAGAGTTAACAATCTCATTAAAATATCATTTGAGTGATTTTTCCTTCAATATCGAGCGCATATTTTTTTTTTTTAGTTATAATGTTCAGTAATTTTCTTTATGTCTGTTAACATAGATTATCAGCTTTTTGTTTTAATAGAATTGAAAGACAGAAATCTTCACCAATTAATTACAGTCCTTTTACTTTTATCCTTTCATTCAGTAACATTATATATTCTGTTATCTTGAATTTTTGCTTTTCTGATAATTTTTCTGGCTATGCCTGGCAGTATCAATACGTTATGATATATATATATATATATATATATATATATATATATATATATATATATATATATATCAGTCACTAACACATGCTCTCAGCTATACCTCTTTGTTATTTGTGTATTTTTTGATCAAGTAACCTTGCTTTAGAAAAAAATATATATATGTGTGAATGATGCTTTTTTTTCTATCCATTCTTTAATATTGTAAGTTGCTCCGCTGAGTATGCATCTCCGTTTGTATCTTAAAATGAAAAAAAAAAATTAATGCTTCAGTCTCCATGTTCTCAAATCTTATTGTTGGGATGAATTTTCAGTTTAGAAAAGAAAAAATCGCATCGGTCAAAGGGATCAGGTTGTACATTAAAGGTGCTGGGTCCACCCAGCGGGGAGTGGGGAGGGGGAACTGATTCTCCGCAGAGAACACTACCAACAACGAGTGTCCTGAAAATGACATTAAACAAACTGATGGTGACTCTCTAGTAACCCTACAGTTTTGGGGAATTTGGGGTAAACTTCCATTGCCATTTGTCCACTGTACACTCTGAGCTGAAAAGGTAGCACCTGATAGGGTCCTATCTATGGTTTAAACAGAACTGTTTGACATTTAAACTGGGTGTAAACAAATGACTTACGTTAAATTGAATTGTTAGAAATAGAACTGTTTGATACTTTTGTGTATAAACAAATGATTGAAGTTTAATTGAATTGTTAGTGATACATAGCAACACTTGGAATAATTTAACTTTGTTGACTTATGCTTAACTGAATTGTTTAAAATAGAACTGTTTGATCATTTAATTGTGAGTAAATAAATGACTGATGTTAAATTGAATTATTAGTGATATATAACAATACTTGAAAGCGTCTGACTTTGTGCAAATAAATAAATCGTGTACAATAGAATAATTAGTGTTAGATAGCAATACTTGTAACAACTTCACTGTGTGCAAACAAATGATTAATATTGAATTTTTCATCATAGAAAGTGTGAAAGCACGTGCGATACCCTGTCCTCAGCAGCCGCCAACCAGGGGTGATAACACAGTTTCTGTAGCTCAAGGCGGTACTACCACTCCTGGTGCTACCAAGCAGCTTTTGCCACCGAACAGAGTATTAAAAGAACTATATATATATATATATATATATATATATGTGTGTGTGTGTGTGTGTGTGTGTGTGTGTGTGTGTGTGTGTGTTTTACACGCCAGATCAATTAAGAGCAGAGACTACATCGGGCGTTCAATAGAATTATTAGTGTTAGCAATAATTGGAATCATTTAACAGTGTAAAAACAATAGCAATACTTGTGTGTGAACAAATTAGTTCTAACTCATTTAAAAATAAAATTATCAAAAACTATTCACTTACAAATCATATGTGTATCAATCTAAATGTGTGTAAACAAATTACTGATGTTTGATTGTCTCTGTTACATAGCAATATTTGAAACCATTTTACTGTGTGCAAACAAATGAAATCAGGCATGTTAAAAAATGTATCAACAAAATGTGTTTACAAATCATATATGTTTAATATATATATGTATAAAGAGGATTTGGAATTAAATAACCTACAGTGGTTGATATGCCACAAGGCACAACCAAACCAAATCATAGATATTTAATATACTGGGTGAAACGATAAAATTGTCGTCCTAAAGAAAACAACACTACAGCTTTATTTTAAAACTTTTATTGAAAAAATCAATTCAGGTAACTTGATTATGTAGTAGAGCTGACATCTATTCAATGCAGCCGCCTTCAGCCTCAATCGCCGCCTCGATACGGATCCAGAACTGGGAGCATGCCTTTTCCACTAGCGCCTGCGGGAGCTCGGCGAATACTCGGCAAATGGCGGCAATCAGGCTGGCTTTGGTTTTGTGGGAGGTCATGTTGGTGATGTCCTTGACGTATGACCAAACAAAGTAGTCCAGCGGGTTCAGATCGAGGGAGGAGAGGGGCCAGTGAGAGAAGTGTACAAAGTCGTAGCACTCTTTCTGAAGCCAAGCCTCGGTCTCTTTGGACTTGTGGGCCGGCGCCAGTCCTGCTGCCACACCCAGGGTCTGCCACCGGCCACCTGATTGCACCAGGGGATCACCACACTCTTCAACACATCCAGGTACACTTTGGTGTTGACTTTCAAGCCGACTTCGAAGATGTGAGGTGGCATGATGTGGCCCTCACATGAAACCACACCAAAAGACCATAACCGTAGCCGGAAATTTTGTTTTCATCACCCTGGGCACGTTGAACCGTCTGGATTTGCATTTTGAGGGTGCTGGCAATGGTCCTGTTGTCATAAGTTTGATTGGTAGAGAGCATGGTTGTACAGCGGCGCATCTCCGATCTCGCTCGTTGAACATTGTGTCACTTTCAGACGTGATAGAAGGCTCCTATCGCTCTTGGGATTTGTACACAACTGGCCAACTAGTAGATGATCTGCAACAACAAAAAAAACCGGTTTTCATTAAACGGAAATGGAATCATGTCGTCTTTTCTAGGGCGACAATTTTATCGTTCCACCCTGTATATGTATAAAGAGGATTTGGCATTAAATGACCTACAATAGTTGATATGCCATAAAACCCAACAAAATCTAATTCTATATATATATATATATATATATATATATATATATATATATATATAAAGAGGATTTTGTATTAAATGACCCACAATTTTTGATATACCATAAAATCAAATCAAACCAAATTCTATATATTTAATACGTATGTATAAATAGGATTTGGTATTAAATAATGAACAATCGTCAATATGCTATAAATCCAAACCAAACCAACAGGTTTTATAATCGCAAAATGTTTACATATAATGTTCACAGGATTTGTTTTCCATTACATTTGATCTCGAAGCCTTCTCATATATTCATTGGTTTGGTCTGATTGGGTTTTATGGCAAATTTATATATGATACCGAGGATGATTTTTGTTTGGTTTGGTTTCTTTTTTTAACGATATATCAGCTGCCGTGGGGGAATTAATGCCAAAAGGATCCTTGGAGAAATACAAGAGGATACTATCTCACCCATAGCTGGGTCAGATAACGAGGTTCCAAGGGTATTTGTCCGAAAGTAAACGTAATAGTGTTCGTAAATTTCGATGTTGCAGATCAGGACGTTAGCCACTCTACCATTATGATTACACCCCGTTGATTTTAATCAAATTGTGAATCATTGACTACACTGATTGTTTTTTAGTTCAAACATCTTCGGGAAAAAAGAATCTTTATATTTATTCACTTAAAGGCTGACAAAAACGGTCATTAGGCTGGACGTTCATTCACATTCCATTCATAGAATTAATATTCTAATTAAAAACATCTAAAAAAAAAAAGTACTTTATGATTAACATATAATAGTTATCTCTTTTTAGAAATGATATTGATAGATATGAATAGGCTTAGACGGTTTTGATAGATATATATGAATCAGCATAGATAGATAGATAGATAGATATGAATATGCTTAGAGAGAGAGAGAGAGAGAGAGAGAGAGAGAGAGATTGATTGATAGCTAAATATGAATAAGTTTGGATATACAGATAGATAGATAGATAATCTATCGCGTTTTGTTTTGAAGTTATCGGTCGGAATGTTTTCAGCGTTTTGTTTTAAAACGTTCGGTTGGAAGAAACTTTACTAATGACCGACAACTTCAAAACAAAACAAAACGCTACAAATTATTAAAACAATAAAGACTCAACAGTCAACTCAAAACTACACTACCCTGGATGACGACCAAAAGTATTATATATATATACGAACTGTTTGTGAAGACTTAAGGGTTTTCAGACTATTGTATTCCTCTTTATTGTTATTTCCGCAACGTTTCGCCCGATATGTCCTCCGACCTTCTTCAGGTGTTTGTCGAACTCGGAAACCTACACGGAACTTCGAACTATGTCCTTTATTGAATCCAGGGGGGTCACCTTTTCTGATTCCGTTAGCCATAACCGGGTACAAGCGTTAAGTATTCCTGTATTGTTACTTGCCTACCGTCAGGATTGAACCTGCAACCTCCAGATGATTGTCTCCTTAGAAGCTAAGGGAACCAACGTTATGTGTCCTGCTGGATATAATAAAGGATGTAGTTCGAAGTTCCGTGTAGGTTCCCGAGTTCGACAAACACCTGAAGGCCGAAGGACATATCGGCCAAAACGCTGAGGAAATAGCAAAAGAGATGAAGACAATAGTCCGAAAACCCTTAATGATAAAAATCATCAAGCTTCGTCTCAGAAATTTTAGGGAGGAGTTTATAGATAACTTTATTTCTAAACGAGCCAGAGATCACTTTTTTACCTATTTGAATGGTTTCTTATCCAATACTAATAATTGCATTGAATATTAATTATTTATCTGCACAAAATTAAATTGTTTCAACTATTCCTATGTATCAGTCATAATTCTATTTGATATAAATTATCTTTTGGCACACAGTTAAATACTCCTCGTTCTAATAATTTTGTTAAAAATAATAATTTGTTTGCACTCAGTTTAATGGTTTCAAGTACTTCTATTTAATACAAATAATTCAATTTGATATTAACCATTTATTTGCTCATCGTTGAACTCTTTCACATATTGCTTTATCGTATTCACGGTATTCTATTTATCAAATATACTTATCAAATATAAATAATTTGATGGTTTGGTTTCTTTGTTTAATGGCATATCAACCTTTGTAGGTTATCTAATGTCAAAGCCATTCTCCTAGAAGAACAGTAATGGTAGGATAAGCTGGGAGGATAAGGGGGTTCATATCTTTCCCAAGGGTATTTGCCCGAAAGTGAACGTAATAACGCGACTGGAATACGAACTCGCGTACTACGATTCCGCAGTCCATCACTTTAACCATTACACCACGAGGACACCCCCTAAATAATTTGAACACAGTTGTATGGTTTCAAAGAACTAATAACAATAATCCTAAGTAAATAATAAAAAGAGTTCTTCTTGACTTGTAAATAGGACCCTAACAGGTATTACCACTCGGGGTCAGAGTAGACTTTGGAGTAATGGAAATGAAAAGGTACTCGACAATCACCAAAACTTCATGACTGAAGCCTCACCATTAGATTCAGTTTATTGTCATACCTAGGACACTAGTTCCATTTGAACAATAGATTTGACACTAACAGATAATACCACTCGAGGTCCGAGTTGACCTGGGAGTAATGGAAGTAAAAGGGTTCTCCACAACCCCCAAGCTCCAGGACTGAAGTCTCACTATCAAATGCATTTTTGTATGCTATCCAAAACACACCTTTTGGGGAGGTCTTATCTCTTTGCAGTGTTGCAATCCGCATATTCTATCATCTCAGTCGACAAAAATGAAAATCTGGGCAGAGATGAACATATTGATCAATTGATGTATATTTAAATTTATGATTATAGCCTTTGTTTTTTTTATTTATTTTTTAAATTTTTTTCTTTCTTCTTTCTTTTTTCTTTTTGTATTTTTTTCGGAGAACTAATACATAAATCGACGATTCTTTCGTTTATCAGCCGCAAGACTTTTTAATAAAGAAATTATTGGAAAAAAAATTTCTTATGTAGGCCAAGGTGTTTATTCTAAATTAGATCAATAACTACTAAACAGACAGATATGTACTGAGTGAAATATGTACTTTAAATTACGGTATACAAATCGACCTGGAATAGAAGTTGACCTTTAGATTTTTAATTCATTGGTTGTTTGGTCGGTTGGTTGGTTGGGTTTTATGGCATATCAACCTTTGTAGGTCATTTAACGCCAAATCCATTTTTATGTAAATAATCAGTTCTATTTAAAATAATTCAGTTTAGCATGAGTACACAGTTTAATTGTCAAAAACATTTCTATTTCAAACTATTCAGTTTATTCAAACAGTTATATATAACAATTCCGTTTAGAGTAAGTACAGTTTGAATGTCAAAAACAGTTCAGTTTCAAACAATTCAGTTTAGCATAAGCATGCAGTTTAAATGTAAGTACGGTTTAATTGTCAAAAACATTTCTATTTTAAACTATTCAGTTTATTCAAACAGTTATATATAACAATTCCGTTTAGTGTAAGTAGAGTTTGAAAGTCAAAAACAGTTCAATTTCAAACAATTCAGTTTAGCATAAGCATGCAGTTTAAATGTAAGTACAGTTTAATTGTCAAAAATATTTCTACTTCAAGCTATTCAGTTTTATCAACAAATCAGTTTAGCATAAATATGCCGTTAGTTCTATTTAACCCATAGATAGGACCCTTATCAGATGCTACCACTCCAAGCCAGAGTGGACCTGAAAGCGATGGCAATGAAGGAGTACTCCGCGTTCCCCAAAGCTCCAGCATTACTGGAACCTCATCATCAGATTGTTTTGTGTCATATCCAGAACACTCGCTGGGGGATCTTACCCCTCGGCAGAGAAGCAGTTAGTGTATTCTACAGCACCAGCCGACTGGGCAAATTCTTAATTCAAAATTCTTCGTTAGACTTATACAATACTCAACCCCTAAACATGCCATAAGCTGTTGGTTGGCTAAAATTTATTCAGAAGACACACATGGGGATATGAATACACAATTTTCCCGCTATCATGAATTAGTGCGGATAAACAACGTACAGTAGTCGTCTGTCTGGCTGACAAGGTGTTGTGACGTCGCGATTAGTGTTCACAATTAGTGCATCAACTGTTGGAAACAGCATATGATATATCGATAATATGATAATTAATTTCGATTATAGTTTCATTGTTTTATATTAAACCCACCTTATAGATATATATTAAATACACATGATTTGGTTGGGGTTTTTTGTTTTTGTTTTTTTTTTTTGACATATCAATCATTGTCGGTTATTTAATGCTAAATCCATTTTTATACATACAAATAATTATATTAGAAGCAATTCAGTTTAATATAAGTATATTTCTTTGTTTACACTCGATTTAATGAAAAAACACTTCTATTTCAATCAATTCTGTTTAGCGAACAAAAACAATTCTATTTCAAACAATTCTGTTTTGCATAAATATGCCGTTAGTTCTATTTAACCCATAGATAGGACCCTATCAGGAGCTACCACTCCGGACAAGAGTGGACCTAGGTGCGTTTGCAATGAATGGGTACACTGCATTCCCCAAAGCTCCAGCGTTACTGGAACCTCACCATCAGATTGCTTATCGAGGACTCTCCTTGGGAGGGGGATTTTACCTCTCTGCAGAGAAACATTGAGTATATTCTGCAGTCCCAACCGACTGGGAAAGGTTAGATCGTTAGGAATGGTGATCTTATATCTGACCACTCTATGATTAAGATTTCGATTTTTCCTCTGCCGTATAAGTCGACCCGTAGTTTTGTAAAGATTTTTTCTGTCGAAAAAGTCATCATCTACCCCTTTAATTTTGGGTATCTCTCTGATAGTACACTCATGAAACCCTAGTCCCCTTCGAAGTAATCTCCTCCAGCTGCAATGCACTTGTTGTACCGTTCCAACAACTTTTGGAAGGCCCCATGGAAGTCCTCTTGTGTGAGCATGTCAATGACCTTCGTCACAGCCTCTTTCATCTCCTCAATTGTCTCATAACCACAGCCTCTGAGCTTAGGGAATAAACAAAAAGCACAGGGAGCAAGGTCTAGACTATAGGGAGACTGAGAAACTGTCTTGTTGCCCATCTTGGTCAAAAAGTCTGTGACAAGGATGGAATTGTGGACTGGTGCATTGTCCTCGTGGAAATGCCACTGACCCGATTTGAAGAGTGCTCACCTCTTCCGACAGAATCTCTTCCTGAACTCCCTTAAAACCTCAACATAGTAACCCTAACCCTAACCCTTTGGCCAATCAACTCTGGTCTATTGACTTCCTTACTCCTCCCACACCTCTCATCATCCCTCAGAGACTTCCTACCTTCCTTGAATCTCTTATGCTACTCAAAAACTGATGCTAGATTCATGCAAGATGGTCGAAAAGCAGTCTGAAGCATTCCATACGTTTCTGTGGCATTTTTTCCAAGTTTAAAACAAAATTTTATTGCATATCGTTCTTCTCAAGTGTCCTCACGTCCAGATTGCATTTTTGAATTTCACCAGCTGTGACAATCAGGCTTTAGTAGGGTGTATTCCAATTCCTGCTGTAGCAGTTCATTTAAACCTGAAATTATAAAAATAGGCCAGTCATCTCATAAGTTGTATAGCAATAACATACTGAATATTCTAGAGTCTACGACGATTTTAAATGCCTGTACAAAAAAAAATCTGGAAACCTATTGAATACACTACGTACTTATCTATGTTCATATCTATCTTTTTATCTATCTAACTCAAGCAGTTCATATCTATCTATCTATCGATTTATAATCATTCTGTTCATATCTATCTATCTATCTATCTATCTTAGTCTATTCGTATTTATCTATTTATCTTTAATAAAACTTAGACACAGGCCTTAGATTGCTGAAGTCACAGCATTGTCACTTATCTAATGATTAAGTTCAAGTCTGCTTAACTATTTTTTGGCTGAGTGACATTTTTATCATTTTTTTTGGTAGCTCAAGATAAGGCATTTTACTATTGGCTACTCATTGACCAATTCAACGTAAATGCATGGAAAATTATTTGCTCACTCTAGCGCGGATAAACAACGTATAGTAGTTGGAGAAAGGTTTAATTTTGCTCATCTGACAGGAAACGATAGTTTAACAGTCTGAAGACATACGGCTATTTTCTATTGTCATTAAAATGGTTCTAAAATACATCTTAGAGGTCGCTCGAGGAAAAATGGCTTGTGACAAAAAGATGCGACTTTAAGAGAGACAAAGCGCCAATACTATTATTATGTTTTTAGATTATTAATTGTCAATTATTAATTATTTTTTACTTGTATTTTATTCATCAAGTGAGGTCTTTTGAGAATATCATCGGATGGAGTGTCTCATGAAAACGTTATTTAGAGAACCCAAACTATAACAATTCTAACACTTTTTCATGTAGACTTGCTCCCAATCGGTAGTGAAGGGAAGAACTGACTGTAGCGCTGTGGCTGTCATGATGATCAGTGACATCCTGATAAGCGAGTTCGAACTCCAGTCGCGCTATTACGTTTAGTTTCGGACTAATGCCCTTTAGAAAGGCATGAACGTCCTAATCCGCTTCATCTATGGGTGAAATTGTACTACTACTGTTCTTATACGAGGCATTAAATAACCCACGAAGTTTGATATAACAGAGCTCGATTAGCCCAGTCGGTTGGGGCTGTAGAATTCACCGAATTCATCTCTGTCGTGGGGTAAGACCTCACCAATGAGAGTCCTGGATATAAAACTAAACAATCTGATTGTGAGACTCCAGTAATGCTGGGGAATGTGAAAGAAGAAAAATGAATGAGATAGATAGATAGATAGATAGATAGATAGATAGATAGATAGATAGATAGATAGGGGCTGGGTTTCTTTTCATGTTATCCTGGCCTCAATCTTTCGCTCATTTTCCCTTTCTATCCAGCCAGTGCACTATATTTCATCTATTGCTCGTCTCCTTCTCATCCCTCTCTCTCTCTCTCTCTCTCTCTCTCTCTCTCTCTATCTATCTATCTATCTATCTATCTATATATATACATATATATACATATATATAAGGTTCATCCATCGGCACTGATGCCGACGATTAACGAAGCTGAGCCTTGCAAAGGAATTACACAGGTGATTTGCTTACAGTAGTGAAGTTCTTTGGCATAAAGTCTACCATCAAGAAAACAAAATTGGCGATCCAAGTTCAAATTCTTGATGAGAGGCTAATCATGTTGGGAAATACATGTCGTCTTCTTGTCTCCTCTAAGCTTCGAATAAGATAGAAAGATTGACTAGCGATCTAGCGACTTAGAAAGTCAACCAGTCTCAAAAAGTAAAGACAGAGTTTTTCCACATAGCATTTTTCAGAATAATCTAACATTTGTCTCTTGCACAATTCCCAGTAGATCGTCTTACCTACCCAGTCATGCCTGCTCTTGAATTCCTTTTGAGCGAGTTTGCTGCATTCGTTTATCATCAAATAAACTTTTTCATCTTAATCACCAAATTTCATATACAAACAGATTACAGCCTAGTTGGCTGGAGCTGTAGAATACATTGACTCCATCTCGAGAGAGGGGTTAAATCGCTCCAACAAAAGAATATCCTGACACAAAGCCATCTGATGGTGAGACTCGTGTCCTTGAGCTTTAGTGAATATGGAGTACCCCTGCATTGTTTTAACAATCAGGTACCCTCTAACCGAAGGTTGTAGTACCAGTTAGGGTACCACCAATGGGTCGAACAGAACTAATGCCCTTAGTAAGACAGTAAACTGCATCTGATCATGAGGCTTTAGTCCTGAAGCTTTGGGGAATGTGAAGTATCCATGCATTGCCATGATCACCAGGTTCACTCTGACCCGGAATGGTTGTCCTTGATAGGGTCCTATCTATGGGTCAAATAAAACTATTTAATCATTTACGACACTTAAAACAATTTAACTATCTGCAAACAAATGGTTGATATCAAATGGAAATATTGTTAATAGACAGCAATTCTTGAAAACATCTAACTGGGTGAAAATAGAACAATTAGTAATAAATAGCAATACTTGAAACTATTTTATATTCATCGCAGAATAAAATGCATTGACAATAAAGATTATTTTGAAAAAAAAAATCTGTTGTTGGAGTTAATGCTTTTTCCATTGATTTATTGATCGAAGATATTCAAAATGGCTGTTTATGATCATAGAAGGTCTTAAGTGTGTGTACACACACACACACAAACGCACGTGGGTATATATATATATATATGTATATATATATATATATGTGTGTGTGTGTGAGTGTGTGTGTGTGTGTGTGTTTGTATATATGTGTACATATATATGAGTGTGTATATATATATGTGAGTATATATGTGTGTATGTGTAAATGAGTGTATATCTATGAGCAAGTGTATATATATATATATATATATATATATGTGTGTGTGTGTGTGTGTGTGTGTGTGTGTGTGTGTGTGTGTGTGTGTGTGTACAAAAGAATGGGCTCTGAATCGTTTAGAAATAATTTTACCTTCAAACCTTTCGTAAACAAAACATAAATAAACTATTAATAAAACAACATTTAACAATGGTATTAACATATTAAACATATTCAATAATTAACCCTACCACCCATCCTAATGGAATGAGCCAACTACTTATTTAATTAAAAAATCCAAATAAATATGTATAAAACTCACAGCAACAAACAACCTAACACAACCCCTGAGGATGAACAGTGAAATGGTCGAAAATGATTGGGCTTGTATCAAGCACTTTCTTCACCACTTTGACTCAAACATAAGAACATATATATATATGTGAGTATATATGTGTGTATGTGTAAATGAGTTTATCTCTATGAGCACGTTTATATATAGAGAGAGAGATATAGATATATATGTGTGTGTGTGAGTGTGCCTGTATATATATATATATATATATATATATATATATATATATATATATATCCAAAGAAGATAAGTTGGGAATGATTCTGTTAGATAATATATTAGAGGATTCTTATAAATCAACAGGAGTGCTCACTGTATGATAATTAATATATCAATATATAAATTTCATACTGAGTAAATTCATATAATCGGAAAACACTCAACAAACCGTCATTTGGCTATTATAGATTTATTTTAGCTTGTCACTCCAATAGAGAAACCAACCCCTTCACATAACCATCACACAATGGAGAGAGATTTTTTTTAAATCATAAATATATTGTTTCAATAGATTTGTATACCTTTAAAAAAAGACAAAAAGAGAGGAGGAACAAAAAAATATGGGTTAGAAGTTGGTGTCAAAACCTCGTTGAAATATCATCGTCTTGTGTCTTATGTATCTAAAAAAAAAGATTTAACAAGACTCGCAAAATCTTCAGCAACTAAAATCTTGTCCATAAATCAACCTATTTTATTTCATGAAAAAATATCTCTATTCATTTATTTATGTATTAGGAAAACGTGGCAATAAACACTATTACTAATATCAAACTTACCTCATTCAGTTAAAAAAAATAATGGTTTTGTTTGATTTTCGTTTAAGATTAAAATTTAGTCTTTATTTAATTTCCTAATATTGCATTTGGTATTAAATAATTCTTGATAGTTATCATGCTATAAAACGCAAATAAACAAACAAACAGATCACCCAATCCCGACCAGAAGACTTGATCTGGTCTTAATTAACAAATAGAAAAAACTTGGTTTCTTGATGATTTTTCGTGAAAGTATCCAATCCTTCAAGATACAACATTGTTCAAATCAGACAAAATACCTAGAAGGGTCCTAGAGACCTGAGGAAAATTGCTGTCACTCAAACAACAGTGAAAAGCCACCAATTAAAACTGGTGCGAAAAAGTCACAAGGCCTTTTAAAGCTATATTGTAAACTTGTGACAGGAATAGTTATACAATTATATCGGAAGATATAATTGTAAGTATATTATTACAATTTATTAGGAAGTTACTAAAAACTATGTCACTGTGTTCCAATTATTTGTTTTAAGAATGGCTACATGACGATATATATCTTTTAAATGATTGATATTAAATCAAGATATGAACATGAAATAAGTATTGGAGTGAAGTCTGTAAAAAGCGAAAATATATTTGATACATTATTTTATAAAGAATAAATACAGAAATGATATCATCGAATCGGAGATCTCTTTTACATGTGTAAATGATGTAAACGTTGAAGGGTTGTCAAAAACGAAAATATATGTGATACTCTGATATAAAGAATAGTGACGAAAATGATATCGTTTGGTTGTTGAATGGAATATCAACCTTTGTATGTTATTTAATGCCAAATTCATTCTTCGAGAAGAACAGTAGTTTAAATCATAGCAAGGAAGTTCATACCTTTCCCACGAGTATTTGCCCGAAAGTGAACGTAATAGCACGACTGAAGCACGAACTCGCTTACTACGATTTCGCAGTCTATCGATTTAACCATGAGGACACCACGAGGACACCACGAAAAGGTATTCGTGGAATCAGAGATGGTTTTTAGATGTGTAAATGATATAAACGTTAAAGTAAGGGCTGTCAAAAACGAAAAAACATTTGATACACTCTCATAATTTTTAGATGAGTAGATATTTGACTTGAAATCTCTGCGATATAATTAAAATCCCTCCCCCAATTATTGAAAGGGAGAGTTCATAATTTGGAGAAGGATTTTCAATAATTGTCTCGTCTATAATTACCATTAAACAAAGAAACCGAACTAACCAATAATTGAGATATCAATACTTCGGGTTCGTGTCAAATATAATCTACTTTAAAGTAATAGTTTGCAAGTTAGGCTTGCAGGCCATTGTTAGTGAATTCTCACTTGGAGCCTCATACTTTTGGCCGAAGCTAAGTTTAGTATTTAACCGACTGTCTTTATCATTGCGGATCTATATCGATCATTGATCTCGTAACTTCAGACGACAACAAAAAGGCCAGAAATACATCAGCTGAAAATGTCATCTATGAAAACTAATGTTAATAATTGACCTCGCAGCGTCGGGTACAAACGCCTTCATTAAACCAACAAAGATTATGATAATTGTTGTTTACTAAGCTTTGCTTAGTCTGGTAAAAGTTTAGAAGCAAAGTTTATTTAGTTTGGTTTATTTGTTAGGTTTTATGGAATCAACTGTTGTAGATTATTCAATGCCAAATCCTTTTTATACATATACATTAAATATATATGATTTGGATTGACTGGATTTTATGGTGCGTCAACCATTGTAGGTTATCTAATGACAAATTCTCTTTATACATATATATTAGATATATATGATTTAGTTTGGTAGGGGTTTGTGGCATATTAATCATTGTAGGTTATCTAATGCCAAATTCTTTTTATACAAATATATCAAATATATATAATTTGAATTGGTCGGGTTTTATGGTATATCAACCATTGTGTGTTATTTAATGGCAAATCCTCTTTATACATACATATCAAATATACATGATTTGGTTTGGTCGAGTTTTATGGCATATCAACCATTGTAGGTTATTAAATGCCAAATCCTCTTTATACATATATATTAAATATATGATGTCTAAACCCGTTTCGGGGATAACATTTTTAAACGAACCAGAGCCCATTCTTTTTCACACAGTTAAATGGTTTCACTTATTTATATCTAATAGGAATAATTGTTTTTGATATTGATTATTTATTAGCGCACAGTTTTATGTTTTCAAGAATTGCTATGTATCACTAACAATTAATTATCAGGTATTTTTTACACAGTTAAAAGTAAAAACTGCTCTGTTTTCAACAATTCAGTTTAGCATAAGTACACAGTTTAGATATCAAACAGTTCTATTTGACCAACAGATAGGACCCTATCAGATGCTACAACTCCGGGCCAAAATTGACCTGGGAGCGATGGCAATGAAGAGATTATTCCGCATTTCCGAAAGCCTCGCCATCAGATTGTTTAGTATCATATCCAGGATATGTGGTCACCCATTTCAGAACAAAACATGTTCATTGTTTCTTAACTTCGATATTCTGGTGGGATTAAGATATTTAACTAATATCAATGATTTACCTATGATCTCCAAACAGGTAAAAAAGACCGGAGAGCGGGTCGTTGAAAAAGTCATGATAGGAAAACAATCAATTAGTTTAGTATTTCGAATTATAGAAAACTAATATCAATTGTTGATCAGAAAACTTTTTTAAAAAAAAGGCTAAAGTTATCGAAACAACAAAAAGAGGAAATATTAATCTGAAAGATTCATCAAATAATGACATCAAAGAATCCCAAACAACACTTTCTTTTCTTTTTTCTAATTTGAGACATGAACACGTAATAGACTCGCTTTTCTTTCTTTTTGGGTGGGTGTGGGGATATTAAGTTCTATATTTTCCTAACTTATTATATATCTCAAAACGTAAGTCTCTTTTGTCAGCTTAAACGATCTGGCACATCAAAATACGTATTGTAAATTGTGATGTACAAGTCACCCTTGCATATAAGTCAACCTCAAAAATTTTAGCTTAAAATTCTGGGTTTGACCTACGCGTGCTGTATTGGTCGACCTCCAAATAAACAGTCGGCTACTGTGACATTCCAGTTATGGTGCATCAGACGTTGGAAATTGCGTAGGATACCGAGTTAATATAAGACTTAATTTGTATTACAGTTTTACCATTATATAGTAATCTCTCAGTTCATTTGTTTATTATGTTTGCCGAACACAAGTTTGGAAATATTTTTGGCAGTCTGTTGGAATTAAGGTGACGGGTGTATATCGACTGTCAGGAGTACTGTTCCACTAGTTAACCATTCTGTGGTAAAGGTGTGGATTTAAAATCTGCCGTCTTGTAAGTTGACCCTCAGGCTTTTTTTAGGCTTCAAAGGACGATTTGTACACTGCAATATATATATATATATTGCCTTATCAGTATACCTTACAATATGCTGACTGTATACCCCAACCCAAAAAAAAGCATCCTGGGTATGAAACTGCATCTGATGGTGAGCCTCCCGTTCCGTAGGTCTGGAGAGAGTGGCATACCCCTTTATTACCATTATTCCTGAGACTATTTTGACCCCAAATCGAAGTACATCAATTTTGACATCAGAATCTATAATATATATACATATATTGAGAGAGAGAGAGAGAGAGAGAGAGAGAGAGTATTGTGTGTGTGTGTGTGTGTGTGTGTGTGTGTGTGTGTGTGTGTGTGTGTGTGTGTGTGTGTGATCGAAAGATAGGTTTGTTTTGGTTTGGTTTTATGGCGTATCAACCATCGTAGATTATTTAATGCCAAATCTTTTTTTATACACATGAACATTTCTATTTTAAACAATTCAGTTTAGCATAAGTGTACAGTTTAAATGTCAGAACAGGTCTATTTCAAGCAATTAATGTTTAGCATAAGTATACTGCTTAGTTCTGTTCAACCCACTGATAGGACCCTATCAGGTGCTACCACTCCGGACCAGAGTGGACCGGGGAGCAATGGCAATAAATGAGTACTCTGCATTCCCCAAAGCTCCGGCATTACTGAAGCGTCACTATCAGATTGTTTAGTGTCATATTTAGGACACTCATTGGGGGGATCTTACCCCTCTGCAGAGATGTAGAGGGTTAAGACTCCCTGCAGCCTCAGCCGACAGGGCCAGAGAGAGAGAGATTTTTATTTGGTTATGATGTATCCCCTTGGCAAAATGGTCAGAGTGTTCGCCAAATGTTCAGGATTCAATCCCAGGTAGGTAAACTCAGACGAAAAACTAAAAACTGTATTCGATTCCGGCTTGCTTAACAGTTAGCATTATATGGTATGGATCAAGGGTAAGTGGAGCAATCCAGGAAAAGTCTAGCGCACTTCCTTGGTGGAGTAGCTATTGAAAAGGAGTAGTGCCCTTCCTAGGTGGAGTAGCAATTGGAAAAGGACCCTTCGGGTCGCCTTCGACTACGGTCAGCCAACTTACTTTATATATATATATATATATATATATATATATATATATATATATATACAACCCTGGACAAAAATATAAGACCACCCTCAAAAACTAAGAAAAAGATATTGTTTACAATTTCTAAATTATGAAAATCAGATATATGAAAAATAAGGTTAAGAGACATTTACGTTTAAAATAAGAGGAAATTTCAATTTATTTTTATATGCTAAATTTTAAAATTTGTTTTTGATATAAATATAAAACCACCAATAAAACTAAAGAAAAAAGTACCTAATTTAACTGAAGAATAGTCTACGTAAAATATAAGTTATTAAAACTGTAATACTTAAAATACTAAAAACATAAAGGACTAAGGAAAGTAAATTATTAGAATTTGAGAAAGGCGAGATTACAGCTCTGAAAAGGGTCAGAAAATCTGAGAGAAATTGAAAAGTCCAAATAGGTATAGAATAAGAAAACCGACTTGCAGGTCAGAAAAATTATCCCCACAATTCAAAAGAATTGTTCGTGAAGTAAAAAAAAACTTCGTCAACATCAAGAATATTGAAATCTCTAGTGAATGCTCCTTGCAATACAAGAACAATTAGAAGGCATTTAAACAACGAAAAAATTAAACTTAAGAAAAGAGTTTATCGTCCAAGATTAGCTATGAAGTACAAAGAGAAACGACTGGTATATGCTTGTAATTATCAAACCATGAGTGCTAAAGAATGACGAAAGGTTGTTTTCTCTAACGAAAAGAAATTAAATTTAGACGGTTCAGATGGCTTTCAGAAGTACTGGCACTCAAAAAATTTTCCAGAAGAGAATTACTCCACAAAGCATAGTGGAGGAAGATCTCTTATTATCCGATGGGCCTTCTCATCTTCAGGAAAACTTAAACAACAATTTCTTAGTCGTTGACAAAAAACAGCAGATTATGTGAAGATTCTAAATGATATATCTTTTGCACAAGAAGGGAGTCGTCTATGTGGAGAAGATTTGATTTTTCAGAAAGATAATGCCGATATCCACAATGCTTCAATAACAAAGAAGAACCTGCTTGAACAAAAAATAAGACTTCTCGACCACCCAGTGTGTTCTGCAGACCTTAGTCCAATAGAAAATTTGTGGGGATTGATTGATTAATGCAAACGTTTATGACAGTACTCAGCAATTTCTGAACTAAAAAACGCAAACTTACACGCATGGGAAAAAAACGCAAACTTACACGCATGGGAAAAATACCTTCAGTTCAATTTCAGAAACAAGTTAATTGTATGCCTAGTCGAATTTTTGAGGTTATCAAAATTAACGATGGATCTATAAGATATTAGATAAAAAAATACCTTTATATTCAATAGTTCTGCTCATTGGTCATGTCAAAACAAAATTTTTTAATTAAGCATAAATGCTAATATACATATAAAAAAAGAATTGAAATATCTCCATATTTTTAATTTAATTAACTTTTATATATCTGATTTTCATAATTCAAAAATTGTAAACAGTATCTTTTTCCTTATTTTTGATGGTGGTCTTATATATTTTGTCCAGTGGTGTATATATACAACACAACTGAATAACTTAGATAAACTGAGCTAAACTACTGAAAATTATATTTTACTCGTGTAAAACTTTACGATGTACCTCATTTTTCATTGAAATAATCTCTCTTTTAAAGCCTTGACTTTATTCAATGTTACTGTGTCCAACTTTATCATTAAAACATCTTTTGATACGAGTTCAAATCACACGGAGGGTTTTTTTTCTTCGTTATTTCTGAAATAGTGAGTTTTGATTAAAAAAAAAAGTAACGTAAATTAAAAATATTAAGGAAAACATTCGTCGAAATTAATAATCTATATTTAAAATGACTTATTCTATTAGAGGAAAGCGAATTATCGTGGTGACTTACTCAATCGAATTTGTTTGATTTCTTGAGGACATGCTAACTTGCGTTTATATTTATATTTATGTATAATTTTTAACTGTCTCAATATGAAATCTGAAGGAGGAAATTCTTTACATGCATATTTAAGGTTTTTATGTCTTAATTTTCAGTTATATGACTGGTTCTACACGCTTCAGATCTTAAATTGAACTGTTGGACCTTCATACGTCAAAATAGACTGGTTTGGTTTGGTTTCTTTTTTTTAATGGTATATCAAACTTAAGGTTATTTAGTGCCAAAGTTATCTTTCTAGAAGAACAGTAGTGGTACTATTTAACCCATAGTTAGGAGGATAAGGGGGTTCATGCCTTTCACAAGGGTATTTATCCGAAAGTGAACGTAATAGCGAGTTCGAACTCGTTTACTACGATTCCACACTCCAGTGATTTAACCATTACACCATGAGGACACCCCCAAAGATCGACTAGAGAATCCATCATATATTTGTCCAGTCGGCTGGGGCTATAGAATACACTGACTGCACCTCTGCAGATGGGTAAGACCCCCTCCCTCTAATGAGTGTCCTGGATATGACACTAAGCAAATAGATGGTGAGGTTCCAGTAATGCTGGGGCTTTGGGGAATACAGAGCACTCCTCATTGCCATTGCTCCCAGGTCCACTCTGGCCCGGAGTGGTAGCACCAGCTCAGGCCCTATCTATGGGGTAAAAAGACCTAAATGCATATTGATTCTAAACTGAAGTGTTTGACTAAACTGAATAGCTTTAAATAGAAATGTTTTTGAAACTTAAACCGTACTTACATTTAAACTGCATGCCTATGCTAAACTGAATTATTAGAAATGGAACTGTTTTTTTACATTGAAACTGTATTTACAATAAACTGAATATATAGAACTGTTTTGACATTTTACTGTGTAAACAAAATCTGAATTAAACTGAATTAGCTGAATTACAACTGTTTGAATAAATTGAATAGTTTGAAATAGAAATGTTTTTGACAATTAAACCGTGTACTCATGCTAAACTGAATTGTTTGAAATAGAACTAATTATTTGCATAAAAATGGATTTGACGTTAAATAACCTACAAAGGTTCATATGCTATAAAATCCAACCAACCAACAACCATTATATATATATATATATATATATATTGACGTATGTCTTAGAGTGGAAATAGAGGGACTAACAGAAGTGTGTGTCCGCGTTTTATTCCAACTTTTTCGTTGCAATATGACACAAGGTCAATTTTATAATCGGAATACAGCTGATTGTAATTCAGAGTTTTCTTTCTCCTAAATTGGTCGCTAAACCAATATAAAATATCTGCCCTTCTATTTATACATAGCATTCTTCGGCTAGTTGACCTACCAAAACAAGAGGTCAGATTACTTGTTTAGCTACAGCTGACGGAAAGAAGAGATGGATTTATATCTTTTGAGGGGAATTAGCACGAAGTGAAACGCAGATTGACACATCCAAAATTCGTACTCATGTACCATTACGACACCAAATAAAAGTTTGTAACATTACAAAGCACAAATTGAAGGTTTTAACGCACTGGTTCTCAAATGGACGATTGTACCACCACGTTTCTCAACAGACCCTTATAGCGCTACGCCTTGTGTCAGTCGGGCCCCTGTTGTAACCGCCACCGTTAGGAAAAGAAGAAAAGTGATGAACACATGAAAATACGTTTAGATTTGCTTAAGCAAACGTTTATTCGCTACTACACCTTTTAGTAGTCGTCAAGAAGAGAGAAACAGCATATGAAAACTGTGTCGACCGCGTTTGCTAGACAAAGAAAAATGAATCGTCATGAGGAGAGAGAAGGGAGACACAGATGTTGAGATAAATTTTCTCGTTTTCAATTTAGTTACTGCAAGTGCTTGTTTGCGGAATTCGTCTTCACAGATTTGCAGTGAGTCAGAGACCTCTTCGCGGAAGCCCTCTTCAAAATGGGGCTATAATTTTCGGTCGTCTTCACATCATCGTGCCTATAATTCAACTGCTGTCTTTACATTTCGTGCCTCGTCTGCCTTTACTAATTCTTTCCTGTTTTCTATTTAACGTCCCCCCCCCAACGTCCTTTTCCGTTTGAGTTTTCCTCCAGCCAATCAGATGGCCGATTTCTCTTGATACGTTACTATTCTTAATCCAGGCGCTAGCAGATACGATAACCTTGATTTCTGAAAACTACCTTTCTCTTTCCTGTTCGTTTCTCCCATTTCATCGTGCCTCCCTCTCTTTCTGTCTTCTTGCACGCCTCAATTACCTTTCTCATATATGTTCTTTTCCTTTCCACCGTGCCGTGGTCGCCCTGGAACTCGTTAGGACACAACTCACAATTAACCGGAGTCCCTACTTATTTTGCATTTGTGTCACCAATAGTTTGACCGGTTAATTGATTTTAACGGCATGACAAACAATCTAGGGTTATTTTATGCCCAGAGGTTAGTGAATCGGGTTCATATTAATATTTTTTGAGTAGCTGTTTCCTAAGAGGGTTTTTTTCGCGTTGTCCTATCGAATACAATTATTTTCAAACGTATCTATTTAATCGATTGTCGAAGTAGTCCTGGGAGTAATGCTAATGAAGGATTTATGTATACTCCTCAAAGCAACAGAACTGGAGCCTCACCATCAAACACGCCAAGAAAATTCGTGTCATCGATTCCATCATTTACAAGGATAAAGTTTAGGCCACCAGTGAATGTGTGTATATATGCATGTGTATATCTAAGCATAAGTACACATGGCCGTGCATGTGGTATGCGTGGGCGCGGGTGTACATTCGAGCGTTCCCATATTAGCTTCTGTATGTGTATGAGTATGTGCGTGTGTAGGTGCATTAGAGCATGTGTGCACGTATGTGTATATATATGTACGTGTATGTATGCGTGCATGTATATGTGCATGTGTGTGCGTATGCATGTATGTGTGTGTATGCATGTGTGTCTATGTGTGTATGTGTGTATATACGTGTGTGTATGTGTGTGTGCGTTTAAGTCTGTATGTGTGCATGTGTATGCGTATGTATGTGTGCGCATGTGTGTGTATGTATGTTTTTACTGGAATTCTTCTGGTACGTCTCTTGTTTCCTAACGAGAAAATGTCACCGGGATTTACGGTAATTTAACAGAAGAAATGTCAATTTCTAAAGACCAAAAAGAAAAAAAAAATTAAAAAGTCCTTAGTGGCGGGAAAAAAGAACGAAAGAAAGAAAAAAGAAAAGCACATTGCTCCAAAGATCTTGTTTAGTGAAAAGACAATGTTTGACAGGGACATAAGAGGATTCAACGATAAAGAGGTTGTTGCTGCTCCGCCTTTGTCAGTCGTTAGCCGAATTTTTTAGGTTTTTATCTTTTTCTTTTTTTTCCTTCTTTTTGACTCTGAATGACAGGGTACAAGTAAATAGAATGGAAATGACTTCCGATATTCGGTAAAAAAAAGAAAACATCATTACTTTTATCGAGCCATTCTCTGATTTCTTTTTGTATTCCATCTGATCTAGCTATTTTAACAATGTCTATATTACTAAATTTTCATTGGATTCTCACAAAATTGTTGCTTACACCTCATGCTGCGCGAAAAATCTCATTATGGAAGTGTTTTCTCTGTTTTGTTGTTATAATTTTTTGTATTGATTTTTATTTATTTATTTGTTTATTTTTAACATCGATAAGCAAGGAAATCATGCTGATGATAACTAACGCTGTGAATTCAATATTCATCGGTTTTCCCTCATTTGTGGATAAAGGTAAGATTTTTAAATCGAAATGTGAAGACATATTAACTTATATTTGAATAATAAGCAGAAATTTGGCGGCAAAAAGACGTGCAACTCCGGCTAAGTGTTTCTAAAAGAGATCTATTCAAAAGGACAGATTTTTGCAATACATTGTCCGGTCTATCAGCTGAAACTGACCTCTTTTTTACTGTGTAGTAAAACACCACTCCCAAACGAGGCCATCTGCTGGCCGTGGGTGGCAACCTATAATATTTGATGACGTGGTTGAGCAGTCTGTGATCAAAAAACTGAAGTGATCAAGTGACTTGCAGCAGTCAATATTGGCCCTTACGGAGTTAGACACGCAGTCAGAGAGGCTCTATTCGATCTATCGGTTGGTTATGTCAAGTCTTGGCACCTATATAATTGTCGTGGCCGTATTCTTCAAATTGCTCTTGTGTCAAACAGTTACCTAACCCTTTCTTAACTTAACAGTACTAGGTGGTGGGTGAAGGTCATTTGGAC
The DNA here is from genome assembly GCA_963585895.1 of Sepioteuthis lessoniana. Lineage (NCBI taxonomy): Eukaryota > Metazoa > Mollusca > Cephalopoda > Myopsida > Loliginidae > Sepioteuthis > Sepioteuthis lessoniana. Next base: position 50,358,217 of record OY757926.1, on the reverse strand, counting down.
TGAAATAGCAATTGAAACCATTTAAACTATTAGCAAACAAATGATCAATATCAAATCAAATTCTTTGTATTTGATAGCAATAATTGAAACCATTTAACAGAGAGCAAATAATTGATTAATAGTAGATAAATTTAGTTGTACTTGATAGCAGTGCTAGAAACCATTCAACTGAATACTAAAAATTGATTACCACTAAACAGAATAAGTAGTATTAGATGACATTACTCGAAACCATCTACTAAATAAAATTATAAGAGTTAGATAACTGTGGGTAAACAAATGAACTCTAGCTCGTTTACAAATTGAGTAACCAACAAACTATTTGTTTACAAATTATATATATATATATATATATATATATGTATATATGAATATATATATAAAAACAGGATTTGGTGTAAAGTAGCTTACAAGGGTTGATATGTAACTAAATGAAATAACTACTAACCAAACACAACACACTATCAGATATTAGGGAGATTGCGCTTGACTGCCCTGGATTGAGAAGTAGAGAAAACCTTGTGCCGTACGAGACTAGCAAAAGCAGAGAATCAAGGAGAAAGTAAGATGATTCGATTCCCTGAGATGGCCCTATGCCCTACTCGTGAAAGTAGCAAATCGAGGAAAAACATATAATTCAATGCCTTGAGATAGCTATGACAGACTCACAAGAGCTGAGAAGCCAGGTGAAACTAAGATGACTCAATGTCTTGAGGTGACCTTTTACAAGTCCCACGAAAGCAGAACGAAGTAGAAAGTCAGAGAGGTTTCACAGAAAAACCGCACTGTCACTCCTCTGTGTGTGTGTGTGTGTGTGTGTGTGTGTGTGTGTGTGTGTGTGTGTGTGTGTGTGTGTGTGTGCATCTCGGCCATTTCTGACTTCCTCTGACTCTACCCATACGTACATTTTGGGTAATAAAAGGGAAAGTAAAGCAGATGATATTTTTATACATCAGCGTTGTTGTCTTTCTCTCGACACAATAGTTGTTCGATTGATCGCAAAGCAGCTGGACATGAAAAAGGACATCGATTGGATGAGTCTCTACAAAGATTTGGGCATATCAGAAAAGTAATGGGAATGAATGTGCTGAGCATCTGACAGATCCTGACCAAGGAGAACATCACCATACTGGAACAACTTCAAAATTTATCTTTTCTCGATCCCTATAAACTTTTTTTTTCTGAAGGCTCAAAGGGAGCCATTTTGAAGGCGGGGAGGCCACCAAAAAGACCCTAACAACGGAGCTGAGTGCCTACTCCCAGTAGACTCCTAGCAGCAGTGCATAGAAGCCCGACAGAAAAGCATGAGAAAGTACATTAGAATCGATGGGGATTTCTTGGAAAGGAAAACCATGTAGTTTTGTTATTTGACATTGAAATAAATTGTTTGTGACACTAGTTCCGTGACTTTTAAGACACATGTGTTGAGAGTACAGATTTCCTTGACTCTCTCTCCTTGTCCAACAATCTTGGTAAGTCCTCTTGATCGCAACCAGTGTCTGCAAAGAGCAGATGAATGTAAGTCTTTGCTGTTTGACCGACACTAGTGCGTCCATTTGTAAGAATCCACAAGAAGTGTGGTTTGGTTTAGTTTGGTTTGGTTGGATTTTATGACATATTAACCCTTGAAAGTTATCTAATGCGAAATCTTCTTTATTCACATATATTGAATATATGACGTGTGAACACATTTTGTTGATAACATTTTTGATAAGCTCGAACTCTTTTTTGTATAGATTTGTTGGTTGGTTGTTTTGTTTTACGTAGTATCAACCCTTTTCGGGTCATTTAACGCCGAATTAAATTAGTTTGATCTAAGTTTGTACGTTTCAAGATCTTCATATAATCAAATATGCACAAGCACAGTTTTTGTTTACACAGTTTAAATGTTTTTGTGTACACAGTTTAAATGTCAAAACAGTTCTATTTCTAACAATTAAGTTTAACATAAGTACACAGTTTAAATGTCGAAAACAGTTCAATTTCAAACAATTCAGTTTAATATAAGCACACCGTTTAGTTTTATTTGAACCATACATAGGACCCTATCAGGTACTACCACGCCAGACCTGAGTGGACCAATGAGAGATAAAAATAATGGGGTATTTCGCATTCCCCAAACGTCAAGCATTACTGAAACCTCACTATCAGATTGTTTAGTGTCATATCCAGGACACTTGTTGGAGAGTCTTATCCATCTGCAAAGATGAATTCAGTGTATTCGGCTGCTCCAGCTGACTGGGTCAGTTCATAAGAGAACGTTACTTTAGGGTTCGTCCCCGCTTTTTCCAGCAAAGCCTATTATGTCTTATTCATCTTGTTTGGACGGTTTGTTGCTTATGCAGATCTTCGCAATTATACAATTGAATTTGAATATTAAACTTAAAAAAAAAATTGCAAACCTTTTTTATGTATATATTCACCCAACTCCTCCTCACGAGCAGTATGTAACACAAGGTCAATTTTTTAGCGTAGTTTTACAGGTGTATATTCAGAGTTTTCCTTCTCCTAAACTGGTTGCCTAAGCAAGGCTAAAGAGTCCAGTCTTCCCTACTATTTACCCATAGCTGGAAGAGAATATTTGGATTCATAACTTTCCAATGATATTAGCGCTTTGTGAATTACAACAGCCTCGTCCAGGATTTGAACTAGTGTCGCTGTATACATTTCCTACGATGATATTTGTTACACTACGGACGTCACTTTTTTATGATGAGTTGTTATTGTATTGTAACCATATAACTGGCATTCTGATGATTCAGCACATCTAGTGAAGCATGTTAATATAAAGTCTTAATTGGGCACCGCACCTTCTCAAGCCAACCCAGTCGTCTGATACTGCTTTTTTCTAAACATACATATCATATTTTTTTAAACATACATATCATCATCATTATAATCAAGTAACGCTGCTTGCACGGATTTCCCTGACTCTCACAAGCCCAGTCGGCTGGGGCTGTAGAATACACCAACTGCATCTTTGCAGAGGGGTAAGACTCCTCCAACGAGTGTCCTGCACATGACATTAAGCAATCCGATGCTGAGGCTCCAGTAATGCTGATTGGATGCTACCACTATGGGTCTAATAGAACTAAACTGCGAACTCATGCTAAACTGAATTACTTGAGATAGAACTGTTTTGATATTTAAACTGCGTACTTATGCTAAGGTAAATTGCTTGAAATAGAACCGTTTTGATATTCAACAGAGTGTTGGCAAAAACTATACTTATACTTAACTGAATGGTTTGAATTAGAACTGTTTGACTAAACTGAATAGCGTGAAGCAAATTTTTTTGACAATTAAACAGTGTACTCATGCTAAACTGAATTGTTAGAAATAGAACTGATTATTTGTTTAAAAATGGATTTGGCATTAAATAACTTGTAAGTTATTTAATGCCAAATCCATTTTTATACAAATAAATGAAATGCCATAAACCCAAACAACCAACAAACCAATCAACTGATTCTCTTTCGCCACACGTCCCTATCATCCATCGTTCCGGGCAAGTCCACTAGACCACATCCTGTGTCCATACTGAGCTGTTGTCGGTAACAACATCAACCGCCTATGTCTAAAACTATCCAAATAAGATGAAGATAACATGTAGATACTTATATGTATGTTGTGCGTGAGAACTAAAAGGAATTAGGACCTTGCTACTGTTGTCAGTTCAATATTCAACGGGTTTCCTCAGATTTGTGGCTTAGTTATAAAGTTTCCTCTGAGTCTATTGAGTATTGTATTCGCTGTTGTAGCAATGATCTGAGGAATTAACTTGATCGTTATTTATGACGAGATTGTTGGAACGATGGAACCCGAGTCACTTGAGATACATGTATGTGTTTTGTTCTTGGGACTTCATCGTCCCTCTTGTCATCCTCGAAATTCTTTGATTGCCTCTACTCAAAATAAACGTGCTGTATATGACACTGAAAAGCATTTGATGGTGAGGCTCTTGCTTTGAAGATCTTGGAAGTGTGAAGCAACCCTTCATTGCCATTAACCCCAGGCCCACTTTGACGCATAGTGGTAGTACCAGTTAGGGTCATATTGATCAATTAGAAAATTATTTGTATTTGAAGAAACAACCACGCAGAAAATGTAAAAATAAACGCACAATGAACACGATTCTCTAGCCTCTAGCCATAAAATAACCTTAGATCAGATGACATACCGTTAAAATCAATAGATCAGTCTTAAGAAACAACTAAACAAAAAAGTAAGTATAAACATACAATCTATCCTATTCCCTAATCTCTTGGCATTAAATAACCCTAAACGGGTTGACATCCCATTAAACCTATCTGTCAATCACTGTGAATGTAATTCCCTAAAGCTCTAGAGTCCTTATGTAGGTCCCACGTAAATTTTTCTCAAAGTTCTTTGTTAAAGTCCATGCGGTGCAACCGTACAGTAATTCTGACACGGCTAAAGCTTGGAAAATTTCCCGTTCTATTTTATTCGAGAGATCAGATTTTGTTCAGGAGAATTATCAGGAATCAAATTGCTTATGATCGTTAACCTGTCAGTAACTGTTCATGTTTTACCTATGCGTGTGTTGCGCTTTCAGTAGATGAGATATTACTACCGAGTTAAATGAACCGATCGGGTAATTTCAGAGACTTGCTATTTAATGAGGAGATAGGGTCACATGAACTCTGTTTTATCTGAGTTCATGTACAGACCAATGCTTCTCACCGTTTGCTCCAGACTATGCAGCAGAGATTTGGCTTAAGCTGGTGTATTTTGCAAGAACTAGATCATTCACATTGTTTGACTTAGTAATAGTTTCCGTGAGATATCGTTTGATTTTTACTTTCTGTGTGTGTGTGTGTGTGTGTGTGTGTGTGTGTGTGTGTGTGTGTGAAACCATTTTCTTTCATTAGGTCTATTGACGCTCGTGTTACGTAATCTAGACATATTATGAATAGAAATGATGCTAGTGTATCTCCTTGCAAGACTTCTGCAATATTGTCAAAGAAATTGGCCTCACCATCAGGATACTGGTTGATTGGTTGATTGGGTTTCATGGAATAGCAATCATTGTAGGTTATTTAATGCCAAATGCTCTTTATACATATATATCAAATATAAATGATTTGGTTTGGTTGGGTTTTATTCCTGATCAGTCATTGTACGAGGTGCATACGATAAGTTTCCAGACTTTTTTCGTATGGGCACTTTTATTGATAGTACACACATGAAACTCTAGTTCCCTTCGAAGTAATCTCCTCCGGCTGCAACTCACTTGTTGTACAGTTCCAACAACTTCTGGAAGGCCCATGGAAGTCCTATTGTGTGAGCGTGTCAATGAACTTCATCACAGCCTGTTTCATCTCCTCAATTGTCTCATAACGACAGACTCTGAGTTTAGAGAATAACCAAAAGTCACAGGGAGCAAGGTCTGGACGATAGGAAGGGTGAGGAACTGGCGTGATACCCATCTGGGTCAAATAGTCTATGACAAGGATGGAATTGTGGACTGGTGCATTGTTCTGGTGGAAATGTCACTGAGCCGATTTGAAAAGTGCTGGCCTCTTCCCTAGGAATCTCTTCCTGAACTCCCTTAAAACCTCAACATAGAAACCTTAACCCTAACCCTTTGGCCAATCAACTCTGGTGTATTGACTTCCTTACTCTTACCACAGCTCTCATCATCCCTCACAGACTCCCTACCTTCCTTGAATCTCTTATGCTACTCAAAAACTGATAGTCGATTCATGCAAGATGGTCGAAAAGCAGTCTGAAGCATTCCATACGTTTCTGTGGTATTTTTTCCAAGTTCAAAATAAAATTTTATTGTATATCGTTCTTCTAAAGTGTCCTCACGTCCAGATTGCATTTTTGAATTTCACCTGCTGTGACGATCAGACTTTAGTAGGGTGTATTCCAATTCCTGCGGTAGCTGTTCATTTGAAGCTGAAATCATAAAGATTAGTCAGTCATCTCATAAGTTGTATAGCAATAACATAGTGTGTTTTCAAGAGTCTACAACAATTGTAAATGCCAATACGAAAAAAGTCTGGAAACTTATCGTATGCACCTCGTAATTTATTCAATGCGATACATATGTTTAAATATATTTTTGGTCCAGTTAAACCGGAGTTGGGAGTGATTCCATCAGGACAAGAAGTTATTCAAGCATGAATATTTAAAATTTTCCTGGTAAAGAGCTCAATGTACCAATAATACAGAGCAATAAATTCTTTAAGAAAAACAACGAAACCGGTCACATAGGATTATAAATTTATTTCCATCCTGTTACGCATTTTTGAAGTTTCCAAAAACAAGAAAAAAGTAACAGGACTTCTTCAGATCTTTTGGATAAAAAAATTTTATTGACTAAGATATTTAAAGTTTAAATCTTAGTCAATAAAAAAATCTGTAAGTTAGGTCTAAATATAAATTTTTAAAAATTTATAAATTAAGGGAATGTTTTTTGTTTTTTTTTAAACAATATTTACTACATTGCTAACCGAAATTTAAATTTAAAACAGAAGTGGGCTTAGTGAAGGGGTAACTCCTCACCCTTCTTCGACTCCCTCCCACTATCCCCTCCCACTACCATGTGTCTATTCAAAATTTTTTTATCCAAAAGATCTGAAGAAGTCCAGTTACTTTTTTCGTGTTTTTGGAAACTTCAAAAATGCGTAACAGGATGGAAATAAATTTATAATCCTATGTGACCGGTTTCGTTGTTTTTCTTAAAGAATATATTCAAATATATATATATTTGTAAACAAATTTTGTAGATAACATTCTTAAATGACTCTGAGTTCTTCTTTGTTAAATGAAACACAAATGGTTTCAAATACTGCAATGTAACATTCATAATTTAACATCAATCATTTGTTTGCGCACAGTTTGTTCTATTTGACCTATAGATTGGACCATATTAATTGCTAGCAGGCCGGGATTATGAAGACCTGGAAGCAAATGCAGTGAAGGAGTACTCCACATTTCCAACATCTCCAAGGCTGGAGCCACCCGATAAGATGGTTTAATTTCATATCAAGGACACTTGTTGATGGGAGTCTTTCCCCTCTGCAGAAATGCGGTCGGTGTATTCAACAGCCCCAGCTGACTGAGCTGAAGGCCGTGAGAATTATTCCTGTTTAGTTCTTTTGATTCCAAAGTCACCTTTCTTAAAGGAGAGGATGCAGGGTTTTTGTTCGATTTTCTCTTATGCCCTGGTTATTATATACGACGTACAGGCTTGATTAGGTTTAAATTACATGACCAGAAAACGATCTGGCTATGATTATGCGGATGTATATCTCCAAGCAAGTGAAAAGTCCCTGGTTCGATCCCCGGTATCTCCAAGGCACCACTTTCTTTACACCGGACATTGGCATAATGGTTAGAGTGTTTGCCAATGGCCCGGGTGGCCTGGGTTCAAACCCAGGTCGAGTCATACCAAAGACTTTAAAAATGGTACTTGATGCCTCCTTGCTTAACACTCAGCATTATAAGGTATGGATCAAGGGTAAAGTGGAGAAATCCTGAGAAAGGAGTAGCGCCCCTCCCAACACCTTGGTGTAGTAGCTATCGAAAAGGGAGCCTTCGGGTCACCCTCGACTATGGTCGCCAACTTTACTTACTTATATCTCCAATCCTCTTGGGAAGACGTATGCCTGGAGGTGACCGAATCCTCTGTAAGAGTACGGATGTAACTTACATGATTCATCGGGTTCATTGGCCGCGCATTTACCATGATTGGTTAATTTTGCATCGCTTATGTGCTATGTGGACCAGTAGCTCAGTAGTAGAGTTTCGGTTCTGTGGTCGCTGGTTCATTTCCAGTGGGGAAGATTACTGCTGATAAGACCTAATAAGGTCAAAGCAACTGTCCATGCTGGCCAGATTTTCTGGTCAAGATAATTCAAATTTATAATGTAATTCCTCTGTTTAGATAAAAAAAGAAAAGAAAAAAATTACTTGATTAGGCTATTAAAGATTTTTTTTTTACTTTGTCTTAATTTTTTCGAAGACAACAACGCAATAGGTCTGAATCTTTGTATATATTACTTTTGTAAGGAAACAAGTTGAATTAAAAGTTTATAAGAACGTCCATTGTTAGTCACATTTAAAAGATTCATTTGCATAAAAATATTGTTGCCCTGTTACATGTATGTGTACTCATGTGTGGGCATGTATGTGTGCGCGTCTATGTGTGGACATGGATGTGTATTTGTGTATGTGTAGACGTATATGTGTACTCGTCTATGTGTGAGCATATATGTTTATACATCTCTCTGCGGGCCTGTATGTGTGCGCGTCTATGTTGTTGGCATGTATGTATCTGTGTGTGTGTGTGTGTGTGTGTGTGTGTGTGTGTGTGTGTGTGTGTGAGCATGTATGCGTGCGCGACTATGTGTGGGTATGTATGTATGCGTGTGTATGTATGGGCATGTATGTGTGCGTGTATATGTGTGTGCCTGTGTATGGGATTTTGGTTATCACATACCACATTCCGATCTTTGCTCAACATATATATATATATATGTGTGTGTGTGTGTGTGTGTGGATGAGTTGAGTATATATATATATATATATATATATATATATACATATATATATAATGGAATGCGGCACAAGTCGACCTAATATCTATGCTCTATGCTTTATCCATCTGTCAATCGATCAGGTTCGTTATCTATTCCTACCCGTCTTTATATGTTCTATTGCGCATCGCATCCACATGTTTGTTTTTGACGCTCATCCCCACCCCCAGGGATATTTGGTCAAGTAAACAACAGCCGACCAGTGGCGCTATTTGCCTATTTAGTTAGATTATAAATGACAGACTAACAAAACAAATCCTTTATTTTTTTTCTTTCTTTCTTATTCTATCTTTTTTTTTTTTTTAGCTTTTTTGCTCTTTTTTCTCTGTCTCGATTTTCCAAACTTTTCCTTTCTCTCTCAGTTATTGTTCTTTCTTTCTTTCTTTCTTTCTTTCTTTCTTTCCTCTACTTTTTCTATTTCTTTTCTTTCAACATCCCAGTTTCTTTCTTTGTTGTTTTTTCTTTTTTATTTCCTTCACCATCATCTTTTCTTTTTTTTCCTTTCCTTCTTTTTCCTTTTTTAGTTTGCTCCTTCCAACTTGCTTTCTCTCTTTCTCCCAATAGTATTTCTTTTATTCGCTTTCTTCTTCTTTGTTCAAACTTTCTTTCCTTCTTTTTCTTTCCTTCTCCTGCTTTTACCTTCGTTCTTTCTTGTCATGTTTTTTCTTATTCTTTCTTTATTTATTTATTTATCTATTCTATTTTTCTTTGTTTATCATGTATTTTATTCTTCTATCTCTCTCTGTTTTCTTTCTCCTACACTTTTTCTTTCTTTCTTTCTTTCTTTCTTCTTTTTCTTTCTCCTTTTTCATCCTTTTCTTCTCGTTATCCTTTCCTTGTTTTTCATGTGTTTTAACTCTTTCACTTTCTTTCTTTCTTAGTTTTTTTCTTTCTTTGTCTTTTTCTTCCTCTTTCCATCTTTTTCTTTCTCCTACTATTCCTATCTGTGCTTCAGTTCCTTTCTTTTTCTCGCAATTTTTTCACTCTCATTCTCTTGCAGTTTCTTTGTTTTTATATTTCTTCATTTATTTATTTGTTTAATTCTCTCTAATGTACTTCCTTTCTTTTTTATGTTCTTTTTTTTTTCTCTCTTTTCTTTCTATTTTTCTTTCTTTCTTCTGATTTTCTCTTCTTTTTTTCTTATCTTCCTTTCTATTTCGTTTTTCTTTTTTCTTCTTCTTTTTATTCATCTTTCTCTCCTATCCTCCCCCCCTCTCTCTCTCTCTCTCTCTCTCTCTCTCTCTCTCTATTGTGATATTTGCCAGTTACTGATTTTCTGACGTTCATAAATCAAAAAACAAACAAACAAAAAACCTTCAAGCATCAGTTTGCCTATAAAAGTCGAATGTGACCACTGAGAGATAAAATTAGTCTGACCATGAATAGAGGTTCCCACCCAGCGATGTTAAAAAAATGTTTTATATATATATATATATATATATATATATATATATATATATATATATATATATATTCAGGGTGCGATGGATATATTAGCTCCATTATTAATTTCGTGCATGGATTTTATTTGTTTTAAAGTTTGAACTACTGTGCAGCAAACTGCACATGGTGTAATGGTTAACGTCGTAGGAAATGGAAACTGCGACAGGAGTTCAAATCCTGGACGAGGTTGATTGCATTTCCTCGAGCACTAATACCCTTGAGAAAGGTATGAATCCATTTATTCTCCATCGAGCTTTGAGTAAATGGTAGGGCAAAGTTGGTTCTTTTACCTTGATTTGGCAACCAGTAAAGGAGAAGGAAAAGTCTGACCTTAAAACTGTTAAACTCCACTGAAAAATTGACCTTGTGTCACGTCTTGTCCACGAGGAGTGGTTGGTAAATATATACTGTTCAACAAACTAGAGTCATTTGGACACTATCTAAAACAAAAGTAGCACCATGAGGCAATTCATTCCACCAGATATTTGGAAACGGCATGCTGCACTGTTTGGGATTCACGCTTGAAGATTCAATACGAAGATTTTCAAGTATTTGGGTGTCAGTGGGCAGAATTATATTCATATTGCTGCTCTTGTTTGTTGTCTTCTATTATCCTCCCAAAATTTTGTGCTTGAATGGGGAATGATAAAGTGACCAAAGTTTTATGTGCACATTATATCTTATTATTTCTTTGCAAGTTTTCCTTCCATTACCCGCAGTGACCTAAACAGGGTATCAATGAACAAGATTACAGATAAAGTATTTCAACCGTTCACGTTGAGCCTCTCTCACTGACTGACTAACTTATTCCTAACTCTAAAACCTGACTGAAAGTATCCAATGAGAACTGTTATCCAAGATTGACCTCGAGTTCAATAGTTGTCAATCCTACCGATTGAACTTACTGTATTTTCCCCGCGTTTATCGGCTCATGACTTGCTTTGAATACTGTACAATATGTCAATGGACTTTTAGTATATTCTCCTCAACTACAGCATAGTTTTCAGCTCTATGGTTACCAAAGAGGTTCTATACAGCACCTACATATATATAAAAACTTAAAATCAATCCCTTCCCAGTCAATTATAAATAATGGTGTTCATTTTATGAGCCTTGTTGGATACTGGAGGCAGTTTATTAAGGTTTCTTGATTCCTCTCAGAAATGCTGAAAATCTCACTGTTATACTATACCAAAATTGCGTCAAAAAGAAAGAAAGGAATTGAAGCAAAGAAAGAAAGAAATGGGATATGGATAGAAAAAGAATCAGTGAAAGAAAGAAAGAAAGAAAGAAAGAAAGAAAGAAAGAAAGAAAGAAAGAAAGAAAGAGCAAGTGCAAGTAAAAAAATTGTTGGAGAAAGAAAGAACGAAAAATGAAAAGAACGAGTCAAAAAAAAAAGAAGGAAAAAAATTACAAATAAAGAGTGGGACGTGGAAAGAAAAAAGGAAACATTAGGAAAAATAAAGACAGAAAAGAACACGACAAAGAAAGAAAGAGGTAAGAGAAAGAAGTGAGAGAAAGAAAAAAGAGAACGGAAAAGGTAAGAGAAATATTTTGTCCAAGTTAAATGCCTGAAAGATTGTTACATTTGAGGACATGTCTAATGAAAAAAGATTGTGAGTAAGAAAAAAAAAGATATGAGACTATGACGGACTGCAAGTGGTAAGCACCGATATTTATGATACCAGTTACGGAGTTCCAACTGAAAACAAGGGCAGGCACCAGGACAAAAGAGAAACGAAGCAGTGAAAGGAATAATGTGAAATGGCTAATGAGATGAAAATCATCATCATCATCATCATGTCGTGCTGCTAACATGGATTTCCCTAACTCTCTCTTGCCATTCGTCTCTATCGTCGATCGCTTCCGGAAGGTCTCCTAAGCTTCAGAGCAGTTGTAGAGAAGTTCTAGCTGGTCGCCCAGCACTTGCTTGTCCGTGTGAAGGGGTTTATAGGAAGAACATCGCTTACGAGTTCGTCCTTACTTCTTCAGCAGTGTCCCGCATATTTTGTTCGTCTAAATTGGGTGGTTTTCAAGATGGGTAAGAGATGGCTGTACAGCTATCATTTTGTGGGATGTTACCCCCAGGATTTGTTCAATACAGCTCGTAGGACTCTTGCGAAATTGCCGTCAAGCTTTTTTTTCCATACGCTTAGCCAGTGTCCATGTGGTGCATCCATACGGTAGTATCGACACGACCGCTGTTTGGAAAAAATGATTTGATCATATGGATAGCTCAAACTTCCATATGACCGATAGCCCATCGATAGCTTTCCATGCGTTCGTATTCATGTCATTTTCTGTTGATGAGACGCTGCTTTATTGGGTTGGTGAACTTGTCCACTAGTTTCAGAGAACCAATTGAAATATCATACACAACAAAATTCCGAGTCATACAAGAAAATCACTAATCAGCAAATTTGAAGTTCTGCAGACAAAGAGTTGATGTGCTATGAGAGTTTGCCTAAACTCAAATCCTGGATATTTGTGGACGTTTTCCCAAAAGATTTGGAATCAGTATTCACTATTTAGTCTGAAACACATTTTGACCCATGTGAAAATCTTTGTAAAACATTATATTCATTTGCAACCAATTACAGCTTCCAGTAATCATTCTTAATTCAATTTATTCACAGTTATATAGTTTCAAGTATTTCTATCTAATACTAATAATAAAGAAAACATTGATAGGTGTCTCGAGTACTATCACTCCACGTCAAAGGAAACTTGGGTGCAATGATTGGTTGGCTTCTTGATTTTAATAGCATGTCAAATACTAATAATTATATGGTTTCAGGTAATTATTTCTATTTAATAATAGTCATTTATTTGCACACGGTCATCTAGTTTCAAGTAACCGATAATAGTTTTTGGTAAACAAGTGAAGATGTACATTTGAATAATTACCTAGTCTGCATTAGTTGTAGAATACTCCGACTGCATCTCTGCGGAGGGGCAAAATTTCCCCAACGAGTGTCTTCTCGTTCAGCTGGCTGGGGCTGTAGAATATAACGACAGCGTCTCTGCAGAGGGGTAAGACCCCACTGACGAATATCCTGATTATGACACTAAACAATCTGACGGCGAGGCTTCAGTAATAATGGAGCATTGAGGAATACGGAGTGCCCTTTTATTACCTTCATTCCCAAGTTTACTCTGGCATGGAGTGGTCAAATAGAACAGGGTCAAATAGAACAGTTTGACATTTAAACTCTTTGATCATTTAACTGTGTGTAAATTTAACTTAGTGTAAATATCACTGATTAATTGAATTGTCAGTGATACATAGCATTACTTGGAACCACTTAATTTTGATTAATGCTAAACTGAATTGTTAAAAATAGAACTGTTTTATCCTTTAACTGTGTGTATCTAAAATATGTTTACAAATCATATATTTAATACGCATGTAAAATAGGATTTGGCATTAAATAACCAGCAATAGTTGATATACTATAAAACCCAACCAACCCAAATTTGGCATTAAATAACCAACAATGGTTGATGTGCCATAAAACCAAACCAAACCAAACAGTTAAATGACATCAAGTATTCCTAATTAATCCAAATTATTTTTAAACAGATCTATTTGATCCATTGATGGGACCCTAATATGTACTCCCACTCCGGGTCAGTGTGCATCTGGGGGTAAGGACAATTAAGGAGTGCTCCACACACCCCAAATCTCCAGGACAAGAGCCTCACAATCAGATACAGTTTACTGTCATATCCAGGATATCCCTTTTCGGAGTCGGGGTTTAATCTTCAGTAGGGGTTTCAGTCGGCGTATTCTAACCCCCACTTTCAGAGCGGAAAACAGTGGGGTAGTGGGCACTTATGTAGTTGGCATACTTTAGACCCAACCAACAGGTTGTATATATAAACAAACACCAAAACTCATAAAATTCGGTAGAGTGGTCTCTTATTATGATATAGATTAATTATCTGTCAGTCGATAAGCAAACCACCGACATCACAATTCCCTTAGTTATTTAATATTCCCAACGATTATTTTATAAATTTACCTCCAAAACGTCCATTTTGTTAAAGGATTTAATTGATCTCTCATGTTAGATTTGACACCAGGTCATTTAAATGTGGGTGGGTGCAAGGGAAATCGACTCTCATGCATGGCCGTCATAAAAATGCTTGATCTCCATGACTTTTTCCTTTAGAGGCACTTCATGCGCGAAGCAGGTAATGCCTGGAAGGATACCAGATGACCAATGCAAATGTTGGATGTCCCCCAGAAAACCGGGAGGCAAATAAAACTTTTGTTATTAAGGTATTTAAGCGACTTCCTACTAGGAGGTGGAGGGCAAGCACGAATCGAGACCTGCATGACCGTCACCAAACATACTTGATCATGTCGGCTTTCCAGATCCTAAGGCCGAGCAATGAACTCAACCCTGCCTTGCAGGGGTAGACACACGAATCGAGACTCACGCCCAGCTGTCACAAAAATTGCTTGGTCTCCAGGGAGCCCCTGGCGTCTAGCTATGAAATCAACTCTCAAGCGAGATAGATAGATAGATAGATAGATCCACCCATCCATTATTAACAAACTAAGAGAAAGAGAGAGAGAGGGAGGAGAGAGAGAAAGAGAATGAACAACTTAGATAGATAGATAGATAGATAGATAGATAGATCCATCCATTATTAACAAATTAAGAGACAGAGAGACAGAACAGCTTAGATAGATAGATAGATAGATAGATAGATAGTGAACAAATACAATCAATACAACGACATCAGCAGCCTCGGCTCAAAGTCAAAGATCAAAGCTAACTTATGCATATTGCATTAACAACGAAGAAAGAAAAAGTCACGTCATAAATTTGCCACAGGCAGCGACAGTAATAAGACTTGTTCAATTTTGTCTCGAATGGAACGAGACCACACTCAAAAAGAACTACAGGTAAACCATTAAAAACAACCAACACACGCAGGTATATAAATACGTTATGGCTGCACATATTAAACAGGGAGCTTCAATGGTGGTAGAAAAAGTTGCAGTCGTCTGAAATATGTTTTTGGCCGCGGCTTTAGCAATGTACAGAAGAGGTATTAAAATGATACCCTTTGATACTACTTTGACAAGGAATATTATCATTAGGTATTCACTGGAGTCCGGATTCCTGAGTTTCTTCAACTCTCCAAAACTCGTCTAAGTATGTATTTACCCAGCCTCTCCACAAATGCAGTGGAATACTATTCGTTCAAATTCAAAGATCTCCCTCCCCAAGACTTGTTGCCTAACCAAAGCTAAAGAAATAAGTCTGCTCGACACATTGCTACGAAGGAGAGCAAATACCAGTCGGCAAAATGAAAGCTAAAAAATACGAGAACTTACGTCGAAAAATATCTTCTTCAAAGAAACAAAAAAAAAGAAAAAAGGGAAATTGTTTATTTCACCGTTGATGAGGAGTGTTTTCCTAGCTCTTATCTTAGATTTTGCACAATTTATTATTATTTTATGCAAGTTCTAACTGGTAGTCTTACACTGAAGTCTGAGTAACAGCAGTCTTTTATGATTTCTAGGGCTCTTTCAATATCACAGGCGATTTTAGTAGTACTGTGGTCGGGTAGTTTACAATTCTTCGTCTTATATCTAGTTCCCCAAGGCTTTTTTCCAGATCTTTTTGGACTGTTCCATGAGCTACAACTACGATTGGTATCACCGTTATCTTCATGTTTCACGTCTTTTTCAGTTCTCTGGCAAGGTCTACGTAGTTTTCAAGCTTTTTGCTTTCTTTTATTTTCACTTTCTGGTATAATGACATGGCAAAATCAACTAGATACCAAATTCTTTTATCCTTGGTATCAAAATTGAGTCTGGTCTTTTGGCCTATATTGAGTGATTCAAAAGTATTTCAAAATGTGCCGAGTCAACTAGGGCTTTTGAATACCCCCGACTGCTTCTCTGCAGCGGAGTAAGACCCTCATACCAACAAGTGTCCTAGATATGACACTAAACAATCTGATGGTGAAGTTCCAGTAATGCTGGAGCTTTGGGGAATGTGGAGTACCCCTTCATTGCCATCGCTCCCAGGTCCACTCTGACCCGGAGATGTAGCAACTGATAGGGTCCAATGTATGGTTCAAATAGAACTAGACTGTGTATTGACGCTTAATTGAATTTCTTGAAATAGAACTGTTTGACCTTTTAAATACGTACTTATGCTAAACTGAATTGTTTGAAATAGAACGGCTTTTTGACATTAAATCTATGTCCTTATACTAAACGGAATTGCTTGAAATAGAAATGCATTTTGACATTTAAACTGTGTACTTATGCTAAACTAAATTGGTTGATGGGAATTTTTTTTTACATTGAAATGGTGTACTTATGCAGAACTGAGTTGTTTAAAATGGAGCTGTTTTTGACATTTAAACTGTGTATATATAATAAACTAAATTGTTTGAAATGGAACTGTTCATGTGTATAAATGTGGATTTGGCATTACTAATCTACAATGGTTGATGTGCCATAAAACCAAACCAAAATAAAGTATCTCAAAGTCCCAGATAATCGCATACGTTTCCTTTTCCAGAACAGATTCTGATTTGTGCATACACTATTAGTCAGAATGGTGAAATTTCAGTATATCATATTGTTCCTAGTGGTACACATTTCATGCTTTTTTATGTATTCCTTTTGAGCCAAACTTGCTACATTCAATTATCATGTGGCGATCTTTTTGGTTTATCTCTATCACCGTTCGATACCGCCTGGAAGAACCCTTTGGCATACCGCATAAGTTGAATAGATTGCATAACAGGAAGTGCATCTGTTTCCTAAAGTAAACAAGGCGCAGATTGATCCCAAGTTGAAGTACTACGTTAGTTGCGTGGGATGCATGCTAAAAGGATATGTGTCCGTTTGGAACGTGTAGGCGGGGGGGGTGTAACCACGAGATTTGCGTAAGCGTCCGGGAAATCATATAAACTAGGGAAGGTTTCAACCCCAGGAAGAGCAAAGCAGAAAGGCTTGGCGGTTTCACAGAAGAACTGCACCATCGTCCCTCTGTGTGTGCACCTCAACTGTCTTCGTATCTTCCTCACTCTATCCATACGTACATTTCGGGTGATAAAAAGGAAAAGACAAGAAGCAGGTTATATTTTTATACATCAGCGTTGCTGTCTTTCTCAGCTATAAAATACTACCACATGGCGTACAATTCCAATTTTCTTGTGCATTGTCTATTTTTGCAGAGATATAATTAGCTCTTATGGCAATATCTTGTGCTGCTATCATTTGATATTCATTTTCTCTTTTGATATTTCCACTGCGTAGCCATGTCCTGATCATCTCATATACAATGTTTTTAGCTAAACACTTGAAATATCCGTGTAGCTGTTTTTCCTTCTATTTTTATTTTATTTTATTTTTGTTTGTTTTTTCTTCGTGATTAATGTTTTTGCTGGCTGCTATAATCTAATTCCCTGGGCTGATGTCAACCTATTCTGATTTGGTCTGGTTTCTTTATCTAATAGCATATCAACCTTTGCGGGTTATTTAATGCCAAAGTCCCCTTGAAGAAGAACAAGAATCGTACTATTTAATCCGTAGCCGGGCGATAAATTTACGAGGACAGTGTTAAACTGAATTCTGAAGACAGTTTGTTAATGGCATATTAACCTTCATGGGTTATTTAATTCCAAAGCCATCCTTGTAGAAGAACTTAATCTAACCTTTAGTTTGGGAGATAAGGAGTTTCATATTTCTCACGTGGTTATTAGTCCGAAATTGAATGTAACAGCGCGACTGGAATTCGGTGTCGTAATCCAGCACGTTAGCCATAACGCTAGAGACTCTCCTTTCCTCGGAGAATATTTAGGACAATTTTAGAAATTAACGAAAGTTAAGAAATCTTGTAAAACAAACAGAAAAAAAATCAATAAAAATTGTAAAAAGAAAAAAAGAATTTTATGATCTTTAATGTAAATAAAATAAAAACTTCATATAACTTTATATATATATATATATATGTGTGTGTGTGTGTGTGTGTGTGTGTGTGTGTGCGAGAGAGAGAGAGAGAGAGAGAGAGAGAGAGAGAGAGAGGAAGAGAAAGAGAGGAGGGAGTCGTTCAAAAAGTTCTAAGATTTTAGATTTTAAGACAGAAATCGAAATTAGTTTTTAGTTTTATAAGAAATGGTAATGTGTTGCCACAACAAAAAAATTCTCGTTCTTCTTTCTGGACAAGGCTTTGAACTTTTGAACAATCTCCGTATATATATATATATATATATATATATATATATATATATATATATAATTGATTCGAAAAGGCTGTCCAATTTTAATATAAACAGTAATGAAAATAATACAATAGTTCGAGGTAGGAATATCTATATATTTATTAGTTTGTTTCATTTTATGTTGTCAACGAAAAAAATGACTATACTAGCAAATCTTTCAGCACAAAGAGAATATTCCATTAAACTAAGACTGCACGAGCAGTAAAATATACTCATTTATTCTCCGAGCAATATTTGTAAACATTAAAATGTTATTCGCCCGTTAACATGTTTACTAAACTTTTATTCCCTTTTAGGTAGCCCGTTTTGAAGAAATAGAATAAAAACGTCTCAAACTGGATAAAAAAAAAAATTTAATCTCGTCGAATATAAAAAAAAATAACAACCTCAAAAATGTGACTGCTGACAAGAATTAGGTAATGGAAAGAAAGACTATCCAAATATTTATTTGTTTCATTATCAAATTATACAACTTGGTGGAAAATTGTAACAATACACCCACAATAATATATATATATATATATATATATATATATTACTGCATACTTGTAAGTGGAGGCATTCTCTTGAGTTGTTTATATATATTTCCTAACCTACTATCTACCAGCATTCACGGTTACCAGGAAAAAAGGAAAAAAAACCTCCAGGAACAAGAGATAAAAATATATCGAATCACCGCCCTGGGAAAAAAAGAAAAAATATCATAGGACAAAAAAAGAAAAGGCCAACTCCGTCACACCAGTTGAAAAAAACAAGAGATATGCAGTCAGTTGGTCAAAAGAAAAATAAAACCCACCGTAAAATGCCGCAATGCTACAATTACAAGAGTGCTCAACACGAGTGGAGCCAATTACAAAATTAACTTAAATCGCGAGTCGGAATTCTCCTGCTAAAGTTTCACCTCAGCGGATCATCAGGGAGTCTAGCACCTTCCCCTGAATTGCTCCACTTTACCTTTGATCTGTAACTAATAATATTGAGTGTTAAGCAAGGAGGCTTGAAGTACCATTTTTTGAGTCGTTTGTATGACTCGACCTGGGACTGAACCCCGGTCTCCCGGGCCATTGGCGAACACTCAAACCATTATGCCAATGGACGAGTAAAGTCGTAAACAGTTGATGATAAAACAAATAAATGGATATGGTCGCCTACTTTACTTTTTAAAACTTGAAGTAACTACCCTACCCTTAAAAATAAAACTACCAGTAAATTTATAAGTAAAAATATTTCATACAAACGGAGACAAAACTAGTAGAATAGAATTTTTCATTTATTCCCCGAGCAATATTTTGAAAATCTAAAATGTTTTTCGCTCGTCCATGAGAATGGCTAGCCAAAAAAAATTTAAGGGGATAAGTTATTGATTTTGTTAATCGTAAAAACTGGTGGGGGAAGTGACAGTACAAATAAGATTGAATTGAAATTAGGTTTAAAATAAAGAGGCATAGTTCAATTTTTACTAACATAAAACTTCAGTATATATATATATATATATACTCACCCCTCCACACAGCCAAAGTTTGATAGAATGACAGTTTTGAAGCGGGAGTTTAATTGGTTTGACTTCTGAGTTTTCCTAGATCAGTTGCGATACCAAGGTTAAAGAAGTAAATTTATGTATTTACCAATCCCTCCATATGTGCAGGCTTTGATACAATGTTAATTTTTGAGCGGAATTTAACAGGTTTCAATTCAGTTTTCCTTCTCCTTGAGGGCCCAGTCGGCCAAGGGTATAGAATACACCGGCTGTATCTCAGTAGAGGTGTAAGACTCCCCCAAGGAATGTCCTGGATCGTGAGGTTTCTGTAACGCTGGAGCTTTGAAGAATACTGAGTACCCCTTCATTGCTATCGTTCCAAGGTCCACTCTGGCCCGGGGAGTTAGCATCTGATAGGGTCCTATCTATGGGTCAAATATAACTGTTTGGCATTTAAACTGTGAACTTAAGCTAAACGTAATTGTTGGAAATTGAACTGTTTTGATATTTTCCTGCGTGTAAACAAAAAAAAAAAACGAGTACTTATGCTAAACTGAATTGTTTAAAATAGAACTGTTTGATCATTTACCTGTGTGCAAAAAAATGACTGATTTTAAATTGAATTGTAAGGGATACATAGCAATGCTTGAAAACATTAAAATGTGTGCAAATAAATGATTAATAGTAAATAGAATTATTTCTTTTTAGATAGAAATAAGTGAAACCATTTAATTGTGTAAAAAAATGTTATCTAAAAAATGTGTTAAAAAATCATATATTTAATATATATGTATAAAAAGGATTTGGCATTAAATGACCTACAATGGTTGATAGGCCATAAAATCCAACCAAACCAAATCGTATATGTTTAATATTAAATAACCTTCAATAACTAATATGCCATAAAACCTATTCAAACCAAATCCTATATATCTAATATATTTGTATAAAGAGGATTTGGCATTAGATAACCTACAATGGTTGATATGCCAAAAAAACAAACCAAACAAAACTAAACCAAAGCCAAAAATGTGGTCTCTTTTAAGGATGGTAAGAATAAAATGTATTTCCAAATCATATATATCAAATATTTATGTATAAAGAAGATTTGATATTAAATAACCCACAATGCTTGATATGCCATAAAACCAAACATATAAACTGTTCCATTTCAAACAATTCAGTTTAGCATGATGACAGTTTTTCTTTGCACACCGTTGAATCTCAAAACAGTTCCCTTTCAAACAATTCAGTTTAGCATAAGTACACACTTAAGTTTTATTTGACCTATAGATTTGACCCTATCAGGTGTTACCACTCCGGGACAGGGTGGACCTGGGAGCGATGACAATGAAGGAATACTCCACATTCCCCAAAGCTCCAGTATTATTGGAGCCTCACCGTCAGATTTCTTAATGTCATATTCAGAACACTTGTTGGCGGAGTCTTACCCCCCACCTCGTAGAGATGCAATCAATGTATTCTGCAACACCAGGCGACTGGACCATTCTTTTTTGCACATAGTTAAATGGTTTCAAATATTTCTATATAATAGCAATATTTAACATGAGTCATTTGTTTGCACACTTAGTTTGTTCTATTTGAACCATAGATAGAAACCTATTAGATGCTACCACTCCGAGTCAGAATGGAACTGGGAGTGATAACAACGAATTGGTACTCGACATTCCCCCAAACTCCAAGGCTGGACCTTCGCGCTTAGATGCAATTTAATGTCATATACAGGACATTCGTTGGTGGGGTGTGCTTACTCCTCTGCAGAGATGCAGTCGGTGTATTCTATAGTCCCATCCAACTGGGCTGGAAGATTTGTTGGCATCAAAACCTTTTTATTCTGGGATAAATAAATTTGTTAATCGTTGGCAGAAACGCGTCTACGTTCAGGGATCATACTTTGATTGATTAAACACTGCTTAAATTCATTAATCCAGTAGTAAGATATTATTTTTTTCTAACAACCTTATATATATATATATATATATATGTATATATATACACACACATATATATATATATATATATATGTGTGTGTGTGTGTGTGTGTGTGTGTGTGTGTGTGTGTGTGTATTCCATTAGTAAGATGGACACGCGTGCCTGTATTTACACTGCTGCTTCCTATGAAGAACTACAGGTGCTTTGTTAATTTTCCACATATTTGATAATTTCACCTGAAACTACAAAATTTTCTTATATCGTTTCTTCAAAGAAAATATACCGGAGAATTTTCTCTAATCTTTCTTCTAAACAATGATATGAAGAAGTAAGATGATAAACTTCTTTCTAATTTGGAATTCTTTTTTATCTGGTGTTGAAGAATTTTTTTCTTTTCACCGTATAGATAGAAGAAGAATACAAATTCTGTAATTGAGATTTCATATTAATCTCCTTTCATTTGCAATCTGACTTTTAAATGAGATAAAGATAGACATACAAACAAAGACTGAGAGGGATAGAAACGGAGAGACAAAGATAAAAACAAACGTAGAAATAGAGAGAAAAAGAAAGATAGGATGAGAGACACCGAGATGGACAACGAAAGAGAGAGATAGATACAAAGAGTGAGAGAAAGAGTGGTAGAGAGACAGAAGAAAAAAGAGAAAAAAGGCAAAGATTGATAGACACACAGAGAAAAAAAAGAGACAGAATCACAGAGAAATAGAGAGAAGGAGACAGGGAGATAGACACAGAGACAGGCAGATACAGAGACAGAGAGATTGGTTGATAGAGAGACAGAGAAATAGAGAATGGAAGACAGAGAGATAGTCATAAAGATAGGCAGACAGAGAGACGGGGAGAAGGTGACAGAGAAATTTAAATAGAGACAGGCATATAAAGAGACACAGAGAGGGAGACAGAGAGATAGACATAGAGACAGGCAGACAGAAAAAAAGAGAGACAGAGAGAAGGAGACAGAGAAACTGACATAGAGACCAGCAGATAGAGAGACAGAGAAAGATTCATCGATACGCACAAAAAAAAAAGGCGGCAGACGGACAGAGGTAGACAGAGAGATAGACAAATAGAGATACTGAGAATAGAAAGAGGGAGACAAATATATAGAGAGTGAGTCAGAGAGATAGACATAGAGACAGGCAGATAGAATGAAAGAAAGATCGAGAGAGAGACTACTATGATGTCAGATGAGCTGGCTAGAGTACTACTAGTTTTGTCTTTAATTGGAATCATTTTGAGATGAGGTTTCTTAATCTGAGAATTAATTTTTATTTATTGCGGACTTTTTGTCCTCATCTTGGTAGCTTTTGTGTTGTTTCTTCTTTCACTACGTTTCGGCCAAATTTCACCTCTGGCCTTCATCAGGTGATTTACCGCGACCTCGGATAGGAATGCTGAGTCTTGTAACCATATCCCCAGTAATTACTGCCTTCCATAGCTGTTGTCTATCGCACCACGTTTTTGACCAAGTAAGCATCTGGCCGGCTTGGGTAGGATTTGAAACCGCTATCTTCTGACAATGCTCACCTGGCCGAAACGTAGTGAAAGAAGAAACAACAAAAAAACTACCAAGATGAGGGAAAAAAGTCCGCAATAAATAAAAATTAATTCTCACCATTAGTTTTGTTTAATTTCTTAGTTTAGTGGCATATAAACCTTTGCCGGTTAGTTAAAGCTAAACTGATCCTTGTAGAAAAACAGTAGTAGTGCCATTTACCCTGTTGAAGACAATGTGGTTCATGCCTTTCCCAAACATATTTGTCCAAAAGTGAACGTGATAGCGTGACTGGAGTTTGAACTCGCTAACTATTGTATCGCAGTCAAGTACGTTAACCACTATGCCATAAGGACTTCCCTTCCCACTACAGCGTTTTATCCTCACTAGTTTGCTCACATTTTGGTCTTCGGCCCAGCTGAACGAAAATTAGTGAACATTCTCATAGTTATCTGTTCTCTCCCAAAACTGAATAGATTGGCGTTTTCGCTGCATAACGGATAAGAAGAAGAAGAAGAAAAGAAGAAAAGAAAGAAACTAAACAAGCGGTAGAAGATATTTGCGAATATAAGAATGAGTGAATAACTTCGTAAAAGAATGATTGGATTGATGAATGACTCGATTACTGATTTGTTGTGGTGTTGGCAGCTCGGGTGAATAGAATTTCGATTCTTTGGAGAGACTTCAGGAAATGACATTGTAACACATAGAAAGTTCAAGAATGGCAGGAATTTAATTCTGGTTTTTCTTATTAGCCGCCATCTTCATTTGACACATATACATTTGGTTCCTAGGTTCCGATAGTTGAGTTATTGGTACCCCAGCAATATACGATGCTGTGTAATAGTTATATACAAAGTTTTAATTTTGGCACAAATATATAAGCATATGACACCCAGTTGGGATTGCACTCGCTACTTAGTAAAATTCTTCGATGCTGTTACGCGGCGCTGGCGTATTCGAAAAACTAAGACTCATCAAGTGACGTTCACTCTGTGTCTACATTATCCAACATATGTTCTGTCACCAATATATAGTACGCTTTAGTTATAAATACAGCAAACTACATTACTAATATATATATATATATATATTGACAACATTTCTTCATTAATACATATTTCATTGAACATAATAGACAATTTTTTTTTACATATTTTTTTGTTAATTCTTTCGAATTGCCGTATTGATCTTATGATATTCGGCGGGAATTGATTGATAAATCTTCCATATTTAGTTATTTCCCAAGTACTTTCTGCTCAACTTTGGGCCATCATCAGGGGAGGAGGTATTACAAAATGATGTAACTATTGTATGTACATTACTACTTTGTAAAAAGAGCGTCTGTGCTGTTGTATTGTGTAGGGTATGTTGGTTTAACCTCAACTACCCTATCAAGAAGACTTACAATGCACCTTTCTGTTACAAGTTCCATAGCACTGCATTTAAAAAACATTCATGCCCAACAACAGAATTACAGAAAATTCTTACCGAAAACACAACAATATTAGAACATCAAAATAACAAGAAAAAACTACAGATTCTCGAGGCACTACATATCAGGAACCTACTACCAAAACTTAACAGAATTAATTTTGAAACCAGTGCTAATGTACTTAAATGTCTTTAGCTACTGACGCTATTTATAGAAACAAATTCGAAAAGTAAACACTACACAATACAACAGTACAGACCAGGATTCATCAAGTACCATTTTTTAAGTCTGAGGTATGACACAACCTGGGATTCAACCCTGGTTTCCTGGAACAATGGCGAACTCTCAAACGATTAGGCCAATGGGCTGGTATATATACATGTGTGGGCGTGAGTGCATGTGTGTGAGTGTATATGTGTATTTTTTGGTTCGGATTTTGTTTAATAGCATATCAACCATTGTGGGTTATTTGATGCCAAAGCTATCTTTGTAGAACAGTATTAGTACCATTTAACGCACGGTTGGAGGAATATAGTGGCCTATACCCTTCCCAAGAGTGTTTGTCCGAATATGAACGTAATATCTAAACTGGAATCCAAACTCGCTATGATATCACAGTCCAACACATTAAACTCTACGCAACGAAGACTCTCCCCAGTGTACTTGTGTGTGTGTGTGTGTGTGTGTGTGTGTGTGTGTGTGTGTGTGTGTGTGTGTGTGTGTGTGTGTGTGTGATGAATTAAAGAATAGACACATAAACATTTAGAGAAAAAATCATACATAAAAACTTATTCGGCCTTCGTACAGAAGAAAATGTTTATTGAATGACTTTTTACATTTCAATGTTGGAACTGCGTGGAAGATACAAGATTGACTTCACATAATAAAACTCTTCAAAACATATAAATAGATGATAAGATGGAAAAAAAACACAAAAGTCTTCTTACCGGTGACAGTTACAAGGTCAAATTTAAGGTGATTTGATCTTGAAAATTGGAAATATTTTTCTATTTTTCTGCGAGATAGAAACCTAATAAATTTTAGATGTTATTTAATTTTGACCGTCGACAAATTCCCTGCAATAGCAATTCAACAAGAAATAAAATTTTAGTGTGACTTTCTGAAATTTATATTCATCACCAGTAACATAATCCCCGTATATATTCGATTGATGGAAGGTTTCTGAGATAGAAGCAATAGGCCAGTCAATAATGTTTTATTTGACTACTCGATTACTTATATCACCGCCCTGACGTCGGGGGTCAAAACAGACAAACTGAATACACGAAGAGGAGTAAAACACCCCCTAAAGGGATATCCTGAGTATCACACGAAACTGCATCTGATGGTGAGGCTCCAGTTCTGGAAATCTGGAAATATCTACAAAATGTGTTTACAAATCATATATACATTTAATGTATCTGTATAAAGAAGATTTGGCACTTGATAACCTACAATGGTTGGTGTGCAATAAAACCCAACTAAACTAAACTGAAACAAAACACACACACACACACACACACACACACACACACACACACACACACACATACTCTCTGCCCGTGGGGTAATGGTTATCGTCGTAGGATTTGGACACGACGACACGAGTTCAAATCCTGGACCAGGCTAATTACATTTCACATAGCACTAATACCTTGGGAAAGGTATGAATCCAATTATTCTCCCTCCATCTATAGGTAAATAGTAGGGCAGACTAGGTTCTACAGCCTTGAAAAGGCAACTAGTCTAGGAAAAAGAAAACTCTGAATTGAAACCTGTTAAACTCCGCTTAAAAAATTGACCTTGTGTTATATCCTGCCCGAGCGGAGGGGTTGGTAAATATGCACTCTCTCTCTCTCTCTAAAAATCCCTTGAGAAATGCTCAATATTCAAAATAACCAATGCTTGCATTGAAGGTATAAACATTGTACCCTGAACCTTGAAGTAAAAGTAAATATTAAAAATATACCGATTGGTTATTTTACGAGCTCTACCAAACGTTGCTGTCTCCACTGTTGGATGACGATTTACTTAAAGGCAAGTTGTTGTTTTTTTAAGATTACGATAAGAAAATTTAGGCAATCCTTGAAACCATTTAATCATGTGCAGATGAATGAACTCATACTTGTTAGAAAAATTTCCCTACAGACTATTCACTTAGAAATCATATGTATTTGGCACCAATTAAACCATCAGGTTTAATTTGCTATTAAACCAAAAAACCTAACCTAAAATCATATTTGTATAAACAAAGTTTGGCATAAATAATTATCAAAGGTTGAAATGCCATTAAATGAAATAGCCAAACCAAGCCAAAAATATATCAAAACATGTTTAATGTATTTTTAATCCGAATCAGTATCCAAGTGTCGTCATGAAAATAAACATTTACTCTTTGAACTAAAGCCTGTCTCTATTGTGGCAACATGACTCTACGTTTGTAACTCCAAAATTCGAGAGTACTGTAAATAAAAAAAACATAAAGCCCAAATTTGTAGTTTTTTATTTGACTTTTTACGAAACTAAAATGAGAGACAGTCAGTTTAATGGTGCAGTACTGCATCGGAAGTTATAAAGATTACTTTGATTCCGTCTGCATTTCCTTTCAAGGGTGCTTCAGGTGCCAGGCAATGACCCCAACTCTTGCAGCTTTTAGACAAGGTTAAAAGCTGCTTCCTAGGGAAGGGCAACACATGCAACTAAGATGATATTATATGTCACCCATAGGGGACGAGCGCCAGTTTTAATGTAAAACTGAAATCTACCTGGGGTGATAAAAATTCAAAATTGTCATCTAATTGAAGTTTGATTTGAATTCTTTGCTTAATGGCATATCAACCTTCATGGGTAATGTCATACCAAAGCCATCCTTGCAGAACAGTAGTGATTATATTTAACCTATACCTGGGGAGATAAAGGGGCACATACCTTTCCCAAGGGTGAATACAATAGCATGACTCGAGTTCGAACTCCCTTACTATGATGTCACAAACCAACACGTTAGCCACTACAACACAGGGACTTACTCCCCAACCCCAGTAAACATTTACTATATCAACTAGATTTTGACTATAACTTGACGACATGACTCCAGTTTTGTACCTCCGAAAGACGAGAGTGTGCGAAACAACAGAAGACTTCTTTGTTTAGTGGCATATCAACCTTTATGGGTTATTTAATGCCAAAGGTAATAGCGTAATAGTACGAGTGGAGTTCGAATTCGCTTGGTACGATTCCGCCGTCCAGATCTTTAACCATTACACCACAAGGACACCTCCCCACCTCGCAAAATAGTAGACATGAAATTTATTGTTGTCTAAATTTCTAAGACGAAGTTTGATGATTTTTATCATTAAGGGTTTTCGGACTATTCTATTCATCTTTATTGTTATTTCCACAATGTTTCGGCCTATATGTCATCCGGCCTTCTTCAGGTGTTTGTCGAACTTGGGAACCTACACGCTATGTGTCCTGCTGGACACATAGCGTGTAGGTTATAAGCATTAGTTCCCTAAGCTTCTTAGAAGACAATCAATCGGAGTTTGAGGGTTCAATCCTGACTGCAGGCGAGTAACAATACAGGAATACTTAACACTTGTACCCGGTTATGGCTAACGGAATCAGAACAGGTGACCCCCGTGGATTCAGTAAAGGACGTAGTTCGAAGTTCCGTGTAGGTTCGTGAGTTCAACAAACACCTGAAGAAGGCCGGAGGACATATCGGCCGAAATGTTGTGGAAATATCAATAAAGATGAAGACAATAGTCAAAAAACCCTTAATGATAAAAATGAAATCTATATTTTGAAATGGTTTGCTAAAACCATCCTGATAATCGAATAAACCACCTTTGGTCACATTCCATAAGTGTCTTGGTCAGCCTATGAACTTTTCAGTCGATCCTTGTATATATATATATATATCATCTCTACTACAGTCATAAAAAACTCTTTCATATAGCAAATAGACCCCCACCTCTTTTTCTACATACGTAAACACCTCCTTTTTTTTTTCGTAATTAAAACATGCACACAAATTTCATTTCATCGTTTGCATTGAGAGTAGGAGAGAGACAGGCAGATAGAAAGACAGAGAAAGACAGAAACCAACAGAGACTGATAGAGAGATAGAAAGAGAGAGACAGACAGACATTGACAGAGAAAGACAGAGACCTACAGAGACTGATAGAGAGATAGAAAGAGAGAGACAGACAGACATTGACAGAGAAAGACAGAGATCTATAGAGACTGATAGAGAGATAGAAAGAGAGAGACAGACAGACATTGACAGAGAAAGACAGAGACCTACAGAGACTGAGACAGAGAGACAGAGAGACATAGACAGAGATACAGAGATAGAGAAAGACAGAAACAGACAGATGTAGACAGACAGACCGACAGGGACTGAGTAAGACTCAGAGAGACATAGACAGAGAGACAGAGACAGCCAGACAGAGAAAGACATAGACCGACAGACAGACCCTGAGTTATAAACAGAGCGAGTGAGACAGGGACAGACAAAGTCAGAAACTGAGAGACAGAGACTGAGAGAGGAACCTAGTGAGAGAGAGAGAGAGAGAGAGAGAGAAATAGACACAGACAAAGATACTGATACAGAGACAGAGAAAGACAGAGACCGGCAAACAGAGATTGAGGGATAGATAGAGAGAGACACACGCAGAGTGACAAAGAGACAGAGAAAGACAAAGACCAAGAGAGATTGAGAAAGACAGAGACAGAGATACACACCGAGACAGAGAAAAACAGACCGATTGACTGACAGAGACAGAATTGTTGTTGCTGTTGTTTCGTTTCTTATATTCATCCGCTCGACCACCAGGTCAGTTTTGACATAAGGTCACTTGTGGGGGGCACGTACGAATCGAGTGTCATGCGTGGCCGTAACAAAAAATGCTTGATTCCCTTTTTGGGGAGCCTCAGGCATCGAGTAATAAATTTATCCCAGCAAGCAGGTATTGCTAGTTGAGAAAGCCTCCTAGGACCAGGCAGTCAACATCCTAGTATCCCCCCGAGACGAATACTAGATGGATTCTCGGAATTCTTCTCGAACGATTGCATGAATGCTTTTTGCGTCTCCCTGGAATGTGGCTGCTCCAACCATGACCCTAATTGTGTGCCTACGCAATAACAATTAGCTCTCCCGCTTATATATATATATATATATATATATATATATATACGTAAACACCTAGTTCAATAGTATAAGATTCTTCACTGTTTTTGCGAGTGGGGGTTTCATCAGCGGACCAAATCGACTGTAAATTGCAATTAACCGTGAAATTCACCGGGGCATTACTCAGCGTTAAGTTCGTTGATTGCCAGGATATTGCCTTATTAATACAAGTCATTATTGTTCTGTAGACTGGGGCGAAATTGACGTAAAAGCCAACATATATTGATGTGCAGAAGACATGAATAAACAGTTAGGGCTAAAATACTACAAAGGAAGAAAAACGTTGCCCCATGTCTATCATTGTAATGAATCAAATATTAAGAGAACACCCACAGAAAAACAGAGGATAGAATAAGTATTAGTGATTACAGAAAAGCGGTTGTGAATCGTAATGGTTTTAGGTTTTAGCGGATAAATGGATTGATAAAGATTCTGGATCAATTTATACAATCTTCTGCATAAACTATTAAGAGATGTTGGTGCTAAGCCTCCTGAAATGGAAATGGGGATTGAAAATTGACGCTGAGAAGTTCTCAACCCGACTAAGTAAAAGAAATACAGACGCAGTTGTGTGTGTTCATCTCATAATTCAAGAGACTTGGTACGTTGTTTCTCATTCTCGTTTAACACGACCGAAAAAAAAATTTATTAAAATTTCTAAAAAATGAAAGATATTTCCATTTTAGCTGTGTCGAGAAATTTTCACTATTTGCTCATGTGTGGGCATATATAAATATACATGCTTTTTGTTTGATTTCTTTGTTTAATTACATATCAATCTTCTTGGGTTATTTAATACCAAAGGGTAGATAAGGTATAGGTTCGAAAGAGAACATAATAACGCGACTGAAATTCGAACTCGCTGACTACAATGCCGCAGTCTAGCACATTAGCCGTTACAACACACACACACACACACACACACACACACACACAGGCACACACATATTTCTGTACTTATATATATATATATATATATATAATTAACTTAAATCGCGAGTTGGAAATCTCCTACTAAAGTTTCACCTTATCGGATCATCAGGAAGTCTAACTCCAACTAATGCTAAAGAAGAAAACGCCGTTTTTATATTCACTATAAACCCACCTAGCTTAAAATTTACATAACAAAAGAAACAAATAAATAAATAAATAATTTTAAAAAATGAACAAAAAACCTTACTTTTATTTAAAAAAAAACCCTCGTTATAAATACTCCGAAACCTATCCCTAATTATAGAGCAACCACGCCCTTTTGTGTCTACAACTATTTAACGCCTCCGATCTTTGGTTTAACATATCCCTCCTTTTACAAGAGGCTATTGCCAATTTTTCCTCCATGCAAAGCAAATAATCCCTATCGCCAGCCTTATATTTATGGCATTTCATTTTTGTTTTTTTTTTCTTTTTTTCTGGTACCGTGAATGCTGGTAGATATTAGATTAGTAAATATATATATATATGTGTGTGTGTGTGTGTGTGTGTGTGTGTATTCCCACAGATATACATACATGAACGAGTGAGTGTCTATTTATATATATATATATATATTGACCTAATGAGTAGAGTTTTCGCCAATGGTTCTGGAGACCGGGCTTCTATCCTCGGTCGATTCATACCAAAAACTCAAAAAATGGCATTTGATGCCACCTTGCTTAACACTCAGAATTATTAGGTACGTATCAAGGGTAAAGTGGACGAATCCAGTGGACGAATCCTACACCTCGGAGTAGTTGCTAATGAAAAGGGAGCCTTTGGGTCACCCTCAACTAAGGTCGCCAACTTTTATATTGGTGTGTCTCTGTACTTATGTGCCAGTTTCTATGTGTGTGTGTGTGTGTGTGTGTGTCCCCCTATCTCTTTCTGTCTGTCTGTCTGTCTCTGTACGGTTGTCTATTTCTGTTTGTATTTTTGTATGTCTCCGCCTTTGTGACTGTCTGTGTCTTTGTGGAAGCGGGCACAGACGGCTTAACAGCGATAATCGATAACTCAACAATACGAGTTCAAATCATAGACGAGACCGTATACAACAAAAAGGAAAAGAAAAGAATACCATCAGGAAATCCCGAGACCTAACAGACATAGGATATATATATATATATATATATATATATATATATATATATATATTAGTGAAAATTATGATTTGAATTATAAAACCAGCACGTTTCTCTCTCCCACGTCACGTGAAGACTTCATTTTTGCGAAATAAATTTCTTTTTTTGACGCTATCTTTAGAGATAAAAATGTTAATTTTATATTCCGTTTAGATTTCCTCGTCTCATACCGTCAGATTTTATTTGAAACCTTTTGCATATATAAAGGATTTTTCAGAAAAATGATATCATTTCTTAATCTAATAACATGACTAATTCTCATTCAAATGATCTCAAATTTTCACAACGTTGTAGAAACAACTCAAAATTCTATGTTTAATGTTTTGTGCTTTTTTACTTTTCAGGAAAAGAAAAATCATTTAAACATTAAACATAAAATGTTGTGTTGTTTCTATAAATGTGATATACCGAAAAAAAGAATGAATGATGAGACCGTAACACCTGACCGTTCTATTAATCCCCCAAATCATCTCC
This sequence comes from Sepioteuthis lessoniana, assembly GCA_963585895.1. Taxonomy (NCBI): domain Eukaryota; kingdom Metazoa; phylum Mollusca; class Cephalopoda; order Myopsida; family Loliginidae; genus Sepioteuthis; species Sepioteuthis lessoniana. The sequence continues at coordinate 50,325,782 of OY757926.1, read as the reverse complement.
TCATTTCTCGAAAGGTCCGAAATTGACTGCAAGTGTGTGTGTGTGTGAGAGAAAGAGAGAGAGAGGGGGTAGAGAGAGAGAGAGGGGTAGAGAGAGAGAGAGGGGTAGAGAGAGAGAGGGGGTAGAGAGAGAGGGGGGAGAGAGAGAGAGGGGGGTAGAGAGAGAGAGAGAACTTATAAGTTATTTGAGATGATAATAAAAAAGTATTAAATGCTTTAGGGATTTACAGTAAATATGCGGCCAAAATTATCAGAACGATTGAAAAAATGAACAAAATACTCAAATATTACAGAAAATACTTATACCGGACATTGGCCTAGCGGTTAGAGTGTTCGCCATTGGCCTGGGAGACCTGGGTTCAATCCCAGGTCGAGTCATACCAAAGACTCAAAAAATGGTACTTGATGCGTCCTTGCTTAACACTCAGCATTATAAGGTACGGATCAAGGGTAAAGTGGAGCAATCCAGGGAAAGGAGTCGCGCCCTCCCCTACACTTTGGTGTAGTAAGCTATCGAAAAGCGAGCCTTCGGGTTACCCTCGACTATGGTCGCCAACTTTACTTTACTTACAGAAAATACAGAAATTATTTAATGTTTAATATGAAGCCCTTTATCTTCAATCATACTCTGACATCTTCGGCTGCATGAAGAAATTAATTTATTGATATCTTGCCGAGTGATCTTATTCCATTCTTCCTGAAGGGCATTCCATAATTGCTCTGTTGTTTTTGAATTTATGGCTTTAGACCTTTCTCCAAGAGTCTTCCACATATTCTCAATAGGATTAAGATCTGGACTTTGAGGAGGCCAATCCATAACAGTCAGTAACATTTTCTGCCTTGCGGAAGTTCATGACTACCATAGCCTTGTGACATGGGGCATTGTCCTGCATGAATATGGAAGGTTGTTTAGTTGAATTTCTCAGCACAGGCAAGACATATTCTTTTACAAGTTGTTTATAAACTCCTACTTTTACCTTTCCTTGTAATCGCACCAAAGGACCTACACCATCTCCAGATATCGACCCCCAAACTATGACACTTCCTCCACCGAATTTAACGCTAGCCTTGAGGCACTTAGGCGACAATTCTTCACCTACTTTTCGTTTTCCCATCTGAGCCAATTAACAAAAACTTAGATCCATCACCGTTTGCCATTTTTCTTGAGACCATAACACATGTTCATTTGCAAAACCAAGACGACACTTTTTATTCTTGAAGGATATCAGTGGCTTCACTACAGGTGCTCTAGCTGAAAGTTGTTGTTCAACTAGACGACGAGACACAGTCTTCTTAGATAAAGGTTTTCCCAGTTGAATGCTCATTTCCCGAGAAACAGCAGGAGTTTTAAATCGGTCCTTTTTAACCAACTTTACCATAGCACGATCTTCTCTCTTGGTCGTTATTCTTGCCCTACCTGTAGACTTTCTTGCTTCAGACGAACCCTAATCATTGTAGACCTTAAGAATACCGTGAACAACACTTTTTGACTTGTTTACTATCTCTGAAATAGCTCCAATACTTAGATACGAACCCTAATAATTTTTGTATTTTCTGTAATATTTGTGGATTTTCTTCATTTTTTCAATCGTTCTGATCATTTTGGCTGCCCTGGGTTTTGCAGTAAATCACTAAATCATTCATCATCTCAAATAACACCAAAATTTCACAGAATAACAATTGATATCGTATTTATTGCCTGTGAAAATTATAGAATCTAAAACATCTTAGATAAAAAGTTATACCTATTTTTTCTGACGAAACTATGCCGTTCTGAATATTATGGCCGCCACTGGGTATATATATATCTGTTGATAGAGAGTTGAGATTCAAGTGTAAGCAATTTGACCATTGAATGCATTAATGTAAACAGATTTTGATACTATTCAAGTACTAACTGTTTATGACTAATGATGTACAGGTGGAGCAGGCCTGTCAAGAAGAGATTTAAAAAGATGATATAGGAAGATGCAATCTTGGGTATATTTAATCAAGAGATATGGAAAGTCTTAGATAGAAATATATGATCAACTTGAGTTTAAGGTAAATAGAATAAGATAGATAGATAGATACATAGATAGATAGATAGATAGATAGATAGATGACCCATGTGACTGCTAATAACTCGACGAATAATAATGTTGTGTTCTTTTTGTTTCAGATTTGAAAATAGTATAACAACAATTAATCCCCGATCACAATGTCTTGGACAAGAGGGGAAAATATTTTGCGTCACTACTTATTTGGAGACAAAATCATACAAAACTATTTCAAAATAGATGCGACCCATTAATACGATAATGATTCATTACTGAGATAAGAAACTAAAAAAAAATGCATGTCAAGGAAGATGATATAATAACAATTAAAAAAAATTATTTGTTGTCTCTAGCTCCAAGAATACGTTTTTACAGGACGTGTTTCAAATGACCGCCATTGTACTTGTTTCGGTATTAAATGATTATCATATTAATGGGTTGCATCTATTTGGAGACGCCCGGTAGATATTCTCTTGAATGTTTCCTGCTTTATCGATTTGTCTATTTATCTAACACTAACACTAAACTGCATCTCTCGCTAACACTAACACTAAACTGCATCTAACACTTACACTAAACTTCATCTAACACTAACGCTAAGCTGAATTTAATATTAGCTCTAAACTGCATCTAACACTAACACTAACACTAAACTTCATCTAACATTAGCTCTAAACTGCATCTAACACTAACTCTAACTCTAAACCGAATCTAACACTAACACTAAACTGAATCTAACACTAACACTAAACTGAATCGAACACTAGCTCTAAACTGCATCTAACAAGAACATTAAACTGCCAAAAACAAACCACTTGCCTTAGTGCAGACCACCTGCTATTCGTACAAGGTGATTGGAAAATTTTTGGAACACTTCGTCTCGGGGGTTATCCCCACCAGGTTGAGTTGATTGCTCATCGTGAGAACCCTTCCAATTTGGGGGATGTCGACGAGACCAAATATTTGTTTGCGGCCGCTGCGCATTAGTCTTGAATCGTACGCGCTCCCCACTATAAAATGGTTTTGTATCGCATTCTGGCTTGGTGAGAAGTCAGATACATGCCAACACTAAACTGCATCTGTTAAGAGGCTCCAGTTCTGAAATTTTGGTAAATGTGGAGTACTCCATCATTGTGATTACTCACTAGTCAACTTTGACCCGGAGTGCTTGTACCTACTAGGGTCCTATCTATGGGTCAAATAGAACTGCCTAATTATTTAATATACTTGAACCATTTAACTCTGTAGAAAGAAAGAATTAATATTAAATTGAATCATTAATATCAGCAATGATTGAAACCATTTACTGCGTGCAAATAGAACTATTAGTGTTAGATAGCAATACTCGAATACGAACGAATCATTGATATTAAATTGAGTCATTAGTCTTTGATAGCAATACTTGAAACTATTTGACTGTGCAAACAATAAATGGTAATGTATGAAACCATTAAAATGTGAGCAAATATATGATAAATATTAAATAGAATTATTAATGTTAAATATTAATACTTGAAGTGTTTAACTGTGTGCAAACAATAAATTGCAATACTTAAAATAATTGAACTATGAGGAAACAAATGAGATCTGTCTCGTTTAAAAATAATGTTAGCTACAAACTATTCGATTACAAATCATATATATATATATATATATATATATATATATATATATATATTAGAACCATGGGGAAAGTTGGATAAATCAAACACTTGAAACCGGTTTAGAGGCGTGATGTTTAGTTCTTTTATTTCATTTTTAAGCATTTTCTCAAGCTTTTTAAAAACTTTCTGAAACTTTAATAAAGTAAATTAGTAAAGTTTGCGACCGTAGTCGAGGGCGACCAGAAGGCTCCCTTTTCAATAGCTACTACACCGAGGTGTAAGGGAGGGTGCTACACCTTTCTTTTGATTGCTCAACTTTACCATTGATACGTACCTTATATTGCTGAGTGTTAAGCAAGGAGGCATCAAGTACCATTTTTAAAGTCTTTGGGATGACGTGACCTTGGATTGAACCCAGGTCTCCCGGACCATTGGCGAACACTCTACCCACTAGGTCAAGGGAGCCTTCGGGTCGCCCTCGACAAAGGTTGCCAATTTTACAAAACGAAATAAAAGAACGAAATATCACGCCTAAAACCGGTTTCAAATGTTTGATTTATCCAACTTTCCACAAATTTCTATCATATTGTTAGATTCACCACAATCTATCATTTCAACATATATATATATATATATATATATATATACATATATAAGTTGGCGACAGTAGTCGAAGGTAACTCGAAGGCTTACTTTTCAATAGCTATTACACCGATGTGTAGGAGAGGGCGCTACTCTTTTATCTGGATTGCTCCAATTTACCCATGATACGTACCCTATAATGCTAAGCGTTAAACAAGGACGAATCAAAAACCACTTTTTGAGTTTTTGGTATGACTTGACCTAGGATTGAACGCCAGTCTCCCGGCCATCGGCATTAAATAACCCTGATACGCCATAAATCCCTAGCAATTATTCTGAACTATATTGGAGTTATTGAGTTTACAACCTACGGCAGTAGTTTTATGTTTAATTTTATATCTCTGAAGGTTTGAATACGATAGATACCTGAGGAAATCCGAAAGGCATAAACACCGAGACGTTCTGACTACAGAATTGTTAAATAATAAGGCAAAATGAGCTGACTGAGATAGATAGATAGATAGATATGAGCTCAGATATATAGATAGAAGGGAAAATTATTTCAAACCAGCTGTACTCCGCTTAAAACTTGACCTTGCATCGCATCCAGGATATGGCAGACAGGTTTAGTAAAACATAATAATCTTAGCAAACTTCATCTCTCTAATCATTATACCACAGGAGGAGCCCAAAACGATTTACGACTATTTATTTACTAAGTTTTGTTTTGTTTGGCACAATGCCAGAATGGTGAGACACTCAGGGTTACCGAACTTTCTAATAATAGTCTGAAATGCTAGTTCGATGACCATAGCATGATATGAGGCGCCCGAAATGGGACAGTCAATGTGACTATACGTTCTAACAATACTATGAAAGCCTAGCTCGATGACTATAACATAATATGAAACGCCCAAAATGAAGCACTTAGTGTGACTGAACTTTCCAGCCATAGTCTGAAAGCCTAGCTCGATTTACCATAACAAAATACGAGGAGCCCGAAATGAGGCACTCGATGTGACCAAACTTTCTAGCAATAGTCTGAAAGTCTAGCTCCATGACCATAACATAATATGTGGCGGCCAAAATGAAACACTCAGTGTGACCATATGTTCTAACAAAACTGTAAAAGCCTAGCTCGATGACCATAACGTGATATAAGGCGCTCAAAATGAAGCACTCGATGTGACCGAACTTTCAAACAATTAACTGAAGTTCTAGCTCGCTGACCATAACATAATACGAGGCGGTCAAAATGAGGCACTTAGTGTAAGTGAAATTTCAAACAATAGTCTGAAAGCTTAGCTTGATGACCATAACATAATATGAGGCGCCCAAAATGAGGCACTCAATGTGACCAAATTTTCTGGCAATAGTCTCAAAGCCTATCTCGATGACCATAACATATTAAGAGGCGCCCAAAAGAGGCACTTGGTGTGACCGAACTTTCAAACAATAGTCTGAAACCCTAGTTCGATGACCACAGCATAATATGAGGTGCCCAAAATGAGGCACTTGGTGTGACTGAACTTTCAAACAATAGTCTGAAAGCCTAGCTCGGTGACCATAACATAATATGAGGCGCCAGAAATGACATACCACATTTTCATCTTCAAAGTTTAGCGTAGTTTGGCGCAAGGTCAAAAGTATGAAAGAGATCGAACTAACAGTGGACTGATTGCCAAACTCGCAAGTCATTAAATAACATGTGGCGCCCAAAGTGGCGTACCACAATTGACTGGTCGGACTAGCCGTTAACTTGGAAACCGTTTTAAGATTCACTCTAACAGTGAGCATGGGGTTGCGCCAACCTAATGACGCGTAAACCCTACTGATTGTGGTTTGGTCATCTGACATTTAAACGAGGTTGTCTAAGTTTTTCGGGGGGTTATCGTACTCACCAAAGGGTCATTAATACATGTCTTGGTCGACACGATATTGACATTCGTAAACTTCAAACTCATTAATCACATAAACAGTGTGACAGTAGAGCAGCGTTCTTTCTTTATCAATCTAAATCTATTTTTCTTCACTTCCCTTCGTTCTTCTACTGATTTCTATCACCTGTAACTTACTCTCCGTCTTTTTTTTTTTTTCATTCTTCTCTATCTTTTCTTTTCTTTCTCTCGTCATCATTTGTTTTATTATTTTCTGCAGCATCATATTATTCTATTTTTCCCTGCTTTTTCTTGTTTTTTCTTCATCTTAATAATTCTCCTCTTTTGCTTCTAACTCACCGATTTCCTTTTTTTCCCAATATTACTTCCTCCTATCATTTTCTTCCGTCCTTATCATCAGCAGCGTCTTCTTCTTCTTCTTCTTCTTCTTCTTCTTCTTCTTCTTCTTCTTCTTCTTTCACTATTTCCTTATTTTTCTTTTCCCATTATTTTTTTTACTTCATCATCAGCAGCAAGAAATTCTTCTTTTTCTTGTTTATGCATTCTTTTCTTTTTTTTTTTTCATCTTACCGATTTTCTTCTTTTTCTTTGTTAATTCTTTCCTTCTTTATCTTTCTTCAATCTAACCAATTTCTCCTTTTTTCTTAAAATTTCTATGTCTCTTCTTCTTTGTTCATTCTGTCATTTCTTTCTCTCATCTTGTAAATGTCTCTTTTTTCTTAAAATTTTCTCATCAACTTTCTTCTTCTTCTTCTTCTTCTTCTTCTTCTTTTTATTATTATTATTATTATTATTATTATTATTATTATTATATTTATTATTATTATTAGAGCTTTTCACATCAGCGTTAGCCGATGGTTTTTCACTGGAGTCTGAGTGACAGCAAGTCTTCTCAAGTCTCCAGGACTCTTCTTAGTATTCTGGCCGTTCTCAATAATGCTGTCGTTTGGATGGTCTCCACTCGTCCGCCAACTTCCAAGTCCTCCAGTCCCTTTTGTAATCCTTTAGTTACTGTTCCAAACGCACCAATTACAATTGGTAAAATTGTAACCTGCATGTTCCACATTTTTTTCAATTCCCTACCAAGGTCGAGGTACTTATCCTTCTTTTCACATTCTTTCAGTTTTATTCAGCCGGGACAGCAATGTCGACTATTTTGCAAGTTCTCTATTTTTGTTGATTAGTATTATTATTATTATTATTATTATTATTATTATGTTACTCCTTGCAAGGTTTTCACGTTAGCGTTAGCCTATAGTCTTTGACTGAAGTCTGAAGAACAGCAAGTCAAATCAGGTCTCCAGGACTCTCCTCAGTATTCTAGCCAATCTTAATGCTGTGTCTTGGATGGTTTTGATTCGCCTTCCGATTCCCAACTCCTTCGCCCTCCTTACCAAGCTTTTGGAATCGTTTCAAGTGCACCAATTACAATGGGTATCACCGTCATCTTAATGTTCCATAGTTTTTTATGTTCTCTAGCATGGTTAAGTGATTGTTTCTCTTTTCCTTTTCTTTGTTTTTTACTGCATGATCCACTAGGACAGCAAAGTCCACTATTCAGCAAATTCTTATTTTTCTTTTTTTTTTTTCTGGCCGAGATTAGGAGATCTGTTTGTGTCTCGAAATTCCAGAAAATTTTGTGCGTCTCATTCTCCAGGAAAAATTCTGGTTTGTACATATATCATTTGGTAGTATGGTCAAATTTCAATCTCTTGCACAATTCCCTGTGAATCACCTTTCCCACCCAGTCATGTTTAGTCTTATACTCCATTTGCGCTAGTTTGTTACATTCGCTTATTATGTGATTAACGGTTTCGTTTCTATCACCAAATAATTTACACTTGCTATTCGGTTGCGTATTATTGATTTTCGCTTTAACATGTGAGTCTTTTTATCTCACAAGTTATAATTGGTAGTTCTAATTCACACAATTTAGTTTAGCATAAATACAATTTTAATATAAAACAGTTCTATTTCAAAGAATTCAGTTTACCATAAGTGCGCAGTTTAAATATCAAAACAGTTTTGTTTCAAGTAATTAGGTTTAGCATAAGTACGCAGATTAGTTCTATTAAACCAATAGATAGGGCCCTATCTGGTATTACCACTCCAAACCTGAGAGGATCTGAAATCGATGGCAATGATGGGGTACTCCGCATTCCTCTTAGCTCCAGCATCACTGGAATCTCACCATCAGATTTGTTTAGTGCCATAATCAGAACATTCGTTGGTGTGTGTGTGGGGGGGGTCTTACCCCTCTGCAGAAGTGCAGTTGGTGTATTCTACAGCCTCCCACCAGTTAACTGGGCAACTGGATGGTCTTGATTCTGTCTCTAATCTCCATTTCTCACAATTTCTTTTCAAGGACATCGGGGAACATTCCCTGGGCACTAATTACAATTGGTATCACTAATTCCTTCATGTTCCATAATTTCTTTAGCCATCTTGCAAGATCCAAGTAATTTTCGCTTGCTTTTAATTTCACTCTGTGGTCCGCTGGAATCATAAAAGTCACCAGATGGTTAGTTCTTTTTAATTAACAGTTGCTCTCTTCTGTCCAGAATATTATCATCTATTTATTTATTTATTTGTTTATTCAATCATCAACTTATTTATTCAAGCATATTTTTTGCGGAGGAGGAAGCTTTTTTCTTTTCTTTTCTCTCATCATGATAGTTTTCATTTTTCTTCGAAATATTTGTCTCGTCTTCTGCTTCTTTTTTGTTCGGTCTCTTCTTCTTTTCTCTTTCCTTAACTGTTTTCTTTTTAGTTCTTCTTTTTCTTTCACTCTTCTTTTTCTTTCTTCGATCTAATTAATTTCCATTTTTTGGAGGATAGTGATTTCTCGTCAAACTTATTCTTCCACCTCTACTCCTTTCTTTCCACTTCTTATTCCCTTTTTTTTTTACTTTACTGTTCTATCTGGGTTCCCCAACGTCTTTTTTTCAAATCTTATAGATGTATCATTTTTTTCTTTTTTCTTTTGTTTTCATTGTCTTTCTTTTGTGTTTCCTCTTTTCTCTTCGCCTTCGTCTTTTTCTTTTACTATTTCACTTTCACTTTCATCTTTCTGATATTTTGTAGTTTATTTAGCCTCCTCCTCCTCCTCCTTCTTCTTCTTCTTCTTCTTCTTCTTCTTCTTCTTCTTCTTTATATCTTTGTTGTTCCTCTGTATATCTTTGTTGTTGTTGTAGTTGTAGTTGTTGTTGTTGTAGTAGTTGTAGTTGTTGCTCTTCTTCTTCTTCTTCTTCTTCTTCTTCTTCTTCTTCTTCTTCTTCTTTCACGTTTGTCACTCTATTTTCTTTTGTGTACTTAGTTTTTCTTACTCTTTCTTTCCTCCTTCTTTTTCTCCTTCGGTCTTCTGAATTTCTTCTTTTTCAAACTTTTTTCCTTCTTCCTCCTTCGCCTTTTCCTCCTCCTATTCCTCTTCTTCTTCTTCTTCCATGTTTATTTTTTCTTCTATAATTTTCTTTACACATTCTTCTTCTTCTTCTTCTTCTTCTTCTTTGTACGCTGTCTCTTTCTGCTAAGTGCCGAACAAGAAAGAACCCTTGCCAAATTGATGCATTGTCTTTCTTACATGTTACATTTCATCCCGTTCACTTATTGGCGATATCAAATCCGTTTTGCACTGTAACACAAGTTGCCAATCTAATTGTAAATCGATAGCCGATAGGCAAAAACGATGATCGGACAAAGTCGAGCCAAACAAAGACTTAATAAATGATTCGAGACAGATCTAAGCCGAAAATGAGACGTTTTATCTTTGTTAACATTTGTCTGTGTCGGCGTCAATTCGACTTAATATCAAAAGTTATTCTTGTTTTTCATTGTTAGTGATTTTTCCATCGCGCTATGCTTTCATTACTACAGTTTATTATTAGAGATCGATCGACTGCTAAAAAATTCAGTATGTTTTAATCCCAGAATTGATTTAACCTCTTCGCTGCTGCAGCTTCCAAATTTAGGAAGATCTGATTGATGTATTTTCCCGCAGAAACTACTATTTAAAAACAATGTTACTTTAAAATAAGTTTCTCAAACTGGTTGGCGACGCAGTTGAGAGTGACCCGAAGGTTCCCTTTTCGATAGCTACTACACCGAGGTGTCGGAGAGGGAGCTACTCCATTCCCTGGATTGCTCCACTACCCTTGATCCTTACCTTATAATGCCGAGTGTTAAGCATGGCGGTATCAAGTAACATTTTTTGAGTCTTTGGTATGACTCAACTAGGGATTGAATCCCCATCTCCCAGACCATTCGCGAACACTGTACTCATTTGGCAAATGGCCCGGTTCTCAAACTAAAAGACCAAAAAATGGCATACAGTCTAAAAGAGTTGTAGGTGTACCCAAAGTGAAATGAGGAGATGCGAAGGTCAACAATAGGCTTGATTCGGTTTCTTTGTTACCATATCAACCTTCGTGTGTTGCATATTGACCGTTGGCTGAGCCCTCAGTCTGCGATTCCCTGTACAGAACGCACCTGTGAAAATAAGCAGAAGCAGTCACGTGGTTGAACGGAAATCGTGAGCGTTTTGAAATGGTATATGTAGAGAGTTGTAGTCGGAGACTCAGTCTGGAGTCTCAACTGGCAGCCAGAAGATATTCAATCAGCATCAGCGAGTGGCTGGGTTTCCCGCTGAGGGCATCCTCCCTCAGAGCGGCTAAAATAAGTTATGGATCAATATGGCAGTCTATCTTCGTCTTTCTCTGTCTTTGTCTCTGTCTCTCACACACCTACAGAGGTTTTGACCTTTTTCGAGAATAAAATGTGAGAGTTATATTTCTATAAGTAAGTGTTATTGTCATTCTTCCTCCATGAATATTCATTTTTGATGACTATAGAACACGTAGAAGAGTGAAGTGCCCATGGTATAATGGGTAAAGTACTGAACTGCGACCTCGAAGTAAGCGGGTTCGAACTTGAGTCGCTCTATTACATTCAATTTCAGACTAATACCCTCTGGGAAGGTATGAAGCCCAGCTATGTAGTTAGATAGTGTTATGCCCTCAGAAAAGGGCATAAAATAGATAAGACAAACACGTACTCAGAGAGAAGAATAAAAGTTATATTACAGAAAACAAGTCATACAATGTCGCCAGTGAAGCTTCTGCTACCTTCTTTCTGAGTGGTTTACAGTCAAATGTTATATCTTTATTGGAAGAATCCATTATGTATCAAAAATAGGGATGATACCACAACAAATAGAATCGCTGCTTTTTTACAAGGATATCTTTGGTAGTAAACAACACACTAAGGACGATATGTGATAAAACAAAGAAGCTGAAAACAACTCAAAACCTTTGTGGAATATCCAATACTAAAATCATTTTTGTAGAAGAACAGAGGTGATATTATATAACCCACAGCTGGTGAAGATTCGTACCTTTCCCAAGGATATTAGTCCGAAAGGGAACGTAAGAGCATGACTGGAGTTCGAACTCGCTTTCTAAGATGCCACAATCCAGCATTTTAGCCACCATACCACGGAGACTCCCCCTGACCTTGCTCCGGATAAATGTTTAGTAAAACCTTTTCCAATGCATAACTATTGTAAAGCTTTATTCAATGCCTCCCTATAATAAAATCTTTTCCAATTTATTCCGATATCAACATCTTTACATTAGCGTTACTATATTGACATATTTCTAAAGCATTCCTATAGAAATCCTCTTCAAATGGATTCCTATAAGAAAGCCTTTTACAATACATTCTTATAGAATACTTTTTCCTATGCAGTCCTACCGTAAAGCCCCTTCCAATGCATTCCAGAAGCAAAAATTTTTCCCTATGCACTTCTATAGTAAATCTTTTTATATTGTATTCCTATAGAACACTTTTTCCAATGTATTCCTATAGTAAAGCTCTCCTCAAATCATCCTCATTGTAAAGCCCTTTTCAATGCATTTCTATTATAAAATCTTTTCCAATTCTTTCCGATACAAAAACTATTTCCAATTCATCCCTCTTGTACGTCCCTCTCCAATTCATTCTCCTCGTCAGTCGTCAAAAAGCAATTTTTTCAGTGCATTCTTGTAATAGAATACATTTAAATCTGAGACAAAAAGTAAAGCTCTTATTAATGCATCCTACTTTCAAAGCCCTTTCCAACGCATTCATAAAGTAAAACCCTTTCCAATTCATTCTTATAGTAAAGCTCTAATCAATCTGTGTTTATTTTAAAGCTCTTTCCAATGTATTCCTATCGTAAAACTCTTCCTTATGTATTGCAGTAGTAAATCCTTTCACATTGTAATCCTATAGTAAAACATTTTCCAATGTATTCCTACAGAACACTTTTTCTAAGGGTCTACACTAATAAAAGTTTGTGTTTCTATGGTAAAACTCTCGTCAATGCATCTTTATTGTAAACCCCTTTCAATGCATTTCTATAGTAAAATCTTTCCCAATTCCTTCATATACGAAAACTATTTCCAATTCATTCCTATAGTAAGTTCCTTTCAAAGGCCTGCTAGAGTAAAGTTTTTTCAGTACATTCCAGTAGTAGATCCCTTTTCAATTTAATATTATAGTAGACCCCTTTTCGATTCATTTCTATAGAAAGATCCTTTCAATGTATCCCTATAATATACCATTTTCAATAGAAATATATCGAAAAGGTTTTTTTTTATCTGTGAGTATGCATTGAAAAAGTTTTGCAACATGAATGCATTGGAATTAAATGGAAAGGGTTCAATTAAATGGAAAGGTTAATTTCGATTAAATGAAAAGGGTCCTACTATAGGAAACGTTTCCACTGGTCCAATCAGAACTGTGGAAACGAAAGCGTTGGATGCCGAAAGATTTTAGCTGTAATTTGTCTTCCTTATATAAAATCTATCAAGAAAAAATGTTCAAAGAGTAAAACCATAAGAGATTTCTTTCAATCATTGATAGATATTAGTCGAATATATATTGAAACTAACACTTTAAAAAATTTATAGAAATAGAAATAAACAAAGAAAAGTATACGTTGCACATTTGATTAACAAAGTCAATTATCGAAGATTACAACAGGGTCTGGAAGCAAAATATGGAATTATTTTTAAAACGTATTTTTTTTAGTGTAATAAGACCAATTTTCTTCTTCTTCTTTTTCTTCTTCTTCTTCTTCTTCTTCTTCTTCTTCTTCTTCTTCTTCTTCTTCTTTTTCTTCTTCTTCTTCTTCTTCTTCACTAACCCTAGCCCTAACCCTAAACCTTGCTCCAGATAAATATTTAGTAAAACCTTTTTCAATGCATAACTATTGTAAAGCTTTATTCAATGCCTTCCTATAATAAAATCTTTTCCAATTTATTCCGATATCAACATCTTTACATTAGCGTTACTATATTGACATATTTCTAAAGCATTCCTATAGAAATCCTCTTCAAATGGATTCCTATAAGAAAGCCTTTTACAATACATTCTTATAGAATACTTTTTCCAATGCATTCCTACCGTAAAGCCCTTTCCAATACATTACAATAGCAAAACTTTTCCCAATGCACTTCGATAGTAAATCCTTTTATATTGTAATATTTATTTTTGAAAAAAATCTAAATTTTCCTGGTGAGCTCTATTATTGAAGTATTTTTATTAAAATTCAGCCCAATATGAGTGAGCAAGAAAAGAAATGAGAAAGAATCTATGATTTGCTTAACGCCGACACAAAGCCAAAGTTAGTTTGTCTACCGTATACAAAGCAAAGAAAAGAATTTACTGAAAAAGAGATTTTTAAGGCTAAGGGGAAGTGGAGGCTTGAACAAAAAAAAAAAAATAGAAAGAAGGCTTTTTAACTGTTCTCGCTGTGATGATTAAGAAGGACCCCCACAACGTCAATAAAAAAGCACGCAAATGAATTTCAATTCCGCAAGAAAGCTGTGAGGACAGCAATTAAACAAGATAGAAGCCCAGACTTTAACCCCCTTGATTACGCTATATAGGGTGTTTTTGAAAACAAAACAAATGCAACTTCCCAATCAAATATTGGTCCGCTTAAGATTGCAATGGAGGAGGAATGAAATAAAATCTCTAAAGAAAGGCATTCAAATCATTTCCAAATTGTGTTGATAAATTGAGTAAAAATAGTGGTGGATAAATTGAGTAAATTTACTGTTTTGTATCTGCATTCTTATTTTGTTCTTGTTTTTTTAATGAAAATTAATCTTGTTTTATAATAAAGTCGTTTATTATTATACTAGAATATACCTAATTTTGCTTCCCAACCCTGCAATCATTTAGTGCCCCTCGCTTAAAACGTTCCGTTATCTTATAAATGTTGTTTAATGAATTTAAAATGGTTTAAATATAGGAATGTATAGAAATTAGTTTGACTGTAGAAATACATAAGAAAGAATTTTATCATAGGAATTTACGGGAAAGTAAATTTATTATATAAATCTGTTGAAAAGGATTTATCAAGTTCTGTTTTGTTTTTGTTTTTTTTTTGCTTTTTTTAACCTTCGAGGGGTATTTAATGCTAAAGACATCCTTGTAGAAAACATAAAGTGGTAGAATTTAACCAGTATTTGGCGAGATGAGGGATTTCATATTTTTCCCTCGATTATTAGTCTTAATATGAACATAATAACCTGACTGGAATTTGGACTCGCTTACTACAATTCCACAGTTCTGTACTTTAACTATAACGCCACCGGGAATTTCCTTAAATGCCCTTTAGAAGAGGAAAAAATGGAAATTCTCTAACTATACAACACAGAGGGAAAGTTTGACATTAGGGATGCTTAGAAAGTTAAAAAGAATTTTATTACATGAATGCGTGGGAAAGGGTCTTACTATAAAGAGTGTTACTGTTGGAAGGCAATGGAAAGAGTTTCATTACATAAATGCATTTAAAACAATTTGTTTATATAGATCTACTGAAAACGCTTTTAAAATAGGAATATATTGGAAATTATTTTACTATAAGAATTCATTGGAAAGAGTGTTACAACTGGAAGTCAATGGAAACATAAATGCATTTGAAAGAATTTGATTATATAAACCTACTGAAAACACCTTTAAAATAGGAATACATTGGTAATTCTTTTACTGATGGAATACGTTGGATAGAATTTTTTTTATAGAAATATAGTGGTAAGTCTATTACGTAAGGAATTCATTAAAAAGGGTTTTCCGTAAGGAATTCAATAGAAAGGGTTTTACTTGAGGAATTCATTGGAAAAGGTTTGTAAAAATTTTACAATTGGAATTCATTGTAAAGTCTTTACATTATAAATGGTTCTATAATGGGAATATACTGGAAACTCTATCATTATTGGGATACATTGGCAAAGTTTTGCTCTTGGAAAAGTTGTATCATAGAAATGTTTGGAAAGAGTTTTATTATATAAACAATTTTGTGAGGGTCTTACAGTAGGAATGAATTGAAAAGGCTTGAACAATAATAATTCTTGAAAATATTTTACAATAGAAATTAATTTTAATGGGTACTATAATCAAGTTTCGTTGAAAACGTTTCACTATAAGAATGAACCGGAAATGGTTTTACTTCAAATATTCATTGGAAATTTTTTTACAATATTAATGAACTGAAAATATGAGAGTACGACTAATATTCGGGGAAATTAAAACATGAAATTGCTTTCTAAAAGAATGCTAAAATACATAGAAAATGAAATTTCATAATTTCTTGAGGTTGGATTTTCAAGTGATGTCGGAATTATCCTGTGAGGCACAAAAAACACGAGGCAACCTGAGAGATGAACAAAGAGATTCCAATGTTCAGTTTCAATGAACCTGTCTTGAACTTTTAGGGCTTGACATCTTGCGGTAAAAACATTTTCATAGTTCTAGCTGGGAGCAGAAAATGTTGACGTCCAATGTTTGCGCCGGAAAATTTGGCACAATTTCTTTCTTTCTTTCTTTTATTTTCTTTTTTCTTTTTTCTTTCTTTCTTTCTTTCTTCTTTCTTTCTTTCTTTTATTCTTTCTTTTTCTTTCTTTCTTTCTTTCTTTCTTTTTAAAGGGGTGAGGATATTTAAGCGTGTACGATCTTGCGTTAAGTGTATCAACGTAAGAACTCTAAATCTATCCAAGTTCTACACCCTATATCCTAAACCCTAAATGTTACATACTATATCCTAACTATATGCTCCAAATATAGACCCTAAAGCCTAACCCTGCATATTGGTGGTGGGGGGTAAACACAAACCTTACAGTCTACACCCTAAACCCTGAACCTTACAACCCATACTCTAAAACATAATCCTGCATTCTAAGCTGTAAGCCGACACCGTAAACCTATATTCTACATTCTGAATCGTAAGCCTTACACTCTACATCCTACATTCAACACCCTATAACGCATACTGTAACCCTACACCTTAAACTTTACACTTCGTACCCTAAACCTGAAAACAATACTGCACCCTACATCCAAAGCTGTAACTCAACACCGTAAACCTACATTCTGCCGTCTAAATTGTAACACATACACTTTAAACCCAACATTATACATCCTATAAAGTAAACTGAAACCCTACGCTTTAAACTTTACACTCTGCACTCTATACCCGAAAACCTAATACCGCACCCAACATCCTAAGCTGTAGCCCTTCACCTAAACCTACATTCTACAGTCTAAATTATAAGCCATACACTCTACACCTAATATTCTATACCCAATGAAGTAACCTGTAACCCTACACCTTTAACTTTTTACTTCGCACCCAAGACCTGATAACCTAATCTAACCTTCTACACTCAAAACCCAACACTACACACCTCAAGCTGTAACCCTATACCGTAAACCTACATTTGTACATTCTAAATTATAAGCCATACACTCTACACCTAATATTCTATACCCAATGAAGCAACCTGTAACCCTACACCTTTAACTTTTTACTTCGCACCCAAGACCTGATAACCTAATCTAACCTTCTACACTCAAAACCCAACACTACACACCTCAAGCTGTAACCCTATACCGTAAACCTACATTTGTACATTCTAAATTATAAGCCATACACTCTACACCCAACATTCTACAACCTAAAACGTAAGCTGTAAGCCTACACCTTGAACTTTTCACTCCGCTCTCAAGACCCGAAAGCCCAATCCTACCTCCTATACTCTAAACCCTACACGCAATACCCTAAACTGTAACCCTACACTCAATATACTAATCTGCCAAAACTATAAAGCTAATCCATAGCCTAAACGTTAACAGAAATATTCATATTTCTTTCTAAAATTAAAAATGTATAATAACTAGATATTTTATTACTTGCTAGTTAGGTTGTAGTGTTGTATAGCCGTGATACATATACATGCGGAAACATAATCAGCAATAATGACGAACGAACACTCTTCTTCAGAAAAATATACCTCTCACACTTTATTCGAAAGGGTTGCGAAAGGGTTGTGTGTGAGAGGTGAGTTGGAGACTGAACAGTCTGCAACATATTGACCCCAAGTTCCTCTGTCTTTAGCAGCACTTCTTTCTCATACTGCTGGGCTGCTCAACCGGGGTCCCGAGGGCCCAAGCCCTCTGCTGGGAGCTGGTTCTCACTGCCTCGAACTGCAACTCGAACTCCAACTAACTCGAACTGCTTCTTGTGGGCGTCGCATATGCACCGAATGCAACCCGTCCACATGTCAAGGTGATATCTTCGACCGGATGCACCTGTTTCTCGATTGACGGCTGGGTCGAAGGTCAATATGTTACAATCATCCCATAATTATTTTTCAAAATGGAATTTTTCTTCACGCCCGTCTCCATCCTCCTCACACACAGATTTTACAAATAATTCTCAAGGACAACAATAACTGAAAAAAAGACCAAAAGAAATTACTTCTGTAATTCCTTAAAGAATATCAAAACCCTAAAAGGACCATACTCTGGTCCCAGATCCTGGTCACGGCACCAAATATGGATATGTTGTATAGCCGTGATACATATACACGCAGAAACATAATCAGCAATAATGATGAACGAACACTCTTCTTTTGAAAAAATATACCTCTCACACTTTATTGAAAAGGGTTGCGAAAGGGTTGCAAAAGAGCTGTGTGTGAGAGGTGAGTTGGAGATTGAACAGACTGCAACATATTGACCCTAAGTTCCTCTATCTTTAGCAGCACTTCTTTCTCATTCTGCTGGGCTGCCCTCTCCTGGGGGTTGGTTCTCACTGCCTCGAACTGCAACTCGAACTCCAACTAACTCGAACTGTCTATGGTACTGGGTTATATAATTGTTTGACATCCACTTGCTTCTTGTGGGCTTCGTATCTGCACCGAATTCAACCCGTCCACATGTCAAGGTGATATCTTCGACCGGATTCACCAGTTACTCGATTGACGGCTGGGTCAAAGGTCAATATGTTACAGTAGCTCTAACTGCGATCCATAATGATTTCATGCTTCTGTTTAAGGAATGTATGATTTTAAGCAGTATTCCATAAATACTATATACTATAGATATCTTACTATGAATATATATGATTCTAAATATATATATATATATATGATTCTAAGCAAATCACATAACATTGAATATATATATATATAGGATTCTATGCCGTATTCAATGTTTTTTAGCATTATATCGGGAAAAGTAAACGTTTAATACGAATTCATATCTCACAAAATTGGATTGGGAATTTCTTTATTCTCTAAACGAAAGTATTTTCAGAATATTGCCCAAATAGAAATTTCCCTATTATGTACTGTTTATTGTTAAGTTACCATTGCATAAGTACAATCATAATGATAATTAAGGTAAACGTATAGATAGTTATTCTCATAATGAACAGGGTTACTCTGAAAAATTAAAATTTTTGCTTATAAAACAAAAAAAAATGTGAATTGGGCAAAGAAAACTGTGATTAGCGCCAAAACGCTCGAGGATACAAAATATTTTCTCTGATAATACCCGGCGTCAAAATATCCTCTTCTAGAAAAGACTTTTTTTCTCAAAAATTACTGGCGCTAAAATGTCCTTGTCAACAAAACAGTGTCTTGAGCTGCAGTTTGTTTTTTTTTTGTTTGTTTGTTTCTTTTGTTTGGTTTTTTTGTTTTTTTGTTTGTTTGTTTTTTCTGTTTTATTTTGTTTTTTAAGAAAATTGCGCCACGATTCGCAGGGTTACAAAAACATTTCTCTAAAACACCCGGCACTGAAATGTTCTTGGCCACATTTTTCTCCAAAACATCCGTAAAATACACCAACTACATCTTTGCTGAAAGGTAAGACCCCCGCCAACGAGTGTCCTGCATATGACACTAAACTATCTGATGATGAGGGTCCAGTAATGATGAAGATTTGGGGAACGTGGTGTACTTCTTCATTGCCATTGCGCCCAGGTCTACTATGACACGGAGTGGTAGCACATAATATCGTCCTATCTATGGGTGAAATAGAACTGGTTGACATTCAAACTGAGTGCGAACAAGTGAGTTATGCTAAATCAAATTGCGGGAAATAAAACTACTTGATCATTTAACTGTGTATAAACAAATGACTGATTTTTAGTTGAATTGTTTATGATACATCAGAATCCTTCGTTGATTTATGCTAAATTGAATTGTTAGAAAGGGAACTGTTTGATAATTTTAACTGTGTGTAAAGAAATGTGTGATGTTTAATTGAATTGTTAGCTATAGATAGCAATACTCGGAACCATTTAACATTGTTGACTTTACAAATCATATATATCTGATATATATGTATAAACAGGATTTAGCATTAAATGACTTATTACAATTGATATGCCATGAAACTAAACCAAACGAAACTGAACCTAGCTAAAAAAAAAAAAAAACGCAGGGCTAAAACATCGTTGGCCGAATCCTCTTCTCTAAAAGACCCGGTGCCAAAATCTCCTTGGCCACTATGTAACGTGATATGGTAGGTCCAGGTTATAAAGGGAACGGGAGGGTAATTTCTGGGTGAAGGGAAAGGGAAAAAATAATAAGAAAAAAAAAGCAGACAGAGAATCTACGGGAACGGCCAGCTGACCTCTGAGTGACTCAGGTAAAAGCACTTGTTGTGAGTCAGCCAGCCACGCGAGAATAACTACGATAATTAAAAATAACTAGAAAAAACCCTGAAATCCCAAGTCTTCTGCGCAGGTATGAACCACCGGAAACAAATATGTTCTCCCTCTGACACCAGGCGGAAGTAAGGGTACGACTCGGGTTTGAACGTTTATTGGCTCTGAGACGTGATGACGTAAAGACGCGAGTGAACATTTGCCAGGCAAATGAGAAGATAGTTGAGGCCCCGATTCTGTGGTGAGCTCCGAAAATGGGTTTCACACCAGACACGGACGTATAAAGACGAAACCAGCGAAGAAGCACGCTAGAACTACAACAGAAAACCAGGAAGAAAATTCAAGGTCTGTATCCCCTCTTTCTCCTCTTGACATGTTGTTTCTCTTTGTCCAGCGAACGCAGGCGACTCAGTTTTTATACGCTGATTCTTTCTCCCGACGACTACTTTAAACGTGTAAAAGCGAATAAACTTTTGTGTTAGTGAATTACGACCAAGTTTTGTATGTTCGTCAACTTTTCCAACGGCGAGCTTAAACAGGGTCCGACTACTACTTAAAACGTAGCGTTTCAGCCATTAACATGTTCGCACGAGGTGGTACAAGTGTCTCTACGTAGACATGGTGGTTCAACTGTATATTTGGTGTGTAACGGTACAACGCCACGCCCTATTTGGTGAAGTCACATTAGATTCTTTTTTTCCAAATTCTCCTGAGCCATAACTTTTTTCTAAAATGACCTTGGCTACAAAAATCTTTTTTCTCCAAAATACCCAGTGCTAAAATGTCTTTGACCACGAAAATCTTTTTTCTCCAAAATACCCGGTGCTAAAATGTCCTCGACCACGAAAATATTTTTTTCCGAAATACCCGGTGCAAAAATGTCCATGGCCACAAAAATATTTTTTTCTCCAAAATACCCGGTATAAAAATGTCCATGGTCACGAAAATATTTTTTTCTTAAAAATACTTGGTGGAAAAATGTCAATGGCCACGAAAATCTTCTTTCTCAAAAATACCCGGTGCAAAAATGTCCATGACCTCAGAAAACTCTTTGACAAAAAGAACTAGTGTTACAATACCCTTGGTCACAAAAATATTTTTCTCTAAAATATCTAGCATCATGATATCATTCTATTTGTTTTTTCACTAAAAGGATCACAGACCATTCCTACTGTAATGTCTTCTATTTCATTTGTATACACCATACTTGATCTCTTGTGCCCGTTAATCTTCGTAAATATATCCAAAGAACTTCCTCGTCTTGGTGTATAAGTTAGAAACGAATTGTAGTCAATCTTATGCCCACTACATCCCCTATATTTTTACCAAACCACGTTGAGGTAAATAAGTAACATTAATGCTTGTAACTGGCAAACAATGGTTCCCAAAGAAGAAGAAGAAGAAGAAGAAGAAGAAGAAGAAGAAGAAGAAGAAGAAGAAGAAGAAGAAGAAGAAGAAGTATCATCATCTAACAGTTGGTTTACTGTCTGTCCTCAATATTGAAAATCTAACCGACTGGAAAAAAGTTTTATGGAGAACACCCAGTGCAGCACATAATAACCTTCGCAGTTTTTGAATATCAGCCAAAGAGTGGAACCCAGAAACTGAGTACACATTTAGCTATATATATATATATAAATACACATATATACACATACAGACATATACACACAATGTATGTATAGACAGATAGAATGATTTAGGACTTCATATGAAATTTTAGGCAATAACGACTCGACTCATTGTCCTACCCTTCATATATATATGTGTGTGTGTGTGTGTGTGTGTGTGTGCGCGCGCACACACTTACTTACTTACACACAGATATTAACGCATAAGAACTCATATAAATATACACACAGATAGATTGATAGATAGATTCAGAATAAATTTTCACTAATAATCACCCGACTTACTGTTCTATCCGATATATACATATATATACCTACAAATATGTATGTGTGGATGGATGGTAGGACAATGTCGAAATGTTTTTATAAGAAATTTTAGCTAATAACAATTCGATGTATTGCTCTACCTTATATATATATATATATATATGGAATGAGCAAAAAGTAGGTATACACATCACAGGGTTTTTTTAATTGTCAGCCGTGTTGGTAAAAGAGGGTTAAATGCTTCTTGACACACAAGTATTTTTATGCTTTTAATACAGCTATACAGTTTAATTTCTTTGTTTTTGACAGAAATTATTGGCACTCATTCGCAATATTCATTTCTAAAAAAATATATTAGAAATTAAACGCCTATATACTTACTTTTGACTCCCCTTACATAGATACATCATCATCATCATCATCATGTCGTGTTGCTAGCATGGATTTCCCTGACTCTCTCTCGTCACCCGTTTCTATCATCCATCGCTCCCGGTAGGTCTTCAGGCTACATCTTGTATCAGCACAGGGCTGCTGTCGATAGGTTCTAGCTGGTCGCCCAATCCTCCCTCGTCCATGAGAGGAGGTTTACATTTAAGTTATTTTTGTTTTTGTTTGAGTTCTGTTGCTGATTTTTCGAACACTGTGTCAGAGCTCCAAACTTAGCAGGAAGCGTCTCTTTTTTACTCTCGCGGTTTGGACATGTGGTTTGAGTATGAGTCATGATAATATTTCGATGGCTGTATTTTATTCTCATCCATAGATGCCACCCAAAAAGATGTGTAGCAAAAGTTCCCCGATGGAACTATTTGATCCTGGCCGTTGACACGTGGGGTTAGTTCACCTTTACGTTCACCACGCTGCTTCCCATTGCTTCCAAGGTATACCTTAAGGGGAAAAATTTTAAAAATTATATATATATATATATATGTATATATATAAGCAGGGTCATTAGCATAGCTATAGAGTTGAGTACTGTTGACTCTGTGTCTACGCTGTTTAAATTTAAATCTACATCAGCTATGTTATCAAAATTGCGCTTTCATTGTCTATAAATATAACAAACTGCATTATAGATAAATATATATATGTGTGTGTGTGTGTGTGTGTGTGTGTGGAATAATATGTCGAGTCGCTATTAGCTAAAATTTCATATGAAACTTTCGTATTAGAATGATGGATCTATGGAGTTATTATTCGTATTTTAATAGTATGGACAAGAAAGGATATCATGTTCAAAAATACATATCTTTTTTGTAAATCAATTACATTTTAATCATTATGCAAGGCAATCATTTTACATTCACGTTTATCTATCTATCTATCTATCTATGAATAGTCAATACATACCAACGTCGTTATCATTTAATATCTATCTATCTATCTATCTATCTTATGCATTTTTCTGGGGCGGGGGTTCATGCAACGTAGACATTTCAAGTATTATTTGTATACCCACATATAAAGAAACAATCGTGTAATTCTACGTTTAAGATGGTTTAACTTGCCTCGACAATCAGCATTCATTGTTATCTATCGTACCAGGACTAGAACACCAACCTCGAATGCCAGAGGCAATTTAAGAAAAGGAAAACTTTTCACCACCAAAAAGACCTGTATAATTGACAAATATATACATGAGCAGATCGTTGATGACGGAGATAGATAGATAGATAGATAGATATGAGAAGGCCAAGATAGATAGATTGATAGGTGTGAGGAGACTAAGATAGAGAGAATGAGAAAGAAAGAGAACGATGAAAAGAAAGAAAGAAAGAACCGTTTTTGCTTCATATAAACAAGCAGTCGGCTATTTGCAGTATTTGCGCCATTTATTGGTCGCTATTGCAGCCTGACCGTCTTGCATTAACTGCGTTCATCACCATTGACCCGTTCGTTCGCCGAGTTCACGGTCGCCCTAAATAGCGACTGATTAAGTATTCAGTAAACTAATGCAATCATAAGCCTATTATTGTCTATCTGGTGCATTTGTTACTATTCAAAGGAACTGCGCCAAAGAATCCTTCTGAAAATGCCAAAAGTCTTTAAACTAAGTTGGTTTTCAATGCGCTATTGCCGATTATGGACTTTCTTTCTTTTTTCTTTCTTTCTTCTTTTTTCTTTCTTTCTTTCTTTCTTTCTTATTCACGGTGGAGTGGTAAAACGAGAATCGATCACTAGAGTAACAAAACTTTAAAGCAGATATTAATTATATATATATATATCGAAACGAATAGGTCCACTAAGAGATTTGTATTTTTTTAATTATTTATTTCGTTCTTACGTACATGTATGTTTCTAGCTTGTTACTTTCGTCCGAGAATATCTAGTAACTAGTATTGTTTGCTTGGATATGACACAATGCCATGTGAACAGGGCACCCAATGAGGCTCAAACTCACTCGTATAGGTTTGTTAGTCGAATACATTTCTCTTGGTGCACCTACTCATTTTGAAATATTTTTTCTCTCTTTAAACCAACAAAAAGCGAAATCTTTTTCACGTGCATGTATATATATATATTTATAAGGGGCATGTAATGCACATTTTTCTTTGCTAACGTATATATCTATATATATATATATAATATTTGATCTGTAGCGCAAAAGAAATTTAAAACATACTTCATTCACATATATATCCCTGTATGCATGAGTGTGTATGTGTGTGTGTCAGTGTGTGTGTGTGAGAGTCACTGAGTGCGTATCAGTGTGTGTGTGTGTGTGTGTGTTATTGTCTACTTTAACTTGAATTGATAGATAGACTGAGAGGTTGTTAGAAAAAGTGAGAGGCAAAAACAAACTCATCTCATACATATATATATATATATATATATATATATATGTTTGTGTATGTGTATGCCTGAGTGTGAGTGTGTGTGTCTCTGTGTGTACTGTTTGTGCATATGTGTGTGTGCTTATGTGTGTGTAAGAGCGCACGCGCGTATATAACAGACAGCATCTATTTTCACCTCAAGAACATACATAGGGACACACGAAGTGATAGATATAAGAATACTTATATATATATATATATATATATATATATATATATATATATATATATATATATCGAAATAAATAATGGAAATAAATCCGACAGTAAGAAGAAAACAGAAAAACAAATTAATCCAAAAGTAATGAATTTATTATAATGGAAAGTCAATGTTAAAACGTTTCAGTTTTAATAAACTTTCATTGGGACTTTAAAATTGGTAAAAAAATTGTTGCTAGAACAGCGATGGATGTTTTATTAAAATAAAGAAACGAGAGAAAGTATATATACAAAGAAAGAGCTCATAACTGTCCAATTGAAAAACTATCACGTGATTGGCACAGGCAACGATGTTAAAAATGTGTCGAATTTCAAGGAAATAAAACAGATTGAAAGATGACAAAAGCATAAATGGTCAGAATTTTTGTGAAAAGAAGAGAAAATAAAAGAAAGAAAGAAAGAAAGAAAGAAGATAAATATGTATACAAAGATAATTAATCAAAGTTTGATATGTCGTAGCTATTCAGAATTAAATTACTTAAGAAATCGGATACATTGAAAAACTGAGGTAGTTTATTAACGGAGGATAAAAGCGAAATTGCACCGGCTTCAAAAATTTGTCTCCAACTTTTGTTATCGTTATAAGCTAGCATTGTAGCTGCATAAAAATTAAAGTGGTGATTAGTTTTGGATATATGTTGGAAAAGTGCGTTATTTCGATGGTCTAAACTAATGTCAAGTTTATGCTCATATAAACGTTTTTTTAATGTTTCTGGAAGTCTCGCCTATATACTTCAATTTACAAGGAAATTAATATACGTCAGGATTGGATTTAATATGCCAGTGTTGAATAAGCCACGGATAGTTTTAGAAGATAAAGTGGCAGTTTTAATACTAAGTTTATTTAAACTATTTTTTATAAAGTTAGTGGAAAAATTATAATTATTTTAATAAAACATCCATAGCTGTTCAAGCAACATTTTTCGCCATCTTAAATTCCAAAAGAAGATTTATTAAAACCAAAACCTTTTAACATTGACTAATCATCAGTTTTGAATTGATTTATTTTTTCTGTTTTCTTCATATATATATATATATATATATAAAGTGTGTTTGGTTGGATATCTGCGGGTCTTTGTGCGCGTATATTACATATAATGTCTATTTCTAAATCGCAAAGATAGGTAGGTAGATGGAAAGTATTATACATAATAATCATATTCGTCGGTCTTGGGAGTAGAATGTTTGCCAATGTCCCGCGAGACTGAGGTCCGATCCCAGGTTGAGTCGTACCAAAGACTCAAAAATGGTACTTGATACTTCCTTGCTTAATACTCTGCACTCTAACGTACGTATCAAGGGTACAGTGGCTCAATCCAGGAAAAGGATTAGCACCCTCCCCAACATTTCGGTGTAGTAGCTATTCAAAAGGGAGCCTTCGGGTCACCCTCGACGACGGTCACCAACTTTATAAATATATATATATATATATATATATATAAACTGCTGGCATCATGTGTGTCAGGTATTCATTTCGGAATCAAGGTTCGTAATCTTTTGTTTAATGGCATATCAATCTTTGTGGGTTATTTCATGCCAAAGCCATTCTTGCAGGATCACAGTAGTAGTAGTAGTATTTAGTCCATAGCTTTAAAACAGAACCATTCTAGACTTTTCAAAACAAATTGCAAAAAACATGCACTCTAATGGATATTTCTTGGCTTCTTAGTTTCATGGCATATCAACTTTCATCGGTTATTCAATGTCAAATCCATCCTTGTAGAACAATAATGTAACTATTTAATCCACAGCTCGATGGCTAAGGGAGTTCATAGCTTTACCAAGGGTGTTATTTTGAAAGTGAATGTTATAGCTTGGCTAGAGTTCGAAATCACACACTTCGAGTCCTCAGTCCAGCCTTTGTGCCACGGTTAATTCGTTCTTCTCGGGTAAAGTACTAAGAGTCCTTTTAGTTGTATTGTCGGAGTAAAAGAAAATGGAGATTGAGTGATGGTTTCTGTCATCTTCGACTTTGTCTTTTTTTTTCAATGTGGAGACGCTGTGCTTCGAAGTCCAACATAAATAGAATAATTACATTCCATTGCCAGAGAACGGGAGATATATTTTATCTTGTGTCTTTTATAAATAGTAATTTACTAAGCTTTTTTTTTAAATGTGGCACAAGGCAGTATTGATGGAGTACCCAATGAGACTCGAACTCACTCGTGAAGGTTTGCTAGTCTAGCTTGCTAACCATTACACCACTCGTGGCGCGTAAGTAACTTACTAAGCTTTTTGCTTAGATGTGGCACAAGGCGATTTGAATGTAGCATCGTGAAGATTTGCTAGTGTAGCTTGCTAACCATTACACCACCCGTGGTGCCTATGTGGCTTTTACAAAAATATAATTGGAGAGTTCTAAAGAAACAAGGGAGGGTAATCATATCTTTTACTTATTTTGTTTTACTTTGTTTTGGGCTGATTTTTTGTTGTTTTTTGTTTTTAATTTTATTCTATTTTTAGTCTCCCTTTTTGTTACGAGATACGGTCAATATTTCCCTTAGTAATCTTTAAAGAATAATCAAAAACTATTTTATCGAGCCTTTCTCAGCTACATTTTACAATTTTTTGTGTATTTGCCACTAGAAAACAACTGTTCGAAAAATAAAATAATTTCGAAGCTTCTAAAATGACACAAAATCTTATAATAATCAAATTATACACGTATTTATTAAGCCCCTCCTCCAGTGGAAGAATGTGATACAAGGTAAATTTTTGGTAGCTGGTTTTGGGAGAGGGCGCTACTCCATTCCTAAGATTGCTCCACTTTACCCTTGATCCTCACCTTATAATGCTCAGTGCTAGGCAAGGCGGCATCAAGTACCATTTTTTGAGTCTTTGGTATGACTCGACCTCGAATTGAACTCCGGTCTCCCGTACCATGGGCGAACACTCTACTCATTAGGCCAATGGCCCGGTCTTCCGACTAAACCATTATTAGTGAGTTTATTTCTCACTGAGTGGCCCATACATCTGGCCTTGTGCTAAACCAAGCAAAACTGATAAAATAACCAATTATGATTTTGACTTGTTTTATATTTTTTATATTTTTAATTCTTGTTGCTTTTTCTCCGCATATCTCTCTGGTTGTAACTACTTTTACAGTAAGAAACATAATATTATACATAGGGAGGATAGAGCTTCTTGCTTTTATTACTAATTAGTCGACATGTTTGCGTGAGGAGAGAATCAGGAACAGCTAAGAAATACTCACAGAGAGAAATACAGAATCTTAGAGAACCATTCTCTTCGTTCTTCTTTCGCAAGACTGGTACGGTAGCAATTTAAAACATTCAATCATCTCCGCTTTTTCTTCGTACTTCTTTCACGTGACTTGGACAGGTCAACTCAAAGCATCTAATCATCTCAGCTTCTACATGTTTTTCAACAACAACTACCGAGGCTTTCACAAGTCTCTCCTATTTTCTTCTGGGATTATATCCGCTTTCGACTTTTATGTGTCTCATACATTCAGACCTTTCTTTAGCTCTCAATCCGAGGCCTCCAGAGTGGGTCTCATCTCTCTTCTACCGGCTCCTTTCTTCTCTCCCTCGGGGTCAAAAATCTTCAGTCGTGATGAATTTTTCCGGACGCCCACACATCTGTTGTCACTCTTCCTTCCAGCATACCACACATGCAATTCGTGTGGCATTTCCGCTGTATTTTGTCAATATTAAGACAGATGCATATCTTGTTTTGATACGCACGTAACATTACGCAGCCTGTCAAAAATCAAATATCCAACAATAACACATCATAAACAAGAATAAAGAATGAGAATATTTTTATCATAAAACAACAAAACGATAAGCAATAAGAACACACAGAGCTCCAACCAATCAAAGAAAGGTGGTCTAAATGCCTTTATAGGTATTGTTTGTTTGTTTTTGTTTAAGTGGTTGGTTGGTTGGTTTCCAGACATGCCGATCCGTTTATTGTATTTATCCAAAACAGAGAGGATGTGACCCAAAGTCAATTTCTAAGCAGGTTACAGCTGGTATTAGTTCTCTTTCTATAAGACTGGTTGCCAGCTAAAGACCCCAGTCTTCTCAAATATTTACCCGTAATTAGGGGAGAACTGATGGATTCGTGCCTTTCCCGGAGGCATTAATAAAAATTGAAAAGTACGCAGCCTCGTCCAGGATTTGAACACGGGACACCGATTCGATTTCCAACGATGATAATAGTTTCGCCAAGTGCACTTTTTATAACAGTCAATAAAAGTATTATGAACGAACGTTCGAATCATAAGAATAAAATCAGGAAATTTCCTATCTTATTCTTTGCTATATCTGTCTTTCTTGATTTATTTTCAATAATCAGCGTCTGTAAGGCATGATATCCCACAGAGAAATCCTGAAGATCCATGAACAAAGACACCTTTTCCATTCTTACATACCCTGACTCTGAATCACGTGGAATTTCTTCCAAAACCGGCTTATTACGAAATGACTGAAATCGCTGAGACCTAGTTGACATAGCAAAAAGCTTAATGAAAAAATATAAGACTAACATAGTTGAGTTTGATGTGGAAAATACGGAATAGCAAATGTAACGTAGTAGGAAATTCGACCCGAGTCGCACACGGCAAGGGACAAAACATTTAACGATAGTAGAACATCTAACGGTCATACAAGTATGATAAGATCACTAAAGTTTTTTTTATTAATGAAATATAGAATATTTATTTTTTCAATATTCTATTTATATAATTATTTATATATCTAATATATGTTTAATGTATATTTATCATTATCATTATTATTTAGGTTTTCACATCAGCATTAGCTGATGGTCTTTCACTGATATTTGAGTGACAACAAGTCTAGTCAAGTCCCCAGGACTCTTCTAAGTATTCTGGCCAATCTCAATAATGTAGTTTGAATGGTTTCCATTCGTCCTCTTATTTCCAAATCCTCCAGTCCCTTTATCAATCCTTTGGTGACAGTACCAAGAGCACCAATTACAATTGGTATAATTATCACTTTCTTGTTCCACAGTTCTTTACAATTCCCTAACAAGATCGAGGCACTTAGCCTTCTTTTCACTTTCTTTCAATTTTACTCTGTGGTCAGCCGTGACAGCAAAGTCTACTATTCTGCAAGTTCTCTTTTTTTTTTTCCTTTTTTTCTTTTTTTTTCTTTTTTGTTGGTCGTCTTGTCGAGATTAGGTGATCCGTTTGTATGTCAAAACCCAATTTTCCAGGACAGATGTTGGGTATTGAAGATACTATTTGTTCGTATGGTCGAATTTAAATTTCTTACACAATTCCAAGTGGATCACCTCGCCTACCCAGTCGTGTCTTGTCTTATATTCTTTCTATGTTAATTTGCTGCATTCGCTTATAATGTGATTGGTTGTTTCGTCTCTATCACCACATAACCTACATTTGCTGTTTTGTTGTGTCATCTATTCTTGCTTTGATATGATTGGTTCTTATGACGTTGTTTTGTGTTGCTATTTAAAGAGATTCAGTTTCTCCCTTAAAGTTTCCCTTTCTTAGCCACGGCAACCTTTTTTCGTGTGAGATGTCACTTATTAGTCGCTTAAAACGTCGATAAAGTTGTTTTTCTTCCCATTTTTTGTTTTCTAGTTATTGTCGTTCTTTTGGTCCTCCTGCAGTCAGTATTGTTTCTGCATTTTTTAACGTAGTCTTCAAGTTATTGTATTGATGCGTAAACGTTCTCTTCAGTACTGACAAGTCCTCCTCCTCTTTCTTTTCTTGACACATATAGTCTGTCAACGTCATCTCTGGGATGTAATTCCTTATGCATGGTCATTAGTTTTCTTATTCTCTGGTCCTTTCATTTTACCCATTTGAGAGTCTTTCACACCAGCATTCGTTGATGGTATTTCAGTAGAGTTTGAATCTTCTCAAGTCTCCAGGATTCTTCTCTGTATTCTGGCCGATCTCAAAAGTGTTGTCATTTGGATGATTTCCACTTGTTTTCTTATTTCTAATTCCTTAAGTCCCTTTACCAATCCTTTGGTTACTGTACCGAGTGCACCGATTACAATCAGCATTACCATTACTTTCATGTTCCATAAATTTTTCAGTTCCCTAGCAAGGTCCAGGTATTTATTTCGCTTTCTGCCTTCCTCCAGTTTTACTCTGTCGTCTGCAAGAAAGACAAAGGACAGAATTCGGCAAGTTTTCTGCTTTTTGTTGACTATCATTAAGACTGGCCATCTGGCTGGAATTAGATGATCCGTTGTATATCAAAATCCCAGAGAAGTTTGTGCGTTTCGTTCTCCTGGACGGATTCTGGGTTGTACATATACCACTTGTTCGCATGATCAAATTTCAATGTCTTGCACAGTTCCCAGTCGTGCAACGTCTTATACTCTTTTTTGCGCTAATTTACAGCATTCGCTCATTATGTGATTAATCGTTTCATCTCTATCACCACATGACCTACATTTGTTACTTTGTTGCGTTTGATCTATTCTTGCTTTGACACAGTCCTTATGGCATTATTCTCTATCAGGAGAGATTCAGTTTCTCTCTTAAGGTTTCCTTTTCTTAGCCATGTCCATGTTTCTTATGTGAGATTTTGCTTGTTTGTCGCTTGAAGTGTCCACAGAATTGTTTTCCTTCTCTTTTTTTGTTTTCTGGTTATTCTCTATTTTGTCGATGTTTGTATTGTCTGTCTTATTTCTGATGGCTGTAATAAGTCTTGAGCGGTTAATATAATCTTTGACTCCTTGTACCGATACATCAACGCTATCTTGAATGCGGGCAAGTTCTCTTCCTCCTTTTTTATTCTTGATACATACAGTCTGTTTGAGTCGTCTATGGAATGTAAAGCCTTATGCATCGTCATAAGATATCTTGTTTTCTGGTTTATTTGTTGAAATTCTTCTCTGGTCCACTTTAAGAATGGTCCTCAGTATCTAATGAGGGGTACAGCCCAGGCATTAATCCCTTTGAGGAGATTTCTGTTATGTAATTTGATTTCAAGTAGTTTTCTCGTTCTCCTGGGGTGTTTGTTTTTTTTTTTATCTCCGCATGTTTGATGGGGTCCACTTCCAATATTCCCTAGTATTTGTAGGTTTCTTTTGATTCAAGCGTTCTAATTTTTCTTGATTTGGTAGTTCTATTCCTTCCGTCATTAGTCATTTTCTGTTTTCATTATTAGCAAGGGAGGTGCCCGTGGTGTAGTCGTTATCGTCGTAGGAATTGGACACAGTGACACGAGTTCAAATCCTGGACGAGACTGATTGCATTTCACATAGCACTAATACCCTTGGGAAAGGTATGAATCCAATTATTCTCCCTCCAGCTATGGGTAAATAGTAGGACAGACTAGGTTCTTCAGCCTTGGTTAGGCAACTAGTCTAGGAGAAGGAAAACTCTGAATTGAAACCTGTTAAACTCCGCTTAAAATCTGACCTTGTGTCATATCCTGCCCGAGCGGAGGGGTTGGTAAATAGTATCATTATTAGCAAGGTACATATTCAATATTCCCAAGTATTTGTAAGTTTTCTCTTCGAGCATTTTGATGTTGTCCAAATTAAGTAGTACTATTCCTTCCATCATTTGTCGTATTTTGCTTCTCATTATTAGCATGTAACATTTTTCTATGCCAAATTCCATCCCTATATCTTAACTGTATATACTCACTGCCTGTATTAGGGTTTCCAATTCTTTTTCGTATTTAGCAAACAATTTGATGTCGTCCATATACATGAGGTAATTGATTTTTTTCCTTCGATTTATAAAGCTTGTATTCGCCTGCGCATTTCTTAAGTATATGATTGTGTGACATCATCGCTATCACAAATAGTAGTGGTGATAGTTCATCTTTCTAGAAGATCCATCTCTGGACTTTCGCCTCAGTTAAGCTTTTTCCTCCTACTGTCCGGTCGACTCTCCAGTTTTGCATTCTATTTTCAATCAACTTTATGACTTGGCCGGATATCTTGTAAATTTTTAGACTCTCTTTGATCCAGCTTTCCGGAACCATGTTATATGCTTTTTTGTAGTCGATCCATAGCTAGACTTTTCTGTCTCGTCATGCTGTTCTTGAAGATGTGTTAATCAATGTATAGAAGCTCTCCTGTATCTCTGTTCCACTCGTGGCATCTTTTCTGTTCCTCGGAGAAGAGTCCGTTTCTTTTTTGCGAATCCTAAATCTCTTCCCTAATTTGTACCGTAATTTCCACGTCATCGTTAAGCACGTTATGGGTTCGTAGATGTTGGAGACGGATCCTTTTGGGGGGTCTTTTAGATCAAGGTGGTCTTCCCTTTTGTCATCTATTCGGGTATGTCTTTCTTGATACATATAGTCTGTCAACGTCGTCTCTGGGATGTAGTGCCTTATGCATGGTCATTAGTTTCCTTGTTCGTTGGTCCATTTGTTTAAGTTCTTTTCTGGTCCACTTAAAAATGGTCCCGAATATCTAATGAGGGCTACGGCCAAATTATTTATTCCTTTGATAAGGTTTCTGCAAGATAGTTTTGTCTCGAGGACCTTTCTAGTAATGGGATATTCTTTCTTCATTTTTTCTTTCCTCTCTACTTGTTTAATGGTGTCAGCCTCCAAGATGGCTAGATATTTGTAGGTTTCCTTTTCTCCAAGCGTTCTAATCTTGTCTTGATTTGGTTGTTCCATTCCGTCAGTCAGGTGTTGTTTGCCGCTTTTCATTATTAGCATGGCACAATTTTCTACGCCAAATTCCATCCTAATGTCCTGACTGTATGTTCTACCTGCGTGTATTAGAGCTTCCAGTTCTTTTTCATTTTTTGCAAAATGAATTTTTTGCAAAATTGTTATCAATTTACATTAGGAGATTGATCTTTTCCTGCAATGCACTAAGTTTGTATCCAGCTGTACATTTTCTGAGAATGTGGTTAGGTGGCATCATGGCAATTATGAATAGAAACGGTGATAGTGCATTTCCTTGAAAAATACCTTTTTGGATCTTTGCTTCAGCTAAGCTTCTTACTCCAGCATTCAATTCTACTCTCCAGGTTTTAATGGTTTTCTCGATAAAGTTTATGACTTCATGTGATATTTTGCACATTTTGAGGCAGAATCCATCTTGGCGGAAACATATCATATGCCTTTTTGTAATCAATCCCGGCTATAGTTTGATTTTTTCCGTCTGGTCTTGCTCTTATTTAGGATGTGCTGATCTATGTAAAGTAACTCTGCTGTGCCTCTGGATCCTTTGTGGTATCCCTCTGTTCCTCAGAGAACAACCCGAGTAGTTTATCTCTTCCCTTATTCGTACTGTTAATATTTTCCACAATATCGGTAGACAAGTTATGGGTCTGTAGTTGTTTGTGGCAGTTTCTTTGCTTGAATCTTCCCGGATCAATATGGTCTTTCCTTTTGTCATCCATTCGGGTACATGTGCTCCTTGTAGGCATCTGTTCATTTCTAGTGCTATTCTGTCATGAATTTCTTGAACCAGAAACCATGTATTACATCATGGCCTGGCGTTTTCCAGTTTGATATTTTTAGTGTCGTTTTTATTATTATTATTATTATTATTATTATTATTATTATTTACTCCTCTAGAGTTTTTCACATCAGTATTAGCTGATGGTTTTTCACTGGAGTCTGAGTGACAGCAAGTCTCCTCAAGTGTCCAGGACTCGTCTCAGTATTCTGGCAGTCCTCAGCAATGCCGTCGTTTGGATAGTCTCTACCCGACCTCCAACTTCCAAGTCCTCCAGGCCCTTTAATAATCCTTTAGTTACTGTGCCTAACGCACCAATCACAATTGGCACATGTTCCACAGTTTTTTTTTATTCTCAAGCAAGGTCGAGGTACTTATCCTTCTTTTCACTTTCCTTCAGATTTATTCTGTGGTCCGCCGGGACAGCAAAGTCAACAAGTTTGCAGATTCTCTTCCTTTTGTAGATTATTATGAGGTCTGATCTTCTGACCGGGATTAGGTGATCCGTTAGTATGTTAAAGTCCCATAGGAGTTTATGCGAGTCATTTTCTTGGACAGGTGCCAGGTTGTGCATATACCATTTGTTTGTATGGTCGAATTGAAATTTCCTGAACATTTCCCAGTGGATCACCTTGCCGACCCAGTCGTGTCTCGCCTTGTACTCCTTCTGTGCTAATTTGCTGCATTCACTTATTATGTGATTGATCGTTTCGTCTCCTACATTTACTGTTTTGCTGCGCCTTATCTATTCTCGCGTTGATATGATTCGTTCTTATGGCATTGTCCTGTGCTGCTATTAGGAGGGATTCTGTTTCTCTCTCAAGGTTTCCTTTTCTTAGCCAGGTCGAGGTTTTCTGGTGTGAGATGTTGTTTATTAGACGCTTAAAGCGGCCATAGAGTTGTTTTCCTTCCCATTTTTGTTTCCTAGTTGTGGTCATTCTTTCGTTTATCGTGTTGTCCGTATAATTTATGATGGTTGTAATTAGTCCTCGTTCGTGTTTTTCTATGTTGTCTTCGAGGCGTTGTATGGATGCGTGAACGGTGTCTTCAATGCTGGCAAGTCCTCTTCCTCCCTCTTTTCTAGATACATATATGTCAACGTCGTCTCTGGGGTGTAATGCCTTATGCATGGTCATTAGTTGTTTTTTTTTACCTTTGGTCCATTTTTTAAGTTCCTCTCGGGTCCACTTGAGAAAGGGTCCGGAATATCTGACTAGTGGCACAGCACAAGTATTTATTCCTTTGATGAGGTTTCTGCTTGAGAGTTTTGTCTCGAGTAGTTTTCGCGTTCTCCTGAGATATTCTTTTCGGATCATGTCTTTCATTTGCACTTGTTTGATGGTGTCAGCCTCCAAGATTCCCAAGTATTTGTAGGTTTCCTTTTCTTCGAGCGTCATAATTCTGTCGTGATTTGGTAGTTCCATTCCGTCAGTCATATGTCGTTTGCCACTTTTCATGACGAGCATGGCACATTTTTCTATGCCAAATTCCATTCCTATGTCCTGACTGTATATTCTAACTGCGTGTATGAGAGTTCCCAGTTCTTTTTCGTTTTTTGCAAATAATTTAATGTCATCCATGTACATTCGGTGGTTGATCTTCTCTTGCGATCTGCTGAGTTTGTATCCGGCAGTGCATTTTCTGAGTATGTGGTTCAGTGGCATCATGGCTATTATGAATAGTAAGGGCAATAGTGTATCTCCTTGGAAGATGCCTCTTTGGATCTTTGTTTCAGCTATGCTTCTTCTTCCGGCTGTCAGCTCCACTCTCCAGGTATTCATGGTGTTTTCGATGAAGTTTATGACTTCATGTGATATTTTGTACATTTTGAGACAGTTTAGTATCCAGCTTTGTGGGAGCATATCATATGCCTTCTTGTAGTCAATCCAGGCCATAGCTAGATTTTTCCGTCTTGTCTTGTTCTCATTTAGGATGTGTTGATCTATGTAGAGTAATTCTGCTGTGCCTCTGGATCCTTTGCGGCATCCTTTCTGCTCGTCAGGAAACAATCCGCGGTTTGTTAGCGAATAGTAGATCTTTTCCCTTATTTGTGCTGTTAGTATTTTCCACATCATTGGTAGGCAGGTTATGGGTCTGTAATTGTTAGGGGCAGTTCCTTTACTAGGGTCCTTTTGGATTAATGTAGTCTTTCCTTTGGTCATCCATTCAGGTTCGTGCGCGTCTTGTAAGCATCTGTTCATTTCTAGTGCTAGTCTTCCGTGAATGGAGGTGAATTTCTTGAACCAGAAGCCATGTATTCCATCATGACATGGCGCTTTCTAGTTTGATATTCTTTTTAGTGTTGTTTTGAGCAAGTCGACGTGTATTTCCATTTTGGGGCCTTCTTCAAGTCCGTCTAGCTCTCTTGTAATGTTGTTTATCCATTCAGCATTTTCGTTATGTTTCTTTGGTTCCTATATCTAAGCCCAAAATCGCTCGGTTGGTATTTTTTCGTGTCACTCCCTCCCAATTGTTTATAGAATTTCCTTTCGTTGTTTTGGAATGTTCTGTTTTGTCTGTATTGTTTTACCCTTTGTCGATATCTCTTTAATCTTCCTTCTTTGGCCAGTATTTTCTGGTTTATTTCCTCAAGTTGTACTGTTATTTTTCCCCATGTTGCCTGTTCTTTCTTCCTTCCGCTTATTTCAGCGCCTCTCTTCATCATTCGGGCTTGTTTTCGTAGTTTTATTTATTAACGATTCCAGTCTAATTTCCCATCCCGGTTTTTGCTGTTTCTTTGTGCTTTTTGAGGGGGTCCCAATATTCTCACAAACTAATTTCGCTCCTACATATATCAATTTATTTAACTCAGTTATATTATTCGTTGTTATGTAAGTTAGTATGTGATTTATTTTATTCGTTTCTATCTTAAGTGTTTTCCATTCTATGTTTCTTAATGAAGGTAGAATAGTCTTTTCACTATTTATGATTCTCTTTACATTTTCTAGATTTACCTTTTGTTCTTGCGATAGTGTTTCTTCCTGGTTGTTTGATAGTGTATCGTTTGGGAGTGTGGTGTTTTCATTTGCCGAGGTTTGCGGTTCTTTTTCGTTGGATTGTCTGACACCACTTGATGTGTCTGGCACTGTGTTATGGTTTTGTTTCAGTGTTTTTTGATGGATTTCTAGTAATTCTAGGTTAGAAAACCAACCCTTCTTCGTTATTGTCCTAACCTGATCCGCTAACCTCTGGCTAGTTGTCTGAAATGTCGAACATTCTTGCCAGATCTCAATCATTCTTTTCCTGTAGCCTCTTTGTGAGGGGTTGCTCCTGAAATTGCATTTTAGCACAAGTTGATTCTCTTCCCTAGTCCATGTTCTGCGTTTAGGTCTTTTGTTTCTATTTTATATATATATTATCATTATCATATAATTATTGTTTATTTATTTATTTAATCAATATATGTTATGTATACATCATATTTATTATATATTCAATGCAAAAATATTTATAAGGAAAATAGGTACAGTAGCGTGTAAAATTGATATAAAATCAATCTTTTTATTATGAGACAATCAGGAATAAAAACAATGGACTGTAGAACAAGTAAAAAATAATATTTTTCTAAGGTAGCCTATTTCATTTGCTCACAAGGGGATAGATAGATAGATAGATTGACAGATACGTAATTGTCAACTGTTTTCCGTTTAGTGCTATACTCATTTTTCTAAGGTAGCCTATTTCTATTGCTCGCAAGGGGATAGATAGATAGATAGATAGATAGATAGATAGATAGATAGATAGATAGATAGATAGATACGTAATTGTCAACTGTTTTCCGTTTAGTGCTATACTCAGGACATCATATACTAAGAAATTCAAATAGATAGATTGATAGATAGATCAAAGAACGTATATCAAGAGACCTCAATACGAATAGAGAATTTCAACTGTTTGCTTCTGAGAAATCAATATTTATTTCACAAACAAGTATGTGTTGTTGATAATCTTTCTCTGTTTATTCTCACTTTGCTTCTTTTCCTTTGTTAATCAAATATTAATTGCTTCCAATATTTTCTAAATAGAATTCGCATTGTCTGGTGTTTGAGTACACATACGCACATAGCGAAAAGAACATAGATACACACAAACAGAAAGAGACGCAGAGATAGAAACAGAGACTCCAAAATACATACATACATACATACATGTGAGCTTATTAGTAATGCGGCAGATTTTGAGAATACTCCTTCAGCGGGCCAAAAATGTTACGTGACATTAGCCAAATTTTAGCCTTTTTCATTTCTCTTTCAGACATATGGAAAGCTGTCATATTTATATATGACAGCTTCAACTCTGACACCGGAAATGAGGAGATACACTGGGATTTGGAGCCCTTGACGCCAACCACTTCCAACTGAACCAGAACAGATATAAGAGGAACTTCATGGCTCTACACGGGATTGTGCGCTCCGAATCTCTGATGGTTCTGGTTGGGGAGGTCGTATGCAATGAGAGCCCTCTCTTGTCGCTCCACTTTCTGTATGGTCTCAGTATCAATATCCACGTCGAGAAGTTCAAGCGTTGAATCGAGTTGAAGTCGTGTTCCAGTAGCTTAGAATGTCCTGGTTTACAGCAAAAACAAACCTTTCACACCTCACACAAGTTTTATTATAGAACATAGCATAGCAGTCGTAATAGCAGTCTATGACGATGCTGATGCTTCTATTTAGAAAAGAATGGAGGTTTTTTAATTACCATTTCATATTCTCATTATATCGAGAAATGATGTTCAACATGAACGGGGATCCCATAAGATTGTTGTTAAGTTGCATATTAGACCGGAAATTGCTTTATTCTCTGAATAAAAGGTTTTAAGCGCTTTGCTATAAAAATGAAATAACATATAATAATGATGGAGGCGCAGGTGGCGTGAAGAAAATTAACTCGGCGAGAATGGTTCAAATTCTGGAAGAAGTAGTTTACGTCTGATTTGGCTCTCTATCCTCGCCAAGGAACAAATTCTGTTCTAGGTAGACTATCGACCGATAATTGAGAGAAGAAAATATGAATCAATACCTTTCCCAAGAAAAATACAACAAAGTGGAACATAGTCTTATCCAGGATTTGAACCTAGTTCGAAACTATCATACTTCCTACATGAATGACTGCTTATATGAATTCAATATGAAAGAACTGACAGCATTGAACTTAAAGGCCATTGACGTCTGCCTTTACGTAAGTACCTTTACTGCCTTGATCGTCAAATAAAACTTCAGCCTATAATATTTATAGCACTAAAAAGCGTATATTGTTGGTTTGGTTTGGTTCGGTCGGTTTGGTTTTATTGCATATTAACCGTTATGGGTTATTTAATGCCAAATCCTTTTTATTCATATATATTAAATATATGATTTTTAAACATATTTTGTAGATAACATTTTTAAACGAACCTGGGCTCATTTTTTCACACAGTTAAATGGTTTCACTTATTTCAATCCAATATGAATAATTCAATTAACTATTAATCATTATTTGTTTAATGTTTTCAAGTATTTCTATGTATCACTAACAATTCAATTAAACTTAAGTCATTTGTTTACACACAGTTGAATTATCAAACAGTTCTATTTCAAGCAATCCAGTTTAGCATAAGCACACAGTTTAAATGTCAAACAGTTTTATTTGACCCATAGATAGGACCCTATCAGGTGCTATCACTCCTGGCCGGAATCGAGCTGTGAGCGATGGCAATGAAGGGATACTCCGCATTCCCCAAAACTCCAGCATTACTGGAGCCTCACCATCAGATTGTTTAGGGTTTTATCCAGGACACTCGTTGTGGGAGTCTGACCTTCTGCAGAGATTCAGTTGGTTTATTCTACTGCCCCAGCCGACTGAACTTGTATATTGTTGGTATTTTAAATTAAAATTCTAAACATCAGTATACTTTTTTCTAAAGACAAACTTTAAATAAAACCTTTAAAAATTAAAAGTGAAAAATGTCAACAATTTGAATAATTGAATAAAGAGAAAATAACTTCAGACTAGGCAATATGATTGATCGGATGATTTTAACGGCGTGTCAACCTGTAATATAATGGCCGAGAGATTTCGGTTCATGCCTTTGGGTTTAGTTAGGCTGAGAACCTTTCGGCTCAGTGCATGGGTTAGTTAGGTATAACATTAACACAGGTGTTCGCTTGGTCGCGGAGACCTTTATGGCGGGTACCACACGTGTTGGTGGGGGGGCAGATGATAAGGCCAGAATAGAAAGAATGTGTATCTCTCTTCCTTATGTCAAAACCTTTAACTCAAAGGTAATAAAAGGTTTCGTCCCTGAACTGAGAAGTCGTTACGTGTTTTTCGAATTTCGAGATTCCCATGTTCTATATTATATATGTAATGAACGTCCCATGCACATTTCGCATATTCGTGTATATGGCTATGGTACAAACCCATCTAAGGTTAGCTTATGCCTTGAAGTTATGGAATCACGTTTAATATACGTTCATATTTACATTCTTTGTGTTGGTGATTTTAAGAGGTTTTTGATACACAATTATATGGTTTCAAGCAATTATTTTTAATTAATAATAATCATTTGTTTGCTTGCATTCATATGGTTTCAAGTTACTGATTATAATAATGATCCTTGGTAAAGAAATATAGAATAAAATAATTCTTCTTAACACAAATGATTGACGCACATTTATATGGTAGCAAGTTTTCTTATCTAATACAAAAAATTGCACAGTTATATGGCTTCATCTTATTCAAATAATACTAATTATGATAATAATCGATGCTCAATTATATGGAACTCCGTCGACAAGAGCTGTACACTTAATCGATTACATATTTGCGGAAGGATAAGATCCCATCAACGAGTGCCCCTGGAAATTATTTGATGATAAGACTCCAATAATGCTGGAGCTTTGAATAATGCAAAGTAACCTTACGTTGCCATCGCTCACAGTTCCACTCTGGCCCAGAGTAATAGCACCTGATAGGGTCCTATCTATGGGTCAAATAGAACTGTTTGACATTTAAACTGTATGCCAAGAAATGACTTACGCTAAATTGCATTGTTAGAAATAGAAGTGTTTATCATTTAACTGTACGTCAATAAATGACTGATGTATATTTGATAATTTGTGATGTATAGCAATGCTTGAAACTATTTAAATTTGTTGACTTTTGCTTAATTGAATTGTTTTAAACAGAACTGTTTGATCATTGTTTTAAACTATTTAACTTCGCTGACTTTTGCTTAATTGAATTGTTTTAAACAGAACTGTTTGATCATTGTTTTAAACTATTTAACTTCGCTGACTTTTGCTTAATTGAATTGTTTTAAACAGAACTGTTTGATCATTGTTTTAAACTATTTAACTTCGCTGACTTTTGCTTAATTGAATTGTTTTAAACAGAACTGTTTGATCATTATACCATGTGTAAACAAATGATCGAAATGTAATTGAATTGTTGGTGATACATCTCAATGCTTGGAATCATTTAATTTTTTTGAATTATGCGAAATTGAATTGGTCGAAATTGAACTGTTTGATCCTTTTACTGTGTTTATCTACAAAATGTGTTTACAAATCATATATTTAATATATATGTAAAAACAGGATTTGGCATTAAATAACCGACAATGGGGAATATGCCATAAACCCAAACCAAACCAATTATATCATATCAAGCATCTCTATCGAATATGAATACTTCTTAAACAGATCTATTTTATCCATAAATACAACCCTAACTAGCGCTACCAATCCGTGTCAGAGTGGACCTGGGAGTAATTACAACGAAAGAATGCTCAACATTTCCCAGAACTCCAGCACTGGAGTCTCACCATTATATGCCGTTAATCGTCATGCCAAAGACAGTGAGGCTTCTTACTCATTTGCAGAGAATACAGTCAACGTATTTTCAGCCTTGCCGAAAAGGTATATAATTGTCATTTCATGCCTTCCTAAAATATGGCTCCATTAGAATTGAGTTTTATTTTGTTTTCACGCATAATAGAAATTTATTGCCATCTTATCTTATATTAATCAGGCCATAGGCCGAATGAGTAGAGTGTTTGCCAATGGTAGAGGAAACCGGGGTTCAATCCCAGGTCGAGTCATACCAAAGACTCAAAAAATGGTACTTGCTTAACACTCAGTATTATAAGGTAAGGAATAAGGGTAAAGTGAAGTAATCTAGAGAATGGAGTGGCGCCCTCCCCTACACCTTGGTGTAGTAACTATTGAAAAGGGATCCTTCTGGTCACCCTCGACTAAGGCAACCAACGTTACTTATTCTATAAAATTATATGGATTGCTCAAATTAATTATATTCCATTTGATTAAACACAGTTTTGCCTGCACTTATCAAGGCTTTTTTTTTTTTTTTTTTTTTTTGCTGTATTGAATTATTTGGAGTTGATAAATTCTTTAAAATCTATTCAAGATCGAATAAAAACAAAGTTTTTTTAAAGATATAATGTACAAATTCACTTGATAAAGGTATTAACCCCTCTCTTCTTTCCTTTGCTATAAGTAAAATAATAGATGATAGGACAGACAAGGATATCTAGCCTTGGAAAGTAACTAGTCAAAGTGAAGGGTAAGCTGGATTTAAAACACACTTCATTCATCCGTTGCAAGCCGTAGCTATGGTCTTTTCCAGGTAAACTTTCGTAAGAGTAAAAAGATAAATTTGGAATTACTTTAAAGAATTTTAATTTTGATTTGGCCTCCAGACCAAATATTATGACCGTCAATTTTATTTTTTGCTTTAGTCTTAAACCGAATATCTCGTTCAGGTATTTCATTCTTTTTTTATCATAAGGCCAAATATCTGGCTCCAGTA
Organism: Sepioteuthis lessoniana; assembly: GCA_963585895.1. Taxonomy (NCBI): domain Eukaryota; kingdom Metazoa; phylum Mollusca; class Cephalopoda; order Myopsida; family Loliginidae; genus Sepioteuthis; species Sepioteuthis lessoniana. The sequence goes on along the minus strand of OY757926.1, from coordinate 50,282,497 downwards.
TTTTAGTTCTTGATATTACCTTAAGAGTAAATATTTAGTTCCAGTATTTTTTTTTCTGACATTAAGGCTAAATATCTAGTTCCAATATTTTAGTTCTTGTTATGGCCTTTAGTTCCAATATTTTAGTTTTGCTATTGCCTTAAGCCTAAATATCTAGTTCCTATATTTTAGTTCTTGTTATGACTTAAAGGCTAAATATCTATTTCCAATATTCTAGTTCTTGCTATTGCCTTAAGGTTAAATATCTACTTCCAATATTTTAGTTCTTGCTATGGCCTTTAGGCTAAATGTCGTAGTATTTCTATTTTTTCATATGACCGGAAGGCTAAATACCTGATTTCAGTTTTTTTTTACTTCAGGCCCTGGCCTCAAAACTATATATGTTTCCAGTATTCTTAAATAGAAAGAAATTAGGAAACTGTTATTTGCAATTTCAAACGTATTCACTCTCATTTGTTGATCTCATTTATTGTCTTACTTGAATGCCAACATATAAAGTTCGTAAACAATGAATTACCAATAAAAGGATAAAATCAGCAATAAAGCTAATGAAATAAAGAAGAAATCATCATTTAGATCGAAACAAGAAATTACAATAAGACACTCAGCTTTGTAAGTGCAACTGTTATTGATATACAAAGATTGGTAGTTGCAATTGGTTTGAATAGGAATTAGGGTAGTCATTCCCAAATGAAATTGCTCTGTACAAATTATTGATTCTCACTTTCTGGCCAATATTGAGAGGATCAATGGGCTGAGGTATCAGTGGGTTTTTCTGCTGGCTCACATGGCTAATATTTGAATGAAAATGCTGAGATAATACGAGCACTGGACCGATCAAGTTAGTTCAGACTTTTTGCTTACGTTCCTCCCTCCTGACTTCGATGACATTTTTTCTTTGCCTTCAGATAACTCAATTACGTCTGCCATAACTGTTTCCTTAGTTCTTGCCGGCGAATTTCAAAATGTGTTTGAATTTGCCCTTATAGAAGCATTTTGGAGCGTTTGGTCTAATGAGTAGAGTGTTCGACAATGGTCCAGGAAACCAGGGTTCATTCCCAGAGAGAGTCATAACAAAGACTCAAAAAATTGTACTTGATGCCGTCTTGCTAAACACTCAGTAGTGTAAGGTAAGGACCAAGGGTAAAGTGGAGTAATCCAGGGAATGGAGTAGTGCCCTCCCCAACACCTTGGTAGCTAATGAAGATGGAGCCTTCGGCACACCCTCGACTAAGGTCGCCAACTTTACTTACTTATAATATCAAGATCACTATATGCAACCAGATAATCTCTATCCACTAAATTCACCCATCCATTGAAGTGTTTCCAAAGAGAAAGAGAGGAAAGCCAACAATAGTGTACTTGGACATAAAGAAATGAGAATTAAAAGAATTATAAATGGTATTGGATACTAACACGTTTGTAAAAGGCATGAATCCATTTCTTCTCCCGCGAGCAATGGCTAAAATAGCAAAAAAAATTAGATATCTAGCCTTGGTGAAAAAACTCGGATATCTAGCCTTAGTGAAATAATGAGCGGTTTGAGAAAGAAGTAGGGAACGTGTGGCCTCATGCAGTTTTGGGGAGTGTTATCGTCTTTTGAAAAATACACTACAGACACGGATGAACGTGTGGCTGAATAAACGGAATAAGAAATAAAGAACGAGTTGTTTTCTGCCGATTATAATGTAAACGAAAGCATTAACAAACACATACACACACACACACACACATATATATATATAGTAATCATCTTTATTTTCATATATCTCTCAAATTTTATTGAATCTGAGTATATGTATTCCATACCAACATATTAAAAACCTATTTAAAAAGAAATTTGGTTAATACATACATACACACACACACACACATATATATATATATATATATATATGAAAGTAAAGAGGGCGACCATAGTCGAGGGCGACCCGAAGGCTTGCTTTTTAATAACTACTACACCGAGGTGTAGGGAAGGGAACTACTCATTTCCCCAAATCGCTTCACTTTACCCCTGATACGTAGCTTATAATGCTGAACGTTAAGCAAGGAGGTATCAAGTACAATTTTTGAGTCTTTGGTATGACTCGACCAGCGATTGAACCCCAATCACCAGGGTCATTGGCGAACAGTCTACCCACCAAGCCAATGTGATGTGTATGTGTGTGTGTGTGTGTGTGTTTATATCTATATAAGTTTGGATTGTGTAGATACAAAATCAACGGTGCTTGGTGACAGTCAGTTTCTCGCTAATCCAATCATCAGACCGATCAGCTAAACAGGACAGTCACCAAGCCACGTTGAGTCCGGGTCTACGCTATTCAAACTTAGATCAACAATATTAAGCACCTTTTATTAATAAATATTTCAAACTATATATATATATATATATATACAATTTCGAAAGAATTAATAATGATTAACTTTTAATTCCTTTTATATATTGATATTCACTTACTGATTTCTTCAATTTAGATATCGATTTCATTCTGTCCTTAAGAAATTGAACACTTTTTACGTATTATTATTGACAGATAACAAACTCAATGGTTAGAATGTTCGCTAATCATCCGGGAGACCGGGGTTCAATCCTAAGTCGAGTCAAAATCAAAAAATGGTACTTGATACTATCTTAGTTAACTGTCAGTATTATAAGGTTAGTTTAATTGGGTGGGTTTTATGGCATATCAACCTTGTTGGTTATTTAACGCCAAATCAATCTTTATGAAAATAGTTCTATTTCAAACAATTGAGTCCACAGTTTAATTGTCAAAAATATTTGTATTTCAAGGTATTCAGTTTAGTCAAATTCTTCTAATTAAAACTATTCAGTTTAGCAAAAGTATGCAGTTAGTTCTATTTAGCCCATTGATAGGGCCCTATCAGGTGCTACCACTCCGGGCCACAGTGGACCTGGGGGCAATTGCAATGAAAGGGTACTCTGCATTCCCCAAAGCTCCTGCATCACTGTAACCTCACCATCAGATTGTTTAGTGTCATATCCAGAACAGTCATTGGGGGTCTTAACCCTCTGGTGTATTCTACAGTCTCAGCTGACTGGGCAAGTATTATAAGGTATGGCTCATAAGTAAGCGGAGTTGTCCAGGGAAATGTGTAGCGCGCTTCCCAATTCCTCGTTTTAGTAGCAATCGAAAAGGAAGCCTTCGTATCGCCTTCGACTACGATCGGCCAATTCATATATATATATAGAAGAAGAAGAAGAAGAAGAAGAAGAAGAAGAAGAAGAAGAAGAAGAAGAAGAAGAAGAAGAAGAAGAAGAATTGGAGCCATGCTTCTCCCGAGGGCATTAAAATGTTGTGAAATGCAAACAGTCTCGCCCAGGATTTGGACTCGGGTAGCCGATTACACTTACTACAAAGATAGTCGACTTGCTGAGTGCTTCTTACACACACACACACACACAGACATATATATAAATATATATAGAGAGAGAGGAAAGAACATAAGGTCTTCGGAGGATGATCTTTTTTGAGGAAATATTTGCCAACGTCAAACGTTCTGGTTTTTTAAACATCCTTCAAGGCGTGTAAGTAACAAAAGGAAAGAAAAAAAATGAGAAAGCTTTGAAACATTCCACTTCCGCTGGTAACTCTCTGTTCTGACTTTGTGTGATTTAACTAGCGTTCCAAAATTTATCAAAAAATCCATATCATATCTATCTATCTATATATATATATATATATACTGTCCAGTCCAAATAAGCCGGTAGTCTATTTTCGTTATGTTGACGATTCATTTGTCTTTTCAATAACAAGACCGAGATGGACTTGTTTTTTACCTTCCTCAATAATATCCACCCAGCCCTTAGATCTACATTAGATAAGTAAACTGATTAGATGTTGCCCTTTTTAGATGTTTTAGATCGCAGCACTCCTTTAGGTTATGCAAAGTTGATATATCGTAAACCTACATTTAGGGGTTTTATACCCAGTAGGATTCTTTTTGCCTTACCAAGCCTAAAATTAATCTAATTAAGAGCCTAACACATAGAGCCTTAATGATTTGCTTTAAATCTACATTTGATGCAGAGGTCAAGTTTATCTCAATGACTCTTTTCACCAACGGTTTCCCATTAAATGTTGTTCAAAGAGTTATTACTCATAAAATTACAGAATTTAGAATTAAACAGGCACCAGTACAATCGTTGGGTGGAATTAGCAAATTTCACAAACTGTACAGAGTTACTATTTTTCAGCTAATATAATAGTGGTCTTTAACATTAAACCCATTCTGACGTCTATCCGTAAAGATGTTCTTCCTCCTGATCATAAAAAATCCCTTATTTACGGCTCGCTCTATATAGAAAGAACTAACCAGAAGCTAGATGCCAGAATTGTCCCTACGAAAACACGTAACCGATTGATAATCTTATAAATACATACGGCTCTTCAATGGCAAAGCACCTTATTAATAATCGTGAATGTGCTGTGAATTTTAGTGTTGACTTGTTCTCTATATTCTTCAGTTCATTTGAAAGTATTGCAGACAATTTATATTTTGCCCAGCAGACCGTCTCTCTGTAAACAGTGAGAATATCCGCTGGGACTTAATGTTATTTTGATAGTCTACAATGTAATATTTTCCCCATCGTAAATATTTCTATTTTCTAATTTTCTAAAAATCATTTTACACGATATTTAGCTCTGTTGAGCGAGGACGAAACCGATCAGCTAGCTAGTCAGCTTTTTAAAAAGTTTTTTTTTTTCCAATATGAATAGAATTTCAGGTCTTTTTACTGCTTTAATTAAATTTTGCACGCCCCAAAGTATCTTTATATATATATATATATATATATGTGTGTGTGTGTGTGTGTGTGTGTATATATATATATATATGTGTGTGCGTATATATATATATATATATGTATGTGTGTGTGTGTGTGTGTGTGTGTGTGTGTGTGTGTATTTATTTAATTCATATTCATCTATAAATAAGATTCCGTGAAAAAGACGGATTGTCTTGATCTTTGCTATTTTTTCTTTCCATCTCTGATTGTTTAACGCGACTATGCGTTTATGTATCTTTCTAAATATATATATATATACATATGTGTGTGTGTGTGTGTGTGTGTGTGTGTGTGTGTGTGTGTGTGTGTGTGTGTGTGTGAAAAGGGTGAAGCAGAATTATTTCAGATAAAGGATTTTGTAACTTTTAAGTACCAACATGACCACTAAGGAGACATTGAAAAATCTCGGTCTTTGTTTGATAGACTAGGTTTTTTTTCAATATGTTTCCTTATTTTTTCATTTCATACCCGAAGTGGTGAACCCATGTATTGCCCAATTGTAAATATTTCTTTAACTAAAACAACCTTCTCCGTACACATCATTCATTCTTCTGTTAATTTCACAGAATTTGCACTTCTCAGGCACCAAAATTTGATGACTGACCACTGTTCAAGTTTGAAGTCCTCTGTTTTGTTTGTTACTATTGTGAATAACCTCAAAAAATATTTTTGAGAGATTAAAATCTTTCGCTATAAGCCACTTCCAAACAATGCAAATTTAACATTCATGGAAAAGAATTCGGGAAAAAAATTAAAACCAAATATCCGGTTACAGTACTTTAGTTCTTATGATAGATTTAAGATCGTATTACCGTATTCAAAAGAATTATTTTGCTTTTGCATATATATATATATATATGTGTGTGTTTGTGTGTGTGTGTGTGTGTGCGTGTGTGTGTGTGTGTGTGTGTGTGTATGTGTGCAAGATAGCCACATCTTATCAGAAAGTAGTCATCTGTCGTATTAAGATTTCTATATTGCACCTGATGAGTCAAAACGCTATTTTTTCTCCTTTTGATGCATTCACATATCCTCCTTTCTTATCAGAACAGGTTTTACTTCCTTTAAGTCGTATGATTTCTCTTTAATTTAAAAGCTGGTAAGAAAAAATCTAAATTTCTTGCTTTAATGGAAAAGAAAATGAGAAAGCTTTAAAACATCCCTCTTGCGCTAGTAGTGCTCTGTTTCGATTTTGTGTGATGCAACAAACTTTTCAAAATTCTTCAAAAATCCATATCATCTATATATATATATATATATAATGAGTAAATATATTTAGTTCATATATATATATATCTAATAGCATGGAAGCTTGTCTGCAGCCACAGGTTTCATGGCGTCATATAAACGACAATCATCAGGCAGAGAAAGAAAGATATTGGGGAAATCAAAAAAATGGAAAAATACTGCCAAAAGAACGTTAGAACTGTATACAACTCTTTATGTGTGTATATGTGTGTGTTTTTATTTAACATGGTGTTTTGTGATGGGTGAGTGATAATTGCTAGTTAGTTTTTTTCTCTCATCCCTACTTGTTTGATGGTGTCGACTTCCTATATTCCCAAATACGTGTAAGTTTCCTTTTCTCCAAGATTTCTGATTTTTCTTAATTTGGTTGTTCTATTCCTTCCGTCATTTGTCGATTTCCGCTTCTCATTATTAGCATAGCACATTTTTCTATGCTAAATTTAATCCCTATGTACTGACTGTTTATTCTCACTGCGTGTATTAGGGCTTCCAATTTTTTTTCCTTCAATTCACTTTCTTTCAATTTTACTCTGTGGTCAGCCGGGATAGCAAAGTCCACAATTCTGCAAGTTCTCTCTCTCTCTCTCTCTCTCTCTCTCTCTCTCTCTCTCTCTCTCTCTCTCTCTCTCTCTTGTTAAGTCTCACTTGTTCTGGTCGTCTAGCCAAGATTAGGTAATCCGTTTGTATCTAAAAATCCCAGAGAAGTTTGTGCGTCTTATTCTCCAGACAGATTCTACTTTGTGCACATACCATTTGTTCATATGGTCAAATTTAAACTTCTTGCACAAATCTCAGTTGATCACCTTGCCCATCCAGTTGTGTCTAGTCATATATTATTATTATGATTATTTACTCGTTGAAAGTTTTTCACATCAGTTTTAGCTTATGGTCTTTCACTTGAGTTTGAGTGGTAGCAAGTCTCTTCAAGTCTCCAGGACTCTTCTCTGTATTCTGAGTTTTCTCAATAATGTTGTAGTTTGGATGGCCTCCACTCGTCCTCCTATCTTCAAGTCCTCCAGTCCCTTTCATAATCTTTTGGTGACTGTATCAAAAGCACAAATCGCAATAAGTATGATTGTCACCTTCATGTTCCATAATTTTTCAATTCTCTTGCAAGATTAAGGTACTAATCCTTCTTTTCACTTTCCTTCAGTTTTATTTTGTGATCAACCAGGACAATAAAGTCGACAATTTTGCAAGTTCTCTTTTTTTGTTGATTATTATAAGGTCTGGTCTTTTGGCTGAGACTAGATGGTCCGCTGGTATGTCAAAGTCCCATAGGACTTTGTGTGTGGCATTTTCTAGGACAGATGCTGGGTTATGCATATACCATTTGTTCTTTTGGTCAAATTAAAATTTCTGGCTCATTTCCCAATGGATCAACTTGCCCACTCAGTCGTGTCTAGTCTTATACTCCTTCTGTGCTAATTTGCTTCATTCGCTTATTATGTAATTGATAGTTTCGTCTCTATCACCACATAACCTACATTTGCTATTTTGTTGCGTCTTATCTATTCTTGATTTGATATGATCAGTTCTTATGGCGTTGTCTTTTGCTGCTATTAGGAGAGATTATGTTTCTCTCTTAAGGTTTCCTTTTCTTAACCTCATCCAGGTTTTCTCGTGTGAGATGTTGCTTATTAGTCGTTTAAAACGCCCATAGAGTTGTTTTTCTTCCCATTTTTATTTTCTACTTATTGTAATTCTGTTGATCACCGTGTTATCAGTATCATTTTTGATAGCTGTAATCAGCCCTCCTTCGTGCTTTTCTCTGTAGTCCTCGAGTCGTTGTATCGATGCATCAACGCTCTCTTCAATGCCGGCAAGTCCTCTTCTTCCCTCCTTACTTGATACATATAGTCTGTCAACGTCGTCTCTGGGCTGTAGTGCCTTATACATGGTCATTAGTTTCCTTGTTTTTGGTCCATTTGCTTAAGTTCTTGTCTGGTCTACTTCAGAAAATGTCCCGAATATCTAACGTGGGATACAGCCCAGGTATTTATTTATTTTTCATTTTTTTGTTTACTCCTTGAGAGTTTTTACCACCAGCGTTAGCCAGCGGTCTTTTCACTTCTCCAGGGTTACGCTTCTCAGTATTCTAGCCGATTTTAATATTGCTGTGGTCTAGATGGTCTCAATTCTCTGATTTCTTATTTGAGTACCTTTGTTAGTATTATAAGTATCATGATATTTGCTTACAGATAAATAATGTGTATACAGATGAAATGTAATCAGTCAAACTTAATTATTATAGTTGACGAAAAGTTTTCAGTTTATTGTTTTAATTATATAATTGCGAGTAATTACGTCTTCCGTGTAAATAAAATCAGAAATGCAATAAGCAATTTGATATCTATGCTCTTAAGTCAATTATGCCGACACTTATAATTCCATCCTTTTAATATAGAAAAATATGCGGAATCTTTCATTTCAGCGAATGTATTTTATTGAACGTTGCCATCGTAAATTTTCAGCGATGTACAATTATTGAGAAAATATTCTGCATCACAATCTTTTCAACAAGAAAAAAAAATTTAATGCACTTAAATTGAGAATACGAGAAAAACAAAGTGGTTAAATTATTCTATATCTTTTATAATTACTTTTGCATATTTACATGCTTTCATGTGAAAAAGCTTTTACCAAGCAATTTATATCTTTTCAAAGATGGATACATAAATTGATACATAGATAGACATAAATAAACAGATTGAGAGGCAGAAATATATGAACAGACAGACAGACATGTTAACAGATTGATGAAGGATATGAACAATCTGGGATATATAGATACATAGATACATGGAAAGCTGTGAATAGATAGATAGATAGATAGATAGATAGATAGATGTGCCCGTGGTGTAATAGTTATCGTCGTAGGAAATGGACACAGCGACACAAGTTCAAATCCTGGACGAGACTGGTTGCATTTCACATATGACTAATACCCTTGGGAAAGGTATGAAGCCAATTTTTTTTTCTCTCCAACTATGGGTAAATAGTAGGACAGACTGGGTTTTTCAGCCTTGGTGTGGCAACTAGTCTTGGAGAAAGAAAACTCTGAATTCAAACCTGTTAAACTCCGCTTAAAAATTGACCTTGTCTCGTATACTGCCTGAGCGGAGGGGTTGGGATAGATAGATAGATAGATAGATAGATAGATAGATAGATAGATAGATGTAAACAAACTGATGGTGGATATGAACAAGCAGAAATAAACATATAAAAAGATAAAAACATCGATATATAGACATGTGAACAGACTGAAGACAGAGATACACGTAGATTAATATAATCTAGATTATTTGTTAAAAGGCATATCTACATTCGTGGGTTAGAAGAACGGTTGTGGATAGACATGAACAGACTGATAGATAGATAGATAGATAGATTACATTTTGAAATATATAAATTCTAAGTTTAAAATATTTTGCCTGTTATCGTGACATCTAGTTAAAATTACATAGATAGATAGATAGATAGATAGATAGATGACATTTTAGAATATATGAACTCTGAGTTAAAATGATTTTACTGTCAATTTTCGGCCAACTATCGTGACATATAATTATCATCCACAAACTTTGACAAGTTTCAATAATATAAGGTATAATTTTATACTCTCTCTCTCTCTCTCTCTCTCTCTCTCTCTCTCTCTCTCTCTCTCTCTCTCTCTCTCTCTCTCTTGCTTATCTTCATGTGCTTTTATTTTACTAATTATTCTAGAATGAATTAATTATGGAAAAGAAAATCATAAAACATTTCATAGATGAAGATATGAAAAATCTTTAGATAAATAAAATGGAAGAAATATACCTTTCTGATGACTTCTGACAAGTCGATCCGACTTATAAATCGATCTCAAGATTTTCGTCCCAAAATTCTGGGTTTGACATATGTAAGCAGTATAGGTCGACCCCTAAACATACAGTAGGCTACTGGTAGAATATATAAAACCTAAAAATCTCACACATTAGAGCTTGTGTTCAGAAGAATTCACAATTTATTTTGCTATCATGAAATTGTGCACAAAAGTAACATACCGTATTTGTCTGGCTAGCCACCTTGGTGCTGAGACATTACAGCTTGAGTTAACAGTCAGTGCATCAGCTGTTGAAATAACGTTGATATAATACTTTATTTGTGTTACAGTTTTATCATTTGATATTGAAGAAACTTTCAAAATAATTAATGGAATTTTTAATTATAGTAGACATTTTCTTCATTATTTCTCCTCAGAAAATCAACAGTGAAAACAGATTTCAGAAACTAAGTCAACTTACCAATTGTTTTTTTTTGTTTTTTTTGTTTGTTTTGTTTTTTTGTTTTTTTTTTTGCTGTTAAAGTAATGTACTTTTGGAACAAATTATCTAATCAGATCAAAAATAGCGACAGTGTGGAAAATTTTAAAATTGGATTGAATGATTTCTGGAATAGTGGTTTGAAAAAGAAATTTGAATTGGCATTTTTGAAAACCATCTGATGAATCGCTTAATAGAATTTGATTTGTATATAGATATTGTATTAACAATGTTCGGTGCAAAGATTTCTTTTAAAGGTTAAAGTGAGATGAAAGTAAAAAATGGGAGATGCCCAAAGAGACATAACATACGGATAATAATAATAATAATAATAATAATAATAATAATAATAATAATAATAATAATAATAATCTCTGTATCAATTTGTTAATATATTCACCAAACACAAATTTATGTTAAAGATGCTTGCCAGAGTTACGGTAAGCAGTGCAAATCTATTGTTAAGAGTGCTGTTCCACTGGTTGAGCACTCTGTGCTTAAGGTTTGAATGTTAGCTCTACCGTATAAGTCGATCTCTAATTTTGTAGAGATTTTTTCAACTCAAAAGATCGACTTGGAATCTGCAACATACCGTAAAGATTAGAAGTATCTCTAAGCTTCAAGCATGAAATTTTATCCACTTGCATTGTTACAGACATGTTATATTGATCGGGGGTTTCATGTACTTCACCATCATATCTTTTCACCTTGTTAACCATGGTCTAATCATTTCCCAATTTGCTCTCATAAGCAATAATCCATAAACATATCCTCTAAACCCAAAAACCATCTGGTGGCACTTTCCTTTGACTCTCTGGTGGTTCGAATGCAAACACCTTATCTCTCCAATAGTACTTCTTGTTATTCCAAGTTTAGTCAAATTCCCGCCGAGTGAATACTCGGATAATTCCTAATAACCCACATCTAATTGTTAACATAGAGTTTGCCCGAATGAGGATATATATATATATATAGTATTCTTTGGTCCAGTTAAACCGGAGTTGGGCTTAATGAGGAGATAACTCTTCACCCCTCTTCTATCCCCTCCCACTTTTCTGTCTATTCTAGTTTTTTTAATCTAAAAGATCTGAAGAAATCATGTTAATTTTTATTCGTGTTTTTGGAAATTTCAAAAATGCGTAACAGGATGGAAATAAATTTATAATCCTATGTGACCGGTTTTGTTGTTTTTCTTAAAGAATATATATATATATATTGAAATAATGGATTATGGTAAATCTGACAATATGATAGAATATATATATATATATATATATATATATATATATATATATTAGTTCATATGGACCATATGTCCAAGAAGCGATTGGATAAGAATTTTTCCGATCTTATCACCCCTAACTTGTAATCTTCTAGCCTTCTTTGATTGTATTATAATTCTATATCTAGGGATAATAGCTTTCATGTCTTTACTGAATGTTCTATTGTGGTGCAGTGGGATGAAGCAAAAATCATCTTCCTTCTATCCTTGTGCCTGTGTTTTATAACGTGCTGGCATAATGAAGTACCATCGTGAAGGAATGATGAGTCTGTAACACTCTTTACAAAAACATACGTTTCTCTTTATTACTCGAAAGGGTCGCCATCCATCCAAGCTTATAACTGTACCCTCAACCCTAAATACAAGCAACATTTTGAAAGAAAAATCAATAAAACCTTTTGGCCTTTGGATGAAGTCGGCCCGACAAAATCCAAAAATACCACTAAATAATATTCATAGAAGCACTTTACCCCAAACACCACCCTGGATCATTGAAAATCCCAAAGTGATTCTCGAACTGAATGAACTTTCCAAAACCAAAACCCATCCAAGCACTTATCAAGAGAAATTTCACAATATTTTCCAACACCATCCCGACCACTTATATGTCTTTACGGATGGCTCTAATGACAATAATAAAACAGCAAGCGTAGCTGTTTTAAACAAAACAATTCTCAAGAAATCTCTTCCAACGGAAAGCTCTATCTTCTCAGCAGAAGCTCGTACAATATACCGAGCTCCCAACACCACCTTGAAGAGTAAACACAAGAAATTTATATTCTCAGACTCACTCTGTTTTACTATCATTAAGAAATAAAAAATTTCAGGACCCTCTTATCATTAAACTGTTGAGTAGATTAGACTCAATGTCAAATAGAAAAGAAATAATTATATGCTGGAATTCAAGCCACATTGGAGTGAGAGGAAATGAAAGAGCAGACTAGGCAGCCAAATCGGCCTTAGATCTGACCCCCGACAAATTCAGGATTCCTTATACTGACCTGAAACCAACAATCAATAAATTCCTTTACTCAAAATGGCAACAACGATGGAACAATAATATCCACAATAAACTCTCCCAAATCCAGCCCACCTTGGGAGAATGGAGACCACCTTTAAGAAAATCAAGAAGAGAACAAGTCATTATATCCCGATTGCGCGTCAAAATATAAGTAAAGTTGGCGACCGTAGTCGAGGGAGACCCGAAGGCTCTTTTTTCAATGGCTACTACATCAAGGTGTTAGGGAGGACGCTATTACTTTCCCTGAATTTCTCCACTCTACCCTTGATCCGTACTTTATAATGCTGGGTTTTACGCATGGTGGCATCGAGTACCATTTTTTGAGTCTTTGGTATGACTTGACCTAAGATTGAACTCCGGTTTTCCGGACAATTGGCCAACACTCAAACCATTATGCCAATTGTTCGGGGTAAATAGTAGAACAGACTTTGCTCTTTACCCTTGGTACGGCAACCACTATAAGAGAAGGAAAACTCTGAACTCAAGCCTTTTAAAAAATTGACCTTGTGTCACATCCTGCACATGCAAAGGGTTTGGGTATATATATATATATATATATATATATATATATATATATATATATATAAGTAAAATTGGCAAGCGTAGTCTAGAGCAAACCGAAGGCTCTCTTTTCAATAGCTACTACACCGGAGGAATGGTCGATTTCTTCACTTTATCCTTGATCCGCGCCTTATAATACTGAGTGTTAAGCAAGGAGGCATCAAGTACCATTTTTTGAGTCTTTGGTATAGCTCGATTTGGGATCGAACCTCAATCTTCCGGGCCATTGGCGAACACTTCGGGGAAAACCGGAAATCTGACGGTATAGAAATGCACAAAGATTGAAAACATAAAGTCTTTGGAGGAAGATTTTATTTGTCAACGTTTAGTTTTAGTTTATCTTTTCTTTTGTTTCATAACGCTACCAATAGAAAAAGGATATTTTAAAACGTTCTCATTATTTTCGTTTCATTCAATAACTTAAACACCAAGATGAAGGTCGAAAAGCTCTGAAGACTTTGTGTGCGTTTTTTTAATACCTGTACATTTTCATATATATATATATATATATATATATATATATATATATATATATATATATCAGAAATTCCCAACGTTTGGTACATGCACTACCGGTGGGACATGGTAATATTTTGGTTGGATATGAAAAATTTTGGCGTGGCTTGTTTAGAGATCAAGCAAATGGCCTTTAAAGCTTCCGTCACATAAACTTGCAGGAAACTTTTGAATATGTAAAAATTAGATATCACAGAATATCAGAATTTTAGAAATACCAACGTGGGGCATGGCTCAAAATCAGTTGAAAACCACCGATATATATATATATATATATATATATATATATATATATGTGTGTGTGTGTGTGTGTGTGTGTGTGTGCGTAATCGTCATCATCGAAGCATGGATTCTATTCTCTCTCTTTCTTTCTCTCTCTCTCTCTCTCTCTCTTGCCATTATTTCCTACTAGCAATGTCCGCATAGAACTGATGATTATAATTTTTAGCGAGTAATCATATCATATTTTCAATTCATCGCCCCGAAAAAGGGAGAATGCATAGAGTATCAAGTATTTGTTTTGACAGCCACGCATTAATCTCGATTTGTGAGTGGCTTTCACTATAAAAATGACTGCATGGCTTGGTGGCAAGTCTAATAAATCCACCTCCTTAAACGATGCCACAACTGTTCTTCTACAAGGAAGGCTTTTGTTATATATTTATGATGAAAAAACAAACATGGCGGATGAATTACCACAACACTTGGTTATATAAATATATAACTCTCACACTTTATTCTTGAAAGGGTCAAAGCTTCTGTGGTGTGTGAGAAAAAGACGGACGGATTTTGACGAATGGAGACTGCTATATTGACCCATAACTTCTTCTCTTGACCATACCACGCTGTGTTATCTTCAAGGCCTCACTTATCACTTCTTCTACTTCTCGGCCGGAGGGGGTACTCAACCGAAGGCCCACTATAGACCACTCTGTATTATCTTAAAGGCCTAACGTCTTCTCTTCCGACGAAACTAACTCGACAAGTCCTCACCAGGGGGCCGCTGGCCTCTCTGCGGCCACGGTTCTCTACCTGCCGATTCAACTGACCGCTGTAAGTTGGCACTGACAGACTGCCACTCCGACAGAAACTCTCATGTAGGTATCTGTATATATCATTTCATAATACCCACGATTTCCGTTTAACACGTGACTGCTTCATATTTTGTTATCATTATTATTTAGAGCTTTTTCAGTTTCTACGTTTAATTGCATATCAACCTTCCTGGGTTATTTAATGCCAAGCCTTTCTTGTAAAAAAACAATAGTGGTACAACTTAAACCATAAGATGGGAAATAAGGATGTTTATACCTTTCCCAAGGGTATAAGTCCGAAAGTAGATGAACTCTCCTTCGTCTAAGATTTTGCCCAGTCCGCTGGGGCTGTAGAATACACCGACTGCTTCACTGCAGAGGAGTAAGACCTCCCCACCTACCAACAAGTGTCATGAATATGACACTGAACAGTCTGATGGTGAGGTTCCAGTAATGCTGGAGCTTTGGGGGAATATGGAGAAAACCTTCATTGCCATCGCACCCAGGTCCACTCTAGCCCGGATTGGTAGCATCTGAAAAGGTCCTATCTAAGGGTCAAATAGATCTAAACTGAATTGTTTGAAATTGGACTGTTTTTTGACATTGAAACTGTACTTATGCCAAACTGAATTGTTTGAAATAGAACTTTTGACATTTAACTGAACTGTTTTGACATTTAATAGTTTGTAAACAAAATCTATGCTTATATCAAACTGAACTGTTTGAAATTCATTCGGCATTAAATAACCTGAGGAGGGTTGATACGCCGTAAAACAAAACCAACCGACTAATCGTCTAAGATTAATTTAATTTTCCTTACTCCTTACTCCTTTTGTTTCTGATGTGCACTATCAGAGAAACGACAAAAAGGAGATAATAAAACAATTAAAAAAAGATGAACAATGACACAAGTCAAAATTATCAATAATAATAATGTCATATTAAATAAGACCAGTTTAATAAAAATCAAATGAATAAAAAAAGAAACTATAGTCAAAACTGAAGTCTACAAAATGTATGCAAAAAGTCGTTTTTAGTCGATGTTTCTTTTTTATATTGCCGTCAAGAAATGTTTTTATTTTTCTAATTGAAATATTCTGGTTTTTTTTTGGGGGGGGGTTACTTTATGGAATATCTGTTTTCCTTTATATCAAAATCTATTTTCAATTACCTAGTGCACCCTATATATATATTTATATATATATAATATATATATATATATATATATATATATATATATATATAATATAAGGTATGCTGACGTTTTCTATTGAATATCATTGTTTTTCTTTATGTGATAATTTGTTCTCAATTATATATATATATATATATATATATATATATATATATGTGTGTGTGTGTGTGTGTGTGTGTGTGTGTGTGTGTGTGTGTGTGTGTGTGTGTGTGTGTGTGTCTACTTATGTTCGTGTATATGTGTGCATATAAGGTATGCTTATTTTTTTTTGTGTATGTAATAAATATTATTATTTTTCTCAGTATTATGATTCATACTAAAGAGTATATATATATATATATATATATATATATATATATATATATATATATATATACGATTGACTGGTGTGTGTGTGTGTGTGTGTGTGTGTGTGTGTGTGTGTGTGTGTGTGTGTGTGTGTGTGTGTGTGTGTGTGTGTGCATCTGCAAGTGTAAGGTATACTGACTTTTTCTATTGAATATCATTTTTTCTTGGTATTGTAATTTATTCTCAATAGTGTATGCATGCATGCCTGCGTGCGTGTGTGTGTGTGTGTGTGTGTGTGTGTGTGTGTGTGTGTGTGTGTGTGTGTGTGTGTGTGTGTGTGTGTGTGTGTGTACGCTGACTGTTTGAATGACTATCTTTATTTCTTATATTATCATTTTCTCAATTACTTTACATACCCTATTTATATACGATTATTTGAATATATATGAATATATATATATATGTGTGTGTGTGTGTGTGTGTGTGTATGTGTGTGTGTGTGTGTGTGTGTGTGTGTGTGTGTGTGTGTGTGATTACATATAATACCATAGTTCTTTTTAATGATTTTTTTTTCTTTTTGAAAATAGTTTTTAGATTTTTCCTCACTCCTTTCATTTACTCGGATTATTTAAACAGAAGGCTAGAAATATAGAGAAACCGGGGGAAATGTATGTTAGTACCCATCGTGTGGTATCCTAACTTAGTAATATTTCCTGGGTTTTACATATTAAGTTAATATATCTATTTGGCTTGACCTAGATTCTCTAAACTCTCAGTACTTGCGATTAGTCCCATTACATGTCCTGAATATGAGACGAAATTGTATCTGATGATGAGGCTCCACTCCTCGAGCTTTGTGGAATGTGGAGTGCTCCTTCTTTGTCATTATTCCCTGGTCCAATTTGAACCGGAGTGGTAGTATCTGTTAGGGTTACATATCGGTGTCAAATAGAACTGGTGTCCTTGGCATGATAATAAACTGCATCTGATGATGAGGTTTACATCGTGGTGCTTTGGGGAATGTGGTGTACTCCTTCATTGCTATTACCCTCTGCTTCATGTTGACCCGGAGAGGCAGTACCTGTTAGGATCCCATCAATGGGTCGAATAGAACTGGTGTCCTTGGTATGACACTAAACTGTATCTGATGTTGAGGTTTTGGTTCTGGAGCTTTGGGAATTGCCATGACTCCCTGATTCACTTTGACCAAGAGTTACAGTACCTGTTAGGTTATTTAATGCCAAATCCATTCTTATACATATAAACAGTTCTATTTCAGAGAATCCAGTTTAGCATAAACACGCATTTTAAATGTTCACAGAATTCTATTTCAAACAATTTAATGTAGCATAAGTACACTGTTTAAAAGTAAAAACAGTTCTATTTCAAAAGATTCAATTTAGCATAAGTACACAGTTTAAATGTCAAAACAGTTCTATTTCAAACAATTCAGTTTAGCATAAGTACACAGTTTAGTTCTATTTAACCCATAGATAGAGCCCTATCAGGTTCCCGTGGTGTAGTCGTTATCGCCGTATGAAATGAACACGGCAACACGAGTTCAAATCCTGGACGATACTGATTAACATTTCACATAGCACTAATACTCTTGGGAAAGGTATGAATCCAATTATTCTCCCTCCAGCTATGGGTAAATAGTAGGACAGACTAGGTTCTTTTGCCTTGGTTAGGCAACTAGTCTAGGAGAAGGAAAACTCTGAATTCAAACCTGTTAAACTCCGCTTAAAAAATTGACCTTGTGTCATATCCTGCCCGAGCGGAGGGGTTGGGTAAATAGTATCATGCTGCGACTCCTAGCCAGTGTGGACCTGGGAGCAACGGCAATAAAGGGGTACTCGTATTCACCGATTCTCCAACATTACTGAAGCCTCACCATCAGATTGTTTAGTGTCACATTTAGGACACTTTTTCGGGTAATCTTACCCCTCTTCAGAGATGCAATCGGTGTATCCTACAGACCCAGTCAATTGGGCCCTCGTTGAGGGAGTCTTACCCGTTTGCAGAGATACAGTCGGTGTATTCTACAGTCCCCACCCCCAGCCGACTGGGCCAAAGACTAATGGAAATCACAGATACTCATCAATAATAACCAGTAACTACCATCCAGACTTTATCACTGTTAAAAGAGGGTAAAATTCTACTGAAAGTGGTGTTACGCGAAACCAGTGCTGGAGCAAAAGTCATCGACTGCAGTACGTGGCAAGTTTCCAGTTTCACATTGTCATAATATATTTAACGTGTAATTTAAAAATTAAACTGCATGAAACCTTTCTGAATTGGTTAATATTATTCTTTTCACATGCTAAGATGTAAGACAACAGATAGAACTACTTAGGAGTTGATTATGAATCAAATAATAATATGATACAAATATGGTACTACTCCGTGGTATATTGGAAAAAATATCCTGTCAGTACGCAAATAATAATATGATACAAATATGGTACTACTCCGTGGTATATTGGAAAAATATCCTGTCAGTACGCAAATAATAATATGATACAAATATGGTACTACTCCGTGGTATATTGGAAAAATATCCTGTCAGTACGCAAATAATAATATGATACAAATATGGTACTACTCCGTGGTATATTGGAAAAATATCCTGTCAGTACGCAAATAATAATATGATACAAATATGGTACTACTCCGTGGTATATTGGAAAAATATCCTGTCAGTACGCAACATCAAATAGTTCGAGTCATTTAACGCCGAATTAAATTTTAAACAATTCAGTTTAATATAAGTACACACCTTAGTTCTATTTGATCCATAGATATCAAGTGCTACCACTCCGAGACCGAGTGGACGTGGGAGCGATGGCATTAAAGGGGTACTCCGCATTCTCCAAAGCTCCGGCATTACTGGAGCTTCATCATCAGATTGTTTAGTGTCATATCAGGGCACTTGTTAGTGGTGGGTCTTACCACTGTAGAAAAGCAATCGGTATATTCAACAGCCCCAGCCAACTGGGCAAGCAACATCAGATAGTTTGAGAAGCACAGATTTAGCAATGATCTTAAACCAAATAAAGATATGGCAAAAATATGGCACCGGTTCGTGGCATATTGGGAAAATATTCTGCTGGCACGCCACATAAAGTTGAGAACCATTATTCCAAAATACTTCGAAGAGTCCTGGACATCGGAGGAAACTTGCTGTTCAATTAAATATAAATGCACATAGTGATTCCTCCTACACCATCAAATAGAGCAGCTAAACTGACAGTTCATTTGATAAAGAATTTTGTTTTTAAATCCCGCAAGTAGAAATCTGAAATTACTTTAAAAGATTGTCTATTCTTTAAAATCCTAATCCCTAGATTATCGCAAACACAAAAATCTGATTATTTTTTCCTGAAATTATAAAACATGACACCAAATATCAGCTTAAACAAGACTTTCTACATTTCTAACTTTTTCTACTTTTTCCAAAAGATTTATCTGATAGTTTTGTAAAGCTCGTATCATTCACCACAGGACATTTTTCCTTCAATCGTTTTAAACACGATTAGAGGCATAGACGAGATTAATACTCTTGTCTTTTAACAAATCAGAATTATTCATTTTTACAAGCATAGAGTCCATCAAAAATAACTGTATAATCTATGTAACCTTACAATAACATTATGTACGAGCAATACCCAGGCTCAGTGAAGTACCTGTGCACCCAAGGTTTTTTTATCAGTTACCTCTTCATTTTTCAAAACTAATGAGTTATTCAATTAATATCGAATGATAATGCATCATCTAAAAAATTCAAATAATATTACGTCTATTTTTTAATTCGTCGAGGAAGTTCTGTTTACCTATTCGTATTAATCTTGACTCGTATCATCCTTCATCTTTCTAATTCTACTTGTTTTTATTAATAATTTTGACTCGTATTATCTTTGATCTTTCCAATTCTACTTGTTTTTTTATTAATAACTTAACGAGTATTATCATATTTACCCAACCCCTCCGCTCGGGCAGGATATGACACAAGGTCAATTTTTTTAAGCGCAGTTTAACAGGTTTGAATTCAGAGTTTTCCTTCTCCTAGACTTGTTGCCTCACCAAGGCTGAAGAACTTAGTCTGCCCTACTATTTACCCGAAGTTGGAGGGAGAATAATTGGATTCATACCTTTCCCAAGGGTATTAGTGCGATGTGAAATGCAATTAGTCCAGGATTTGAACTCGTGCCGCCGTGTCCAATTCCTGTGACGATAACCATTACACCACGGGCACCTCCAACTTAACGAGTATTATCTATCATCTTCTAAATTCTATTTCATTTATTAATAATTTTGACTGGAATTATCCTTCATCTTTCTAATTCTACTTAATTTTTTATTACTCCCGGGTATACTCAGAAAGTTATTACCGGTCAGAATCCTGTTTATGTTTCAAAAAGATGTTTGAAATTATTAGAATTTTATATGAATACTTGGAACCACATGCAAAAAATTGTTGATCATTAAATAGAAATAGTAACTTAAACAAACAAATTGGGTATAAATTATCTGTATTTGATAGGAATACTTGAAACTATATAATTTTCTGCAAACAGATGTTCATTAATAGGAATACTAACTTCAAACGTTGAAATTGTGTATGAATTTTCCATATGTTATATACCCCACCTATGAACATGAATGGGTATTTCTCATTCCTCATAAATACGTTGGACACTATTGTGAGGCGGGCGAATATGTTAACGGTCTCTGACGACGGCAGTCACTCGATCGAGGCTACCTGACGTGGGTACAAAGGAAGCCCAAATTCGCGTCACACAACCGACTCTCCTCAAGTCTCAGCGGTGGGGGACAGTCCTCCTAGGCTCTAAACCTCTTTGGAGGGGCTAGGTTTATCATCTGGCGCCTGAAGCGTCTTTTTTAGGGAAATGCAGAGGAGACATTTTTGGAGCCGCCGAGCGTGTCTGGGCTACGGTCCTACGCCAGACCCACCAGAAAAAAATTTGTGCCGTACTCACACAATTCGTGGGGCGTGCGACAAATAGCTGAATATGTTGACCAAGTTGGCGTTTACTCAGTTGAGGCTGCCTGAGGAGAGTGCCGCAGAAACCTAGCATTCACGTTACGCGGCCGATCTTCCTCGAGCCTTAGGGGGCTATAGTCGGACCCACCTTAAAAAGCCTAGTGCCGTGCTCGCCCGTTTGGTAGGGCACGTGACAAATACCAAAATATCCTAAGTAGTCACTATGAGCAGTGGCTTATCTTCTTTACGCCGCTGGCGATTATTGTATTTTGTTAATGTTATAAAGATTTCCTTTCCAAACTCCGTTTTGGTTATTTCTCATTTAGTAACCTTTGGCTAGGTTCATCATGATCATTATGTCGTGCCATCAGCATAGATATCCCTGACCCTTTCTCGTCACCCTTCTCTATCGTCCATTGCTTAAGGCCAGTCTTCAGGACTACATCCCGTATCGGCACGGAGCTGGTCTAGCTGGTCATCCTGCCTTTGCTTGTCCATGTGAGTTCGTCCCTACTTCTCCAGCAGGGTCCCGCTTGTCTGATTCATCTAGCTTGCATGGTTTTCGTGATGGGTGGTAAGTGGCCGTATAGCTGCTGCTTTGTGGGGTGCTGCCTCCATGACTAGTTCAATATTGCTCGCAACATTCTTGTGTAGTTGCCGTCAAACTTTTTCTCCATACGTTTAGTTAGCGTCAATGTAGTGCATCCATGCAACAGTATCGACACGACCGCTGCAAACAAGAAATTGCGTTTCATTTTATCGATCAGGTCTGATTTCCATATGACCGATAGCCTATCGATAGTAGTCCATGCCTTTACTAGTCACGTTTTGATGTCTGTCTCGGTAGATGAGACACTGCACCGAATTAGATATGAATATTTGAAACCAAAGCTAATGTTTATTATTTAACAGGAATACTTACTTAAAATGATAAAATTGTGTATGAATTGTCCGTAATAGACATGAATACTTAAAATCACATAATTCTCTGCAAACAATCATTATTCTTTAATAATAGGTACTTGAAACCATATAAATCTTTGAAAATTGTTAGTTTTAAACAGGAATACTTGAATTCATATAATTGTCCATAGATTATTATGATTGGGTGATTGATTAATTTTAATGGCATGTCAAACTATCTCGGTTAATAATATGCCAAGAAATCTGGAAATCAGATTCATTCTAAGTTCATATCTACATTTTTTGTAGTCGTTTCTTAAGAGATTTTTTCTTTTCTTTTTGTAAGAAGTCCTATCGAATAATAATAATTTTCAAACTGAACTAAAAGACCCATAGATGGGACACTAATAGATATTAACACTCCAGGTCAAAATGGACTAAAGGATAATGGCAAAGAAGGGGTACTCCACACTCCCCAGATCTAAAAAAAAAATTAACTCTTTCTCTGACTACACGTATTATCATATTCAGTACGTTATAACCGATTATAAGTTATACCCCAATCCATACTAATTTATGTGTACCAAACACGTCTCTTTTATACTGCTACAGAGACACAGCAAATTGAATGTGTGTTTGTTTTGTTTTGGTTTTGGTTTTGGATTTTTTGCTTTGTTTTTGTTTTGTTTTTTGTTGTGAGCTTATTTTTGCCACAAGCTCGTTACATTTAAGTGAGAACACGTCCGTGTGTTTGCTCTCAATAAATCGTATATTTTTTGTTATTTTTAGTCCATTAGTAGATAAAAAGTTGATTAAATGTTAAATTTAACCTCTACAAATCCTAAAATGTCTTTTTTAGAATTTCATTGGATCAAATCAGGAGGGTGGTTTTTACGTCATTTGATCATTTTGCTTGTTTAATAGCATATCAAACTTCTTGGATCATTTAATGCTAAATTCATCCCTCTAGAAGAACAGTATTGGTACTATTTAACCTACAACTGTGAGGGTACGGTGATTCGTACCTTTCCCCACAGTATTTGTCTGAAAATGAACGTAATAGCGCGACTGGAGTTCGAACTCGCTTACAACGATTCTGTACTCCATCGCTTTAACCATTACACCACCAGGACACCCCCACGGGTTTTACCTAGAGCATGTTTTAATTAAATAACTACGGTAACAATAACAACATTACATTCTATATTACTTGGTTGGTTGGTTGTTTGGTTTTTACATAATATGAATATTTGTGGGTTATTTAATGCCCAATGCATTTTCATACAAATAATCATTTCTATTTCAAACAATTCAGTTTAGCGTTAGTACACAGTTTGATTGTACAAAACATTTCTATTCAAGGCCATTCAGTTTAGTCAAACAGTTCTATTTCAAAAAATTCTGTTTAGTATAATTATAGATTTTGTATACACACAGTTAAATATCAAAACAGTTCTATATTAAACAATTCAGTTTAGCGTAAGTACAGTTTCAATGTGAAAAACAGTTCCATTTCAAATAATTCAGTTCAGCATAAGTTATCTTAGTTACCTCGAGATGCCTCGATCGAAAGGACCTTTGTCTCCCTGCTGCTCGTGGGGAGTGCACGTGCTTGCTGAGACCCGAACTTAGAAGCGAGTTGTGTCTCTCCTACTCGTAGCAGCCTCTGCTAAACGTACCCACTGAACACATGACGGACCTTTAAACTTGTAATTGCTGAAGATGCCTCTATATATACTTCAGAATCTTTGACTGGGAGACCTGACTATTTCTACTCGTTCAGAAAAACTTTCCATACCACAGAATAGTTGTAAACCTCCAAAATAAAATTTGAGTCTAAAGGTATCCTTGTCTTTTTCTTTCTGCACTGAATTCCCTTACAGCTTCGACCGACAAAAAGAAGATAAGTGAATGGGGTAAAAAGAAGAAAAGGAGTCAGTTTACAAACCTCGGAATCTTCCAACAACATACCAACAATTTATTAATTGCACAAAACAATCTTTCATATATCCCATAAGATAGTCGTAAAATTAGGTCTTTAAGATTTAACCAATACACTGTTTTTAGTTTATGCTTCTTTTTCATACAGCAATTTTAATGACATGTCAACCTGCCTGCGGTTATATTATGCCATGAGGTTAGGGAATTGCATTCATTGTAATTTCCTATTTACATTTCCTGTGTATTTGTTCCTTGTTTGTTTTTTGTTTGTTTTTTGTTGTTTTTTTTTGTTTTTTGCTTACGTTCCTATCGATTCGAATACTTTTTAAACAGCTCTATTTGACCCATAATGGAACCCAAAATGTACTACTACTCTGAGTCAGAATACATCAGCGGGTATTGTGAATGAAGGGGAACTCCTCAAATATCAACAACTGGAGCCTCATCGATTAAGTATAGTGTTAGAGTGCAGGGCGAACAATCAGTATATTTTAAGCCCCACAAACAAGGACAAAAAGAACAATTGATCTACGCCTAGACGATTGGGTGTGGGTCTATAGAATACACCGACTGCATATCTGCAGAGGGGTAAGACTCTCCACCCCGCAATGATTGTCCTGATTATAACACTAAACAAACTAATCGTCAACCTCCGATACCCAGCTAAGTGCCCTTCATTGAATTGTTAGAAATAGAATATGTATAAACAAATGACTGATATTTAATTGAATTGTTAGTGATGCATAGCAATAATTGGAAACATTTAATTTTGTTGACTTATGCTAAATTGAAATGTTTGAAATAGAACTGTTTGGTTGATATGCCATAAAACCCAACCAAATCAAATCCTATATATTTGATATGTATGTATAAAGACGATTTAGCATTAAATAACCTACAATGGTTGATATGCCATAAACCAAACCAAACAATTGAGTTACTTTACTCAAATATATATTTTTGTCTTTTTGAAGGAGGGGGCGTTGAAGTTTATGTTTTTTGTTTTTTCTTGTTTGTTTTTGTTTGATATTTTTATTTTTATTTATGTTTTCTTTCCTGAAGATTTTATTTTCATTTTTATTTATTTTTTTTATTTTTTATCCTGTTTCTAGAAAAGAATTTCCCCAAGGGTTTCCTCAGCCAGTTTACAATCGTTTCCTTTATCGCCATCGTTCCCTTCCGTTTATTTTCTTTCTTACTTTTCATGGGAAATCAATAATTGACTAATGCAAAAGTTCCTCGGCTCTATGCTATATAAGTACTTCACTGAGTTAGTCCCCACTGTGGCATGCCTCAAAGGTACCATTTTAAAACTTTGCTATTTAAACAGACCCTGGATAGTTGAAAAAACTGTCCAGATACCATAAAATCATATTCATTCACTCAAATAATTTTTTATTCTTTCTTCTTTAACTTTTATACCAGTTTTAAGAAGTTATTTTCTTTCTCTTTTAATCTTTTTTCGAGTTTTTTCGTTCTATTTTTCTTTTTTCAGGTATTTTTTCTTTCTTTTTTCTTTTTTCAGGTTTTATTTATTCATCTTTTCTTTCCTCTTTTTCTTTTCTCGGTTTTTTCTTTCAATTTTTTTTCTTTCAATTTTTTTCTTTTTTCAGGTTTTAATTCTTTCTCTCTTTTTTCTTTTTTCAAGTTTTATTCATTTATTTTTTCTTTCCTCTTTTTTTCTTTTCTCGGATTTTTATCTTTGGTCTTTTTCTTTTTTCGCGTTTTATTTCGTTCTCTTTTTTCTCAAGTTTTATTCTTTCATTTATTTTTCTAATCTCTACTGTTTTCTATTCTTTTCTTTATTCAGGTTTTATTTCTTTCTCTTTTTTTCTGTCCTCTTTTTTTATTTTCTCAGGGTTTTCTTTTTCTTTAATTTTTTCACAGGGTTTCCTTTTTCGTTTTTTCTTTCTTCGGTTTTTTTTTTCGCCTTTTTTTCTCGGCTGTTTTCTTTCTTTTTTTTTCTCGGATTTTTTCTTCTCCCTTTTCTTTTTTCTTTGTTTCTTTCTATTTTTTCTTTTCACTAGTTTTTCTTTATTTTTTCTTAAAGATTTTCTTGCCCCTTTTTTTCTTTGATAGGGTCTTTCCTTTCCCTTTTATTGATTTTTTTTTCTGTTTTTTTCTTCGTCTTTTTCTGGGTTTTTTTCTTTTGTTTTCTTTTTTCTTTTTTTCTATTCCTTGTTTTTCCTTTGGCATTTTCTTTCTTTCCTTTATTTCTTTTTTTTTTTTTTTTGGCTTTTCCTATTTTAGTTTCGTTTTTATTTTTTTATTTTTTATTTTTCTTTCAGGGTTTGTTTTCTTTTTCTTTGGGTTTTTTTCTCGTTTTTTAGGTTTTTTCTTTTCTTGTTTTTTTCTAGTCTTCAGTTTTACTTTCTCGGGTTTTTTTCTTTCACTTTTTCTTGTTTGTACTAAAGTGTTGATTTTAATTACTCTCTTTTGCCGAAAAATCTTCATTATTATTATTATTTATTCATTTTCAAGTTTTTCACACCAGCGTTAGGTAATGGTTTCTCACTGGAGATTGAGTGATAGCAAATCTCCTCAAGTCTCCAGGACTCTTCTCAGTACTCTGGCCGATCTCAATAATGTTGTAGTTTGGATGATCCCCACTCATTTTCTCATTTCCAAGTCCTTGTACCAATCCTTTGGTGTCTGTACCAAGAGCACCAATTACAATTGGTATCACCGCCATCTTCATACTCTACAGTTTTTTTTTTTCAATTGCCAAGCAAGGTCCAGGCACTTATCCTTCTTTTCACTTTCTTTCAATTTTACTCTGTACTCAGTCGAAACATCAAAATCCACAATTCAGCAAGTTCCCTTTTGTTTTCTTTTTCCTCTTTGTTTTTTTCTTTTTTTTTTCTTTCTTTTTTTATTAATGATTACTAGGTCTGATCGTCTGGCCGAGATTAAGTGATCCGTTTGCATCTTACAATCCCAGAGAAGTTTGTGCGTCTCATTCTCGTATTGATGCATACACGCCATCTTCAATGCTCTCGAGTCCTCTTCCTCCTTTTCTTGACGCATATATTCTATCTCTGTCATCTCTCATATGTAAGGGGTTTTACATCGTGATTAGCTTTCTTGATGCCAAGTCAATTTGTCTGCGTTCTTACTATTTCCATTTTAAGGATGATCCCGATTATCGTACTAGAGGGACAGTCCAGGTATTTATCCCTTTCATACTGCAGAGCTTGATTTCGGGAAGCTTTCTCGTTCGTCTTAGACACTTTTTCTTATTTTTTCCTTCATCTCTGCTTGTTTGATGTCGTCCACTTCCAATATTCCCAAGTACTCGCAAATTTCCTTTTCTCTCAGCGTACTAATTTTTTCTTGATTTGGCTATTCTGCTTCTTTCGTTATTTTTCTTTTTTCATTTTTCATTATGAACATTGTAGATTTTTCTTTGCCAAATTCCATTCCTATATCTTGGCTGTATATTCTTATTGCTTGTATCAGAGTCTCCAGTTCTTTTTCATGTTCTGCAAACACCTTCATGCCGTCAGTGTACATCAAGTAATTAATCTTTTCTAGTGATTTATTAAAACTGCAGCTCCCAGTTCAATTCCTAAGTATGTAATTGAGTTACATCACTGCTATTAGAAATAGTAACAGCGAAAGAGCATCACCCTAAAAGATGCCTCTCTGCATTTTTACCTCTAATAAAGTTTTCCTCTAGCAGTTAATTCCACCCGGCAGTTTTTCATAAGTTCCAAAAAGAATTTTATAGCGTTGTCAGATATCTTGAACATTTTCTGTCTATCTACTATCCAACTTTGCTGGACCATATCGTATAGGCTGTTTTGTTGTCAATCCACGCTATAGCTACATTTTCCCGCCGCGCTTTGCTTTCCTTGAGAATGTGCTGACCAATATACAGTTAGTCACATAAGTTCCCGAATTAGACTACATTGTATGTTTACCTGGGCAGCTTTCAAATAACACATTGAAAGAAGTATTGCGCAACGTGTCAGCGCACCTACCAGCATGATTCTACCAACCACAGCGGGTAACTTCTAGTAGCTTAAATCTTTCACTTTCTGTATCATTATATATATATATATATATATATATATAATCTGAGGAGTGCCGTTTGGGAGGATTGATGGCACATTGGTTTACCATTCTTCTGCTATCATCTTATCCAAACTGTGGTTGGTTCTACAAAGGCCTTCGTCATAAACATATACATGTATGAATATATATATATATGTATATATATATGTCTTTGTATATAAATATGAGTGTATTTACTTATGTACAAGTACATATATATGTGTGCGTGTGTGTGTCCATATGTTCATATCTGTGCATATATATATATATATATATATATATGTACAAGCATTTGCATATATATATATATATATATATATATATATCAAAACAATATATAGTTTTCACAATCACACTTGTTGGGTTTGTGGCAGACAAAAGTCGATATAATATGGAGAGTGCTCAATATCTGCGATAGAGCTATTATAGAATAATGCTAATGAATGTATATGTTTTAATATATATTTGATAGCATAGATACTTATCAGCGACCACTGATTTCATGCCGTCTTATTACGACAATCATCAGGCAGAGAAATAAAAATATAAGAGAAATCGAAAAAATCCAAAAATACAGTCAAGAGGATGTTTGCGTTAGGATTGTGTATAATTCTTTTTGCATGTATATATATATATATATATACACGTGCAAAAAAATTTATATATATATGTATGTAATCAAATGGTTCACACCTTTAACTAAGTTGTTGAGCACTTATACGTTGGGATAGATGGGAGAGGCTATCATTTATATATAGAACAGAAGCAGAACAGAAAAAAAAACACATGTGGTCAAAATAGCTTCAGTAAGATATCGTCTTCATTTTGCCTTTTTTAGTGTAAAGCCATAAAGATTACTATGATTATTGATATATATATATATATATATATATGTAGACAGACAGATATGCAGATAGACAGACAGACAAGGGGTATAGTTTGATAGATCTGAAAAGATTATGAAAAATAAGTGGAAAAGTGGATATACTAAAATACCGACAACGGATTCAATTCAGAATATTTTCTTCTTTCTTTATTTACAGAATATTTTCAACAGTTTTTTTAACGAAACAGAATATGCCTAAACCTCCACCTAAACAGAATATGCCTAAACCTCCACCTAAACAGAATATGCCTAAACCTCCACCCTAGCATACTTATCACCATCCCCCTTCCATTCCTCCCTTTCAATACCTCCCTCTTCTCTCTTTTCTCACAGAAATTAAGTCAAAACCAGTAACCCCTACCATCACCACTGAATCCTAGATCCATTTCTCCATCTTTCCTATTCCGTCTTTTTTTTTTGCCTTTAAGGCCTACTCCCTTTCATATTCTCTTTTGAGCACTTTTATCTATTTCCTCTTTTTCTAAACTTTAGAAAAAAACTATTCACACAAACACACACACACATATATATATATATACTCGTACATAGGTAAATACACACATTTATATAGAGTGTTCGCCAATGGCCCGGGAGACCTGAGTTCAATCCCAGGTCGAGTCATACCAAAGACTCGAAAAATGGTACTTGATGCCTCCTTGCTTAACACTCAGCATTGTAAGGTACGGATCAAGGGTAAAGTGGAGCAATCCAGGGAAAGGAGTAGCGCCCTCCCCTTGGTGTAGTAGCTATCGAAAAGGGAGCCTTCGGGTCACCCGCTAGCTTTACTTACTTTATATATACATGTATATGTTTATGACGAATGCCTTTGTAGAACCAAGTTGAAAATTTTCTGTCAATTAAGAAAGAACGAAATATTCTGAACTGAATCTGTTGTCTGTGTTTTAGTAAATCCACTTTTCCACTTATCTTAATCATATATAAATGATAAATTATATATATATATATATATATATATATATATATATATTGATAATCATAATCATACATTTACCCTAGAAAAGGCAAGAAGATCATATCCTGCAGAAACTATGACAAATTCAAACTATGCAGATTATCGGGTGTTTCTAGAGGAAACATCGTCTTCTGCAAGAACGAAAATAAAACTGGGTTCATGAGTTTTAAACAGAAAGCCATATCCATCTTGAGTGGCAGGCCTCTAAAATTAGCAGCCAAGATCTCATACATTGGCAGCAATATCTCATCTACTGAATCTGATGTCAAAGTACGCCTTGTAAAGAGGTCGACTGCTATTAACAGGTTATTGATCTTATGGAAATCTGAATTCCCTGATAAAATAAAATGGAATTTCTTCCAAGCTGCGACTGTGTCGATTGTACTAGATGGAAAGAACACATGGATGCTTACAAAACACATGGACATAAAGCTAGAGGACTACTACACAAGAATGCAACGCGTTGTTTTGAATAAATCCTGGAAACAGCCACCTACAAAACAGCAGCTATACGAAAAGCTGGAGGGCAACTACACAAAAACGCTACGCATTGTTTTGAGCAAATCCTGGAAACAGCCACCTACAGAATAGCAGTGATGCGGCCAGTTACATCCCATCTCACAAACTATCCATACCGGATATTGCAAGACAAGTAAGGATAAACTTGTGAGCGACGTTGTCCATCGACCCGAAGTACTTATTTACATTATCTCTGTGCGGACACTGAATGTAGTTTGGAGGACCTACCGGGATTGATTAATGATAGTGACGAATATATATATATATATATATATATAGAGAGAGAGAGAGAGAGACTCAGAGAAATCTTTGCTGTCGGAGTTACGTTACGGGATCTAAAATATGCATTGATGTTGTATTTCGTAAAGCACAAAGCGACTCCGTTGTTTCCAATACGAAAATTTATTTTCTGACCACAAGATTTCATACAGCAGTTGGCCATCAAAATACGAAAGAAACAGAATAAAATGTATTAATTCTTACGTAGAAATGCTATCAGATTTATGAGTAGTAAACGAATAATCAAAACACCGACCTCCATTTCCTCGCCCAACCAACCTAGCCTTCATAGGGCTCGAATCTCTTAACATAACCAACCCTGAACTCTAACCTCGACTGATCCACTGAAATCACTTCCAAAAATCTCTTGCTTCATAATATATTAATCAACTCATCCTCTAATGATATAAGAACACGAGTCCTTAAATTTCCATTGTGACGTCATCATTGAAACCTTCCAGCCGTTTACATCATTCAATCCTCACCTGACGAGGTGTTTATTTTTCAACATCCTGTCTAGAACCCCAAGTTAAAAAAAAAACTATTTTGACATGAGCTAACACTCTGGCCACCATATATGCATGCGTACGACCTTTTCCATGCGACCTACACTATAATTCGAAGTTTTCTAATCAACAAATAGAATATTTTAACTCATATAATAACCATTCTTAATTATATGACATCAGGGCAACGTGTTGATGATGATAAATATCATCATCATGTTGCGCTGCTGGCACGGATTTCCCCGACTCTCTCTCTCTGTCTCTGTCTGTCTGTCTGTCTGTCTGTCTGTCTGTCTCTCTCTCTCTCTCTCTCTCTCTCTCTCTCCATTTTTCTCTATCTTTCATCGTTGCCGGTAGATCTCTAAGACTACATTCTGTGTCCTTATAGAGCAGTTGCCCTTATAGAGCTAATAATTGCATATCCGTGTGAAGGTGTCCATTGGAGAACGTCACTTATGAGTTCGTCTTTACTTCTCCAGTAGTGCCTCGCATATCTTGTTCGTCTTATTTGGATGGTTTTAGAAATGGGTGGTAAGTGTCCGTACAACTGCTGTTTTATATATATATATATATATATATATATATATATATATATATATATATATCATAAAACAGCTTCTCAATAAATCTCTTCTTCTACTTGGATTAATTTGTTATCAATTTCTCTCTCTCTCTCTCTCTCTCTCTCTCTCTCTATCTATCTATCTATCTGTGTATATGTATGTATGTATGTATGTATGTATGTAAATATATATATATATATATATATAAATGCAAATTGAAAATTTTACCAAAAAAAAGGTTTAATGCTACTATAGTAAATCCCCAGATTTTTCCATCGGAAGAGAGGGCATACCTCATTTGGTGTTCAAAATTTGATGTTTTTCGGTAATATATATATAATAGTGTGTGTGTGCGTGTGTGTGTGTGTGTGCATACACATAATGCACACTCATACACATAAATCTTATAATTTTTTCTTTTTTATCTTATCTGTTATTTAGATATGAAATACAATTGTTTAGTTCACCTCTGTTTTTTTTTTGTTAAATGGCATGTCAGCCTTTGTGGTTTATTTGATGCCTAAGCCATCCCCGTAAAAGAACAGTAGTAGTATTATTTAACCCTTACCTGGAGAGATAAGGAGGCTCCTCCCTTTCCCGACGGCATTTGTCCGAAAGTGAACAAAATAGCACGACTGGAGTACGAACTCACTTACTACAAATGTTATTATATTTTTCATATATTTATATACTGTTATTGTATATTGCTTTGGGATGTTACTCCCATGATTTGTTTAATATAGCTCCTCACATTCTAATGCAGTTCCCGTCTAGCGTTTTATTAATACGCTAAGTCAGCGTCAATGTGGTGCATCCATATAGTAAAATAGACACACCTACTTATCATCTCTAAAAGTAAGTTTTTGGCGACCGTAGACGTGGGCGACCAGAAGGCTCCCTTCTCAATAGCTACTACACCGATGTGTAGAGGAGGGCGCTACTCCTTTCCCTGGATTGCTCCACTTTACCCTCGATACGTACTTTATATTACTGAGTGTTAAGAAAGGAGGTATCAAATACCATTTTTAAAGTCTTTGGTATGACGCGACCTGGGATTGAACCCAGACCATTGGCGAACACTCTACCCACTTGGCTAATGAGCCAGTATCATCTCTAAAACCGTCCAAATAAGACGAACAAGACATATGGGACACTGCCATAGTGGAAAGGACGAACTCATGCGTGACGTTTTTCAATGGACCCTTTCACATGGACGTGTCAGTGTGAGACAACCAACAAGAACTTATCTATAACAGCTCTGTACGGACACAGGCTCTAGTCTAGAAGACCTGCCTGTAGCGATGGATGATAGTGACGAATGGCGAAAGAGAATCAGGGAAATCAATGTTAGCAATGCGACATGATGATGATGATATTATATGATATTATTTGATATCATATTAATTTACTCGACTTAGAATGGGAATATAATCTAATTTTATAAAATAAAACAGCTCTGTAATATATGGAACACTTTCAAAATACTTAAGAGATTAAAAAAAAGATTATTTGATATAATATGATTTTTTCACAACAACAAATCAAGTTTTTTAGAGTTAATATCCACTTGACAAGAAAGAATAAAGTTTTTAGAATATTAACTCTTAAATGTATTATAAATATTATTTGAGAAGCTTTTAGATAAAGCATTTTTACTATTATTATACATTTATTTACTTTACTCGATCTCATTATTGTTTCTTTTTACCATAACTCTTCAGCTTGATACACTTCTCCAAATATCTATTATTGGCATTATACCCATAAAAATTACTGCACTATCTATGCATGGATCAAAACTTCTCCCTAAGATCAGAGTGTAGTACCAGTAACAATGGAAAGCCAATAGTTATTTTTTTTTTAAATATATAAATATCTATTTAATATTTTAAATTACCTGGAAGAAAAAAAACTAAACATATACATATTAACAAATATATATATATATATATATATATATTGTTTAAATAGCCATTGGATTTTCATGTTAACAGATATATATATATTATGAGATTTTATATCTAGTATTTAGTATAAATTGGGTGTCTCATTTTATATGGGACCCATGTGACTGCTACGAATAATTATATTGTGTTCTGTTTTGTTTCAAATTTGAAAATAGTTGTTATAAAAATTTATAATTCTCGATTACAATGCCTTGGACTAGATATTTTGTGTCACAATTCATTTTGAGAAAAAAGTATTCAAAATAGGGCAACAAAACTTTCGCAGGAAGTTTAGCTTTAACAATTATCTACAGAAAAGCCAAGTTTATCGTTGGATGCACAAATTTCAAACCACAGGGTCAGTAAACAACCTCAACAAGAAGGCAGAAAATCCCAAATCTGACAGAAAGTTGAGTGCAAGATGTCCTGACAATGTAGATGCAGTGAAAGATTCTGTCGAAAGTAGTCCAAAAAAGTCCCTCCGAAGACATTTTCAAGAACTTAGTCTTTCACGTCCACTGTAGAATAAAGTCAATCAAGTTGTGTCATTGTCATCGTGTTCGACCTTTCTGAAGTGATATGATTGCTTAAGACTCAGACGACAGATGACGATGCAATATGAATTATCATATCAATGGGTTGCATCTATTTTGAGACATCCTGTATTACTCTACTTATAAAATATTGAGCTCTGCCAGTTTTTTTGTTTTTGTTGTTTGTTTGTTTTTTACTTTTAATCTAATTATTAGTAGAATTAAAAATGCAAATAAAACCGAATCAAATAAATGAAGGGAGGTTAATTAATTGGGGATAAATAGTATAAAAGGTTTCTCATTTTGGGATTATATATATATATATTCCAGGGAATTCAGTAGCGCCCTCCCCTGCACTTCAGTGTAGTAGCTACTGAAAAGGAGCCTTCAGATCACCGTCGACTGAGGTCACCAACTTTACTTATATATATATATATATATATATATATATATATATATATATATGAGAGACGACTGAAAAGTTCATAGGCTCACCATGATACTCTCATGGAATGTGACTAAATCAGGTTTATTTTTTAACATAGTCTCCTTTGCGGTCCTTACACTTTAACTCTCGGTGTGTCAGTGTTTGTGTCCTATCAGTCAAAAAGTCATCAACAGCAGATGAACTTTTCAACCCATACTCACATATATGTGCGGGCATATATATATATATATATATATATATATATATATATAACCCTAGTACCCCTCCTAATAGAATGAGCCAACTATGTATTGTAAAAATAAAAAACTCATTCCAAATAAATTAAAAAATACAGAACAACAGCAATCAAGCAAAAAGTAAGGGTGACCAGCGAAATGGTTGAAAGCGCTCAGGCAAGTGTGGGGCATTTTCTTCACCGCCAGGACCAATACATAAAGAAAATAAGGAGACTTAAACGTCTTCACTTAAAGATCCTAAAAAGAAAATACGCCACTGTTTTCAACATAACATGATGATACAATGACTTGCTGCCTAAGTATACAATATGTATATATGTGTGAGTGTGTGTGCGTATTTTCAAATAATAAAAATAATGATCATGATAATTATGATAATATGAATGCAGTAATCAGGCACAAAAGGAATACAAGAGCAGACAAGACTGATTAGGAAAGGTGGTCCACCAAGAATTGTACAAGATACTGAAATTTCCCCATACAGTCAAATTAGAAAAAGTCCGAAAAAATGAAAGGTATGGGATTTTCTGAGATTTTGAGATTGAAACAGATCACCCAATCTTGGTCAGAATGTTCATTAACAAGAAGAAAAGAACATGTCATCTACTAGATTTTCTATTCCAGAAGACTGTAGAGTGAAAGACAAAGAAGGTGAAAAGCTAGACAAATTCATTGACCTTGCTAGGAAATCTATGTAACATGAAGGTGATAGCAATACCAGTCATACTTAGGGGTTTGGAAAAGAGACTAGAGATCAGAGAAAGAATAGAGATCGGTGTTCTCTAAAAAAACCCTTTATGAAAAAAGCCTTTATGAAAAATTCGGTTAGTAGGATTGATAAAGAAATTGCCAAAAAAAGGGAAAGTAGGAAGGAAGCAAGGGAGGATATTGTCGAAAGAAGAGATACTTAAAAAGATACTGAGACAGGGTCAAACCATACAAATAAAACAGGACACTCCAACGTTCTATCAAGAATTTCGTGGAGAATGCACCAGGACATACCAACAACCAGATGCAAAGGAAGCAAAATAATTTTGAATTAAAATATGAGAACAGAAAGAATATAACAGAAAGTTCAAATGCATAAATAACATTCAAAAAAGTTACAAGGATACGCAGAAGGCCCGGAGGCGAAAATACACCTAGTATCGCTCAGAGCAAAAAAAAATGAAGATTTGAAAAACGCCTGGCCATGGTTGCATATATGGAATCTGGTTTTAAAAATCCACGTCCATCCATGGCAGACTGGCTCTTGAGTTGAGTAGATGCTTAGAAGAAATAAATATTCCAGAATTGATTACTAAGGGTAAGATTCCCCAGGTGCAAGAAGACCCCCAAAAAGGAACCCTCCTCTGTAACTATAGACCGATTACGTGTCTGCCGATGATGTGGAAAATTCTATCAGCACAAATTAGGGAGTTCTATTAGTCACAAGTAAACCTGGGACTGTTTCCAAAAAAAAAAAAAAATGTCACATGGGAGCAAGAGGAACAGTTGATTTAATTTACATCAATCAGCACATCCTCAAGAAGTGCAAAACGATGCTGAAAGAGGTTGCTATAGCGTGGACTGACAACAAAAAAACTTGCGACATATTACCGCAAAACTGAATAATAGACTGTCTATAAATGTATAAAATACCCGACGAAGTCATAAAGTACATCACGGAGGCCAGGAAAAACCGGAAAGTAGAATTGACAGCAGGAGGAAAAACTTTTGCTGAGATGAAAATCAAAAGAAGAATCTTCCAAGGAGATGCACTTTCACCATCACTTGTTTAATATAAATGATGCTACTCGATCACATACATCGACATCAAGGTGTTTGCAATACATAAAAAGGAATTGGAGACTCTGATACAAACAATAAGAATATACAGCCAAGACATAGGAATGGTATTTGGCAAAGAAAAATATGCCATGCTCATAATTAAAAATGGAAGAAGACAACTAACGGAAGGAATAGAACTACCTAATCAAGAAAGAATTAGAATGTTCGGTGAAAAGGAAACTTACAATTACTTGGGAATTTTGGAAGTGGACGATATCAAACAAGCAGAGATGAAGGGAAAAAATAAGAAAGAGCATTTCAGACGAACGAAAACGATTCTCGAAGCTAAGCTTAGCTATAGGAATCTCATCAAAGGGATAAATACCTGGGCTATCCTTGTAAGATGTTCTGGACTATTCTTGAAACGGACGATGGAAGAACGCAGACAAATTGACCAGAGGATAAGAAAGCTAATGCAAATGCACAAGGGCTTACAACAGGGACATGACATTGATAGACAAGAAAAGAAGGAGGAAGAGGAGTCGCCAGAATTGAAGATAACGTAAATGCATCAATACGAGGTTTCGAAATATACATTTTACAGAGCAAAGAAAAACAAACTACAGCAACCAGAAACTTCCTTCACAACATAAAGATCATCAGAACAACAATAACTAGGAAATAAAAAATGAGAAGAAAAACAACTGTATGGATATTTCAAGCGACAAATTGACTGAATCTTTTAGGAGAAGACCTGGACTAAGAAAGGGAAACTTTAAGAGAGAGATTGAATCTCTTATAATGACAGCACAAAACAACACCATTAGGACCGATTATGTTAAAGCGAAAATATATAAGACACAACAGAAGAGCAAGTGCAGATTGTGGGAATTGTGAAAGAAATTAAAATCTGTTCCAACTACCAAATGGTATATGCAAAAACCAGAATCCGTCCTGAAGAATGAGACATAAACTTCTTTGGGATTTTAAGATACAAACAGATCGCCTAATCCTGGTCAGAGGTTCAGACCAAATGAGAATTAACAAAAAGAAAAGAGAGCATGCCTAAGAGTGGACTTTGCCGTCCTAGCAGACCACAGAGTGAAAATCAAAGAAAACGAAAAATGAGGCAAGTACTTGGACCTTGCCAGAGATATAAAAAAAGCTAAAGAACATTTGGTTGGCGGGAATATCAATTTTAATAACGTGCTTGTCATGGTGGCAAAAGGCTGGATAAGAGGGTTGGTAGAGATGGAACTCAGAGAATGTGATGAGAGCATTTAAACTGCATTATATTTAAGGTCGATCAGAAAATTGTGGAGAGTCCAGGAGATCTGAGAAGACTTGCTGTCACTTGGACTCCAATGAAGGCCTATCTGCAAAAGCTGGTTTGAAAAGCTCTCAAGGAGTAATAATAATAATAATAATAATAATAATAATAATAATCTCAAAACCAAACTCTGCAGCAGAAATCTCATCAAAAAGATAAACAACTGAGCCGTTCTCCTAGCAAGATACCCAGGAACATTCTTAAAATGGACGAATAAAGCAAATGACAAGAATGTTGATAGATAGACCGTTTGTGTATACGGTCGGTCTATGTCATGTTTCAAATGTGTAAAAAAAGGAGGAAGAGAACTTACTAGCTCTGAGTATTATGTAGGTGCATCAATACAAGGACACGAGGAATATATTAAAAAAAGCAAAGAAGGATGAATTAAAGATGAAAATAGCAGCCGAATTACAGACAGAAAAACACCAAAGACTGGGGAAGAGAAGTGGTTTATTTTGGTTGGATTTAATGACATATCAAACATTGTAGGTTATTTAATGCCAAATTCTCTTTATACATATATATTAAATATATATGATTTGGTTTGGTTGGCTTTTATGGCATATCAACCATATAGGTTACTTAATGCCAAATTCTCTTTATACATCTATATATCAAATATATATGATTTGGTTTGGTTGCGTTTTATGGCATATTAAGCATTGTAGGTTATTTAATGGCAAATCCTCTTTATCCATAAATATCAAAAATATATGATTTGCTTTGGTTTGATTTTATGGCATATTAACCATAGTAGGTTAATTAATGCCAAATCCTGTTTATACATATGTATATTAAATATATCGGATTTGGTTTGGCTGGGTTTTACGGCATATCAACAATTGTAGGTTATTTATAGCCAAGTCCTCTTTTACCATAGATATCAAAAATATATGATTTGGTATGGTTCAGTTTTAGGGCATATCAACCATTGTAGGTTTTTTAATACTAAATCCCGTTTAAACATATGTATTAGATATACATGATTTGTAAATATTTGGTTGATGATACTATTCATTCATTCGTACATAGTTAAATAATTCCAAGTATTGCTATTTAGCACTAAATTTTCTATTCAACATTACACATCCTTTGCACCCAGTTACATGGTTCCGAGTATTGCTATGTGCGACTAACAATTTAATTAAACATCAGTCAAATAATGCAAACAGTTAAAGGATTAAACAGTTCTATTTCTAATAATTCAATTTGGCCAATGCCATTCATTTGTAAACAATTTAAATGACAGCTCTTTCAAACACATAGATAGGACTCTTTCAGGTGCTACTATTCCTAGCCTGTGGACCAGAAGCAATGGCAATAATGAGATACTCCGCATTACCTAAAGCTCCAGTATTACTGGAGTTTTACTACAAGACTGTTTAGCGTCATATCCACGAGACTCGTTGTGGTGGGGGTCTTACCCCTCTGCAGAAATGCAGTCGGTGTATTATATAGCCACGGCCGACTGGGCTAGAAATAGAAATGAGAAGAAAAACAATTCTATGGACATTTCAAACAACAAACTGGTAAGATTGCCCATGAGAAGATATGGACAAAAGGAAAATCTCAAGAGTGAAACTGAATCTCTTCTAATCGCAACACAAAAAACACCATAAGGCCAAATAGTGTTAAAGCGAGAATCAATAAGACTCAGAAAAATAGCAATGTGGGTTATATAGAAATGATTAATCACATTGTAAGCAAATGCAAAAGTTAACCCCAAAAAAGTGCAAGACTTGGTATGACTGGGTGAGTAAGATGATCCACTGGGAATTGTGCAAGAGACTGAAATTTGTCCATACTACCAAATGGTATAAGCGCAAATCAGTATCCGTCCTAGAGAATGAGACGAATAAAATTCTTGGGAATTTTGAGATATAAACGGCCACAATAATAGACCTTGTGATAATTAACAAATACAAAAGAGAGAACTGGCTGCCTGTGAGATTTTGCCGTTACAGCCGACTGCAGAGTAAAAATAATAAGGGTGATAGTGAAAACAACGTCATATAATCAAGGAATGATTTTTTATACTAATCGTTTTTCGTTAATTATATTTTATCATTCTGTTTGGTAAGGCTTTGAACTATTCGAGTCTCTTAGTTCAGGTGCATAGTCATTGGGTGCAGTTTTACGCTCGTGCGCAAAGGCTATGATAATCATCATTGTCATAATAAACCTCCAGACAGGAAATGAGGCTGGAGTATGGATGATGTCATGCTCGGAAGAGACGGTCCTAAGAATTGAGGATTTTGAAAAAGAGTTGAAAGTTGACATTGGACCAATCAGGCAGATAGTTGAGTTCTCTGCCATTGGGGCATAGAGTTGAGTTTTCTATGTCATGCTCGGAAGAGATGGTCCTAAGAATTGAGGATTTTGAAAAAAGAGTTGAAAGTTGACATTGGACCAAGCAGGCAGATAGTTGAGTTCTCTGCCATTGGGGCATAGAGTTGAGTTTTCTATGTCATGCTCGGAAGAGATGGTCCTAAGAATTGAGGATTTTGAAAAAGAGTTGAAAGTTGACATTGGACCAAGCAGGCAGATAGTTGAGTTCTCTGCCATTGGGGCGTAGAGTTGAGTTTTCTATGTCATGCTCGGAAGAGATGGTCCTAAGAATTGAGGATTTTGAAAAAGAGTTGAAAGTTGACATTGGACCAATCAGGCAGATAGTTGAGTTCTCTGCCATTGGGGCATAGAGTTGAGTTTTCTACCGTTGCGGCGGTGGTTAAGTTTTTCGGATCTCTACCGACAGAGATCTTAAACAACACGAGATGTGCCGAACGTGGTGGGGGGGTAGCATAGTATGATTACGAAAGACTTTTAAGAATTGTGTCTCTCTCCTCGTGTCGATGAACTGAAGTCAGAAGTTAATAAAACGTTCGTACCTGAACAACAGAGTCCGACTGTTTTCGTATCTGTATCTGTATTGCATGTGTATTTGAATATGCATTTGTATGTGCATATGTATTGTATTACCGTTGGACTGGTATCACCAAATTAGGCAACACTAATTGTAATTGGTTCATTTGCAATGATTCCAAAGGCTTGAAAATGGACTAGAAGAACAGGAAATCAGGGGTAGAATTAAAACTATCCAGACAAAAAAATTGCTGAGATCTGCACGAAGAATCATAGGGACCTGAAGAGACTTGCTCTCATTCAGTCTCTTTGGAAAGACTACCAGCTAATGCTGGGGTGAAAAACTCACAAGGAGCGACAGTGATACCAATTGTAATTGGCACGCTCAGTACTGTCACTAAAGTATTGGTACAGGGACTGGAGGATTTTTGAAATAAGAGGACTTGAGAAAACTTGCTGTCACTCAGACTCCAGTGGAAAATAACCAGGTAACGCTGGTGTGAAAAACTGTCAAATGAATGCAATGATAAGATATCACACGCAAGAAGTACTTCAAAAGTAATGCCATCATTCTTTGTTTACTGAAAATGTATATATACATCACGATAGATAGATAGATAGATACGCCTTATATATATATATATATATATGTATATATATATATATAGAGAGAGAGAGAGTCAAACAAACAGACAGAGACCACGATTGGGAAATTTTTATCTAAATAATGCAAAAATTACACTGACATCTTACTTTATTAGATATATTTACTAAAATTACGTGAAAATATCCTACAATATTATTGATTAAATTTATTCAAAACATAATCATTGGCTTCAAACACGGCCTCCAGACGACTTTGGAATCTTCTGCAAGCCTTTCCGACGGTCTTGTTTAAACTGTAAAATGCTCCCGTTATCCTTGCCTTCAGTTCATTTTGGGAATTGCACAGAGTTTTGTAAGTATTACGCTGAACCGCACCCCACAAATAATTATCTAAGGGAATGCAGTCTGCAGAGTTAAGTTGCACAAAAAGCCAATTGATAGAGCAAATTTTTAGCTTCAAAATATTGTTTTTCACCATACACACAACCACTGGTCACGTATTTTTGCCAATGATAAACAAAAGCCTGCATACCAGTGGAGGTGAGCAACTTTTTCATAGCGGTGATGACTGATTTGGTGTCAGAAATATGTTGGTTTTGTTGTCCTTCACTTATCAGCTCATTTCCCAATAATGTGGATCAAAGACCTCTGCATTTCAGAGGATGGCAATTAATTAGGGGGAAAAGTGTCGAAAATAGATAGATATGAATAAACTGAGATAGATAGATAGATAGATAGATAGATATGGTCAGACAGTCATTGATAGATAGATAGATAGATAGATGCTCATTCTTATATCTAGTAGTGTGCTTATATCCAATTATGCCACTTTTTCAAATCTGAGATAGATAGATAGATAGATAGATAGATAGATAGATAGATAGATATGGTCAGACAGTCATTGATAGATAGATAGATAGATAGATAGATGCTCATTCTTATATCTAGTAGTGTGCTTATATCCAATTATGCCACTTTTTCAAATCTATCTCATAGCATTCTATATTTTCTTCTTAAGTGTTTAGTGTTTAACTCTTCATAGATCTTTTTCCCTCTCTTTCTCTTTCGGACCCCCACTCTCTCTCTCTCTCTATATATATATATATATATATATATATATAATTCCGCATCCTCGCTTTCCCTAAGGAAGGTGACCTCTGAATTACCTAGAACAAGTGGGGCATACCTCTGACTTCTCTAGCGGCTATTGGTTATAATTCTCTGTGTCTCAATCACATCGAACAGGAAATAAAGAAAATTTTTAAAAGAAAATCAGAACATCACAGATTCTAACAATCCGTCGAATCAAAGAAGGAGTTCCCACAAAAAAAAAACCCTTGAGGCAAAACTCTTCTTTGTAGATTTCTTCAAGGCATTTGATTCCATAGACAGAGGGAAGATGGAGCAAATACTTCGAGCTAATGGTCTCCCCAATTAAACTGTTACAGCCATTATGGTTCTTTATAGTAAAACGAAAGTTAAGCTTTATTCAGCGGATGTAAACACAGACTTCTTCAACATTGTTGCTGATGTTCTGCAAGGGGATACATTAACACCATATCTGTTTATAATGTAGTATAGGCAGATTATAAATGGGCGCCCGTAGTGAAATGGATATTATCTTAGAAAATGGACACGGCAACACGAGTTCAAATCCTGGACGAGGCTAATTGCATTTCACATAACACTCAGGAAAGGTATGAATGTAATTATTCAACCCCAACTACGGATACATTGTAGGGCAGACTGGATTCTTCAGACTTGGTTAGGCAACCAATTTAAAAGAAGGAAAACTCTGAATTCAAATCTGTTAAACTCCGCTTAAAAATTGACCTTGTATCATATCTTGCTCGTACAGAGAGGTTGGTATCCAAATCCTTGAACAGGCAGCAAAAAACATTAACCTCCACGTGAAGGCAGACAAAATACAGTGCATGTGTTTTAATCAAGGAGCCATCTCCACTCTAAATTAGGGTTCTCTGAAATTAGTAGATCAGTTCCCGTACTCCGGCAGCAGTGTCTCATTTACTGAAAGTGATATCCGCCTAGCGAAGGTGTGGACAAATATCGATAGGCTATCGATCATATAGAAGTCTGATCTATCTGATAAATGTAAAACAGAATTTCTTCCAAGCAGTGGTTGTGTCAATACTACTGTACGGATGCAC
Organism: Sepioteuthis lessoniana; assembly: GCA_963585895.1. Lineage (NCBI taxonomy): Eukaryota > Metazoa > Mollusca > Cephalopoda > Myopsida > Loliginidae > Sepioteuthis > Sepioteuthis lessoniana. Next base: position 50,238,711 of record OY757926.1, on the reverse strand, counting down.
CACATGGACACCGAAAAAACGCATTAAGAAAAAGCTAGACAGAAACTGCTCAAGAATGTTACGAGCTATATTGAAGAAATTCTGGAAGCAACACCCTACGAAACAACAATTGTATGGCCACTTACCTCCCATCTCTAAAACGATCCAAAGAAGACATGCGGGACACCGTTAAAGAACCAAGGATAAACTCATGAGTGACGTTTTCCCACTGAACCCTTCGCATGGACGTGCCAACATTTGGCAGCCAATATAAACTTACCAACAACAGTTCTGTGCGGACAAAAGATACTGTCTGGAAGATCTGCCAAGAGTGATAGATAATAGGGACGGATGGAGAAAAAAAGTCAGGTAAATCCATACAAACAGCGCGACTTGATTATGATATATACGAGGTGCATACGATAAATTTCCAGACTTTTTTCGTATGTGCACTTTTATTGATTGTACACACATGAAACTCTAGTCCCCTTCGAAGTAATCTCCTCCGGCTGCAATGCACTTCTTGTACTGTTCAAACAACTTCTGGAAGGTTCCATGGAAGTCCTCTTGTGTGAGAGTGTCAATGACCTTCGTCACAGCCCCTTTCATCTCCTCAATTGTCTCATAATGACAGCCTGTGAGCTTAGGGAATAACCAAAAGTCACAGGGAGCAAGGTCTGGACTATAGGAAGGGTGAGGAATTGTCTTGATGCTCATCTTGGTCAAATAGTCGGAGACAAGGATGGAGTCGTGGACTGGTGCATTGTCCTGGTGGAAATGCCACTGACCCGATTTGAAGAGTGCTGGCCTCTTCCCTAGGAATCTCTTGCTGAACTCCCTAAAAACCTCAACATAGTAACCCTAACCCTAACCCTTTCGCCAATCAACTGTGGTGTATTGACTTCCTTACTCCTCCCACACCTCTCATCATCCTTCACAGACTCTCTACCTTCCTTGAATCTTTTATGCCACTCAAAAACTGATGCTAGATTCATGCAAGATGGTCGAAAAACAGTCTGAAGCATTCCATACATCGCATTTTTGAAATTCACCAGCTGTGACTATCAGGCTTTAGTAGGGTGTATTCCAATTGCTGCTGTAGCTGTTCATTTGAACATGAAATCATAAAAATTCGTCCGTCATCCCATACGATGTATAGCAATAACATACTGAATTTTCAAGGGTCTACGACAATTTTAAATGCCTGTACAAAAAAGTCTGGAAACTTATTGAAGGCACCACGTATCTGCACTGTGTGGACACTGGATGGAGTCTAAAGGCCCTGCAATGGACGATAGGGACGGATAGTAAGAGAGAGTCAGGGAACTCTTTGTACAGTACAACTGGATGATGATGATGATGATGATGATGATGATGATGATGATGATAGTTACTCAAAACACCTTCATTATTTACAACTTACCCTTGAGTAAATTTGTCGTCGACCTTTTAACCTTTTCCTAAAAGATCGATTAAAAATTTCCTGAACACATCTTGTTGAATTTAATGATACATAATACCTAATGATATATATATATATATATATATATATATATATATTGTTTGGCTCCGTCGTATTGTGTCATCATGGGGATGATAGTTAAACACTGTTTGTAGATTGTTGTCAAAGCCCCTGCATCCATCTACATTTTACCTTCTTGCTTTTCCCCCACAAATCAATAAGTAAAAAAAAGATAGATGCAATCATTCCAGAAATATCTAAGTTCACCTGTACCTACTTGGCCTTGGTCAGGGATTTTATATCTTCACTTATTGCTTTGCTTGCAAAGTATTTTAAGAGACAGCAGATTGTTTCATTGGCTGGGTGCTTTCAGTATAGGTTGAATAACTCGAGTCAAACATTAGACAGACATGTTCTGTATACTTGAAGACCTTCCCATACATGTAGGTATTCATGAGGATGTGTTTGTGGTATAATGGATACCGTCGTTGGAAACAAACACGGTGACAAAAGTTCAAATCAAATCAAAGTTCAAGACGGTTTGAATTTCACATAGCTCTTAATACACTTGGGAAAGGTATACATCCAATTATTCTTCGTTAAGCTATGGGTAAATAGTAGGGCAGACTGAACTCTTTAACATTGGTATGGCAACCGGTCTACGAGAAGCAAAACTCTGAATCTAAATCTGTTAAACTATCCTTTAAAATTTACCTTTTGTCACATTCTGTTCATGCGGAAGGGTGGATAAAGAGATACTTGTATGCATATATAGATAGATATATCTATATAGATAGATATATCTATATATAGATATATCTATATATAGATATATCTATATATAGATAGATATATCTATATAGATATAGATAAAGAGAAACTTGTATGAAAACGTACACATACACATATGTCACATATGTCACATTCTGTTCATGCGGAAGGGTGGATAAAGAGATACTTGTATGCATATATAGATAGATATATCTATATAGATAGATATATCTATATATAGATATATCTATATATAGATATATCTATATATAGATAGATATATCTATATAGATATAGATAAAGAGAAACTTGTATGAAAACGTACACATACACATATGTCACATATGTCACATTCTGTTCATGCGGAAGGGTGGATAAAGAGATACTTGTATGCATATATAGATAGGTAGATAAAGAGAAACTTGTATGAAAACGTACACATACACATAGATAGATAGATAGATAGATAGATAGATAGATACTGACATTGGATGTTTATATGCATATACTCGGTCTTCTGTCGTGTTCAGACACAGTAGTAATATTGAAGAGAGTCTGGGTCAATATATTTTTAAATGACTTTTGTTGGTAGTTCACACTGTATCTAACACGCACATATTGGTGCATGGAGAGACAGAGTGAATGAGAGACAGTGATGGAAAAATCAAGAGAAATTAACTGAGAGAGACACATGGAAGAATAGATTGTGAACTGAATAAACAAACAGCTACAAAATTCCTGAAAAAGGGATTGACTATACTATAATACATAGATGGACAGAAATGAACAGAAACTGGCAGAGAGATAGATAGAAATTGACGTAATCAGGTAAGAAAGATACAAAAAAGAAAGAAACAAAGAAAGAATCAAATAGATAGATAGATATGGGCTGAAACAAATGTATATATCATACATTTTTCTTTTAATGTCTGCCAGTCCAAGTAGTAGTCCACATTTATTTATCTGTCAATCTCAGTCTGTTGATATCTAATTCCTTTTTATGTACACCATAATTTTTCGTCTAACCTCACTATTTCACTCTCTCTCTCTCTATATATATATATATATATATATATATATATAATGATTGCTTAAGACAGATCAAAATACAGTATATTTTCTTCCATTTCTAATATTTTCTTTTCCAGGCACTTTACAATTAAGATATATATATATATATATATATATATAGGTCATGGTGAGTAAATTGTTACCATTTTAAATTATCAATTTCATGCATGTACATCATCTGTTTCGGTTTTTGTCTACTGTGCAGCTAACTAAACTTAGTTGGGCACTGTCTGCACGAAAGACAGCACCATGACCCAGTTCACTCTTCAAAAATTAGGAAACTGCATACAGTCTAGCATACCATTCACGCCGGAAGTGTCAATACAAGAGTATAGACTCATATTCATATTAATGAAAACAAGACAGCCCGTCCACACCATCGTGTCTGTGGTGGTCACAAATGATGGTGACATTATACCTAATTTCATCTTCCAACATGGCCTCAGATTCAACATAGAGGCCTACGTCAAGTGCTTAGAGGGGGTAGTGCTGGCTTGGATCAACAGGGGACTACTGGAAGACACTACATCTGCCAACAGGACTCTGTGTGAATGTTTTTCTGCGACCACATCACTCTTATTATCTGGCTGCCTAACTCCCAGATTGCAAACCTCTTATTATAGGTGGGGTGCGGTCGAGCAAAACACAAAAAAAACCTGTCCAACAATAAATAATGGCAGTATTTACCAATTAAAACAAGGTGACCATTGGGAAGGCTTGTAGGAGATTCTGAAGTCGTATGGAATCCATGGTTAAAAACAATCGGGACTTCTTTGAATAAATTTAATTTATAAAATTTCAAGATATCATGTAATAATATATCTGATAACGTGAGGTGCCTTCAATAAGTTTCCAGATTTTTTTCGAATGGGCACTTTTATTGATAGTACACACATGAAACTCTAGTTCCCTTCGAAGTAATCTCTTACAGCTGTAATGCACTTTGTGTACCCTCCCAACAACTTCTGGAAGGTCCCATGGAAGTCCTCTTGTGTGAGCGTATCAATGATCTTTGTCACAGCCTCTTTCATCTCCTCAATTGTCTCATGACGGCAGCCTGTGAGCTTAGGGAATAACCGAAAAACACAGGGAGCAAGATCTGGACTATAGGGAGGTTGAGGAACTGTCTTGATGCTCATCTTGGTCAAATAGTCGGAGACAAGGATGGAGTTGTGGATTAGTGCATTGTCTTGCTGGAAATGCCACTGACCCGATTTGAAGAGTGCTGGCTTCTTCCTCCGGAAAATCTTGCTGAACTCACTAAAAACCTCAACATAGTAACCCTAACCCTAACCCTTTCGCCAATCAACTGTGGTGCATTGACTTCCTTACTCCTCCCACACCTCTCATCATCCCTCACAGACTCGCTGCCTTCCTTGAATCTCTTATGACACTCAAAAACTGATACTCGATTCATGCAAGATGGTCAAAAAGCAGGCTGGAGCATTCCATACATTACTGTGCCATTTTTTCCAAGTTTAAAACAGAATTTTATTGCATATCGTTCTTCTAAAGTGTCCACACGTTCAGATTGCATTTTTGAAATTCACCAGCTATGAAAATCAGGCTTTAGTAAAGTGTATTCCAATTGCTGCTGTAGCTGTTCATTTGAACCTGAAATCCTAAAAATTGGTCAGTCATCTCATACGATGTATAGCAAAAACATACTGAATTTACAAGAGTCTACAACAATTTTAAATGCCTGTACAAAAAAGGTCTCTAAACGTATTGAAAACATATCGTATATGTGTTATTTTCATTTTCGATAGCAGTATATTCATTGCACCATATTAAGCGCTATTTAAGATTACCATGCTTTAACCAAGTAGATATTTCTGCAATTATATATGCATATATGCAAACAAACGTATATATATATATATATATATATATATATATATATATATATATATATATATATATATATGAAGAGGTATAAATGACTTTATGCTTTGCTGTAAGTTGCATATTCATGCATTAGCTATATATGAATTCGTACAGGTATATATATATATATATATATATATATATATATATATATATATATATATATATATATATTCACATGAAGATGAATATAAATACAAATCGATAAACCCAAATTTATCTATACACCTACTTAAATGAATATATATATACATGAATGTATACATTTTCTTGTATATGTATATATAGCAATATTTATAAATAGATAAATGATATATATATATATATATATATATATATATATATATATATATATATAATTTATCTATTTACAAATATCCTAATATATACATATATAACAAAATGTATAAACAAATGTATCTGTATATATTCATAAAGCAGCATGAAACCTTTGGTTGCAGATAAGCATCTATGCATTTAAATATTTGTAAAAACTAATATATTATATATATATATATATATATATATATATATATATATATATATATATATATATATATATGTGTGTGTGTGTGTGTAATAATGATCATATATGCATAAATATTTCAATATATATTTTTCTATATATAGATATATTTGTATATGAATATAAATATAATGTACGAATATCAAAGATATTCTAATATGATACATGCACTTTTGTGTGCACTTGTGTTCTTGGTAGAGGGAAATATACATATAAATATTCATTTGTGTAAGCTGCTTACTCATGGTTACATATATATATATATATATATATATATACATATAATTTGTTTTTAGAGATAGCCAGAAACTTTTATGTATGCATATGTATTTATAAAGAATACACATACACACACACACACACACACATATATATGTATAAGGGTGTTTGCGTGTAATATGAAGTTATATATGTCCCTGTATATATGTAAATAGTTATATATTACTATGAATATAACAATATATGTCAGTTGAGGTATTCTGTGAATACATAGATACATATATACAAGTACATGCATATATGTGTACAAGTCTATCTTATCAGATCATCAACAGAAGTACATTACTGCAATCTTTCAAAACTAAGAAAAAAATGTCAATCTCCATTCTCAGATAACTTGGCTGGACATGATTCGTAAGAATGAAGGCCAGTTAACAGTTACAAAAGCAAAGAAAAAGCAAAATAGATATAACTGTGAGAGAAAGAGAGATGAAAGGAGAATACAGTGTCATCATACAATGAAAGGGATGCCCGGGATAAAATTGTGTTTACTTATCACAAGAAATCAAAGATGATTACTAAACAAAAATAAATAGTCAAATAAATAGATAAATAAATAAAGAGATAAATGTATAAATAAAATAAAGAAGTCAAGTAACGAAAAAAAAAAGAGATAAAGGATGCCTAGAAGAAACAAATGTTTATAAGATAACATGAAATGAACGTAAGAAATTGAAAGGTGAATTCAAAGAAAGAAAGAAAGAGGTACTTTTGTTAAAGAAAGAAAGAAAGAAAGAAAGAAAGAAAGAAAGAAAGAAAGAAAGGGGTACTTTTGTTAAAGAAAGAAAGAAAGAAAGAGGTACTTTTGTTAAAGAAAGAAAGAAAGAAAGAAAGAAAGAAAGAAAGAAAGAAAGAAAGAAAGAAAGGGGTACTTTTGTTAAAGAAAGAAAGAAAGAAAGAGGTACTTTTGTTAAAGAAAGAAAGAAAGAAAGAAAGAAAGAAAGAAAGAAAGAAAGGGGTACTTTTGTTAAAGAAAGAAAGAAAGAAAGAGGTACTTTTGTTAAAGAAAGAAAGAAAGAAAGAAAGAAAGAAAGAAAGAAAGAGGTACTTTTGTTAAAGAAAGAAAGAAAGAAAGAAAGAAAGAAAGAGGTACTTTTGTAAAAGAAAGAAAGAAAGATAGAAAGAAAGATGTGAATTTCAAAAAGAAAGAAAGACTTTGATAGAAATGGAATATAAAAAAAGAAAGAAAGAAAGAAAGAAAGAAAGAAAGAAATTTAAAAAAAGAAAAAAACAAGAAATAAAAGGGGGAATGAAGGAAAAACAGAAGTGAATAAAGTTTTCATTGATCTTTAACTGATATAGGTTATTCAATCAGACTATTTCTTTTTCTTTCTTTTTTTTCTGTTCTTACAGAACACAGACAAAACAAAAAAAAAGCTTGAAATGACTTTCAACAATAGGAGACAGATTGAGAAGTCACTTAAATATTTACCACAAATTTTTCTTTCAAGAAGCTATCATTAGAGTTAAGAAACTTTCCTGTTTGTCATTTCTTGTAGTAGGAACACAAAATGGAGGATCAATTGGGGTATTATTCCTGTAATAAAATGATCCCCCATTTTTTGTCCTTTACTTGGAAACTCATAACTTAAAAGGTAAACTGCCTAATGGAGTTTCCTGGAACATATCAAATGGAATATAAAGACTTCTCAAAATTTCTGCCCGAACCCCAGCCATGATCTGTAAGTACGCCATTCCTACAAGACCTTTCAGAAACTCAAATAGTATAAAGCTATAAAATAATTAATTTCTAGGGAAAATTTTTAAACAAAATAATCATATATATATATATATATATATATATAATTTTTCTTATAAATTACAAATCTTTGATACGTCAAACACTCAGATGTCTTTTCAGTGGAGCTAAGAATATGTTGACCAAATTTCTAACTCCCCCACCTCCCACCCGGCCAAACAAAAAGGGGTCCTGGGTATGACTCTGATCTGCACCTGATGGTGAGGCTCCAGTTAAGGAGATCTGGGAAGCGGGGAGTGCACCTTCATTACCATTGCTCCTAAGTTTACACTGTCCCGGACTTGTAGCACCAGATAGGGTCCTCCCTACGAATAAAGTTGATCTGTTTGAAAAATGTTCATTTAAAAAAAAAACTCTCACGAAAAAATACACAAAAAATTTAAATATAAACGTGTAAAGAATGCAATTCCCTAACTTCTAGAAATGAAATAACCCCAGATAAGTTGACAAGCCATTAAAATCGATCAACCAGAATCAATCCAACACACAGGCTTAAGATTAGTTGCCTGGATTTTTTAGACAAAGCTTGATGATTTCTATCCTTCAAAGTTTTCAGACTACTGTCTTCATCTTTATTGTTATATTCACGTTTTGGCCGATATGTCCTCCAGCCTGCTTCAGGTGTTTGTCGAACTCGGGAGCCTACACAGTAATCCAAACAACATCTTTTATTTAATCCATGGGAGTCACTGGTTCTGATTTCATTAACCATTACCAAGGAGAGGTGCCCGTGGTGTAGTCGTTATCGTCGTAGGAAATGGACACGGCGACACAAGTTCAAATCCTGGACGAGACTGATTGCATTTCACATAGCACTAATACCCTTGGGGAAGGTATGAATCCAATAATTCTCCCTCCAGCTATGGGTAAATAGTAGGACAGACTTGGTTAGGCAACTAGTCTAGGAGAAGGAAAACTCTGAATTCAAACCTCCTAAACTCCGCTTAAAAATTGACCTTGTGTCATATCCTGCCCGAGCGGAGGGGTTGGTAAATAGTATTACCAAGGAGAGGTGCTAAGTATTCATGTATTCTTGCTTGCCTGCAGTCAGGATTTAACATGCAACCTCCAGAGGATTGTCTCTTTAGAAACTTAAGGAACCAACGCCTATGTGTCTAGCTGGACAATTCACAGTGAATTTTCGGGACGTATAAACTTTGTGTTTTTACATCACTCTGATTCTTACTACTCTGCATGATTTTTACTGGAGCTCATGTTCCAATTTTTTTGTAACCTTTTTGATTATTGGTTCCCATATTGTATTCATCTGTATACTTGGTCTACTCAACAGGTCACTGTAGCCCAACATATGTGTTGATTCCTTATGGCGTCTAATTCTCCTGTGTTCTTCTATATCAATTATTCTAACTTCATCCCATAAGGACAGATGCTTTCCCTTTTCCTCCCATATATGGTCCACCATACCCGACTTTTCATTTTTACCTCATACTACAGCTTTCCGATGTTCTTCTAGCCTCACTTGTAGTGGGCAGCATGTCTCACCTTTCTATATATGGTGGCTTGACACGGCAGAGATACTTCCGGATAGTTGAACCAATGGGAATATGTGCAAGCAAGTAACAATACATGAATACTTAGTACTTATGCTCAGTTATGGTTAACGGAATCAGAACAAGCAACCCCCATGGAATAAATAAATCACGTGGTTCAAAGTTCCATGTAGGCTTCAGAGTTAGACAAACACCTGAAGAGGGCTAGAGGACATATCGGTCAAAACGTTGTGAATATTCACGTAACAATAAAGATGAAGACAATAGTCCAAAAACCCTGAATAATAAAAAGATTAAAATTGTTTTCAGTACTTGTTATTCTTTTGTGTTTACCCATCCAAGTTCTGTGCTGGCCCATTACTTCTTAACTTTATTGACTTTGTGGGAACAAGTGTTTTAAACAAGATTATCATTGGTTGGTTGGTTGGTTGGTTAGTTGGTTGGTGGTTAGTTTTATATGGCATATTACCTTATGTCAGGTTATTTTATACCAATGTAACTTTAACAATTCTGACCTCCAAGTATATAATGTATTAAATGTATCTTCATAATCATTTCAAACAGTTAAGCACTTCCTTATTGTTAACAGTTCTATTTGAACCGTATATGGGACCCTTTTAGGTACTACTACAGCTCTCAGTGTCAAATCAGTTGTCTAGGACTGTATAATATACTAACTGTACCTCTGCAGAGGGTAAAGACCCACCATCACCACCAACGAGAGTCCAGGTAATGACATTAAACAATTTGATGGTGAGGCTAAGTAATACTGGAGCTTTGAGGAATGCAGAGTACCTCTTCATTGCCATTGCTCCTAAGTCCACTATGAACAGAGTGGGAGCACCATAAAGGGTCCCATCAATAGGTCAAATAGAATTTTGACATTTAAACTGAGAGTAAACCAATGACTTATGCTAAATTGAATTGTTAGAAAAAGAACTGTTTGATAATTTAACTAAATTGTATACGATATATAGCAATACTTGGAACCTTTTAGCTTTATTGACTTATGTTAATTTATTTAAAAAATTCTCATTTTTCCATGCTTAATTTAAAACTGAATTCTTGTAATTTTTTTTAAACACTTCAGTTACATGTTGATCTCGATTTTTGCTTTTTATTAGAATATCATCTAAATAAGCTGTTTTGAAGTCCGGATCTGCTAACTTTGTAACCATTATTTTTTGAAAAATAGTTAGAGCTACCTTTATTCCATATTGCAGCCAATTAATTTTGTACAGCCCCCAATGTGTGTTAATAGTTAATAATTCGGCACACTTTTCATCCCCTGGTATTTGTAAATAAGCTTCTGACAAATTTAACAAAGAAAATATGCCTCCGCCATTTAAATTTGGAAAATTTCTTCCGCTGCTGGGAAGGAGTAATTTATTTCTTTTAGACAATCATTGAGTCCGGTTGAATAATCTACGCAGATTCTAATTTTTTTATAATTTTTTTTTTTTTTACATATACAGTTGAAGCTTCTAATGGGCTGTAGTCAGTTTTTTCTATTACTCCCAGTTTTTCTAGTTTTCCCAATTCTTTATCAATAATTTTAACCAAAGTATAGGGTACTGGTCTTTTCGGTCGAAAAGCTGGCATTCTTTTACTTCGAATTTTGCCTTGACTTTAGAATAAAAAGTTCTTCTGAAAATATTTTCGGAAATTTTATTTTTAGTTCTTTTTTCAGTTTACATGAAATTGTCGAATTTTATTGCAGAAAGTATTCATTGAGACGTTAAATAGATCGAATAGATTCAATCCGTTTCAAATAAATTTTGGGCATTTCGAATGACAAATGCTTTTGATTTTCTTTCTTTTCCATTAAAGAAAACATTTATGAAGGTTTCTTCCATAAATTTTAATTTTTCTCCGGTAACGCCTTTTGCTATTTTTTTTTTTTTTTTTTCAAGTTACTCAGGGTTGGACATTTTATTTTTTTCCAAGTTTCAGCAGTAATCATAGTTAAATCAAACCCCATGTCTATCTGAAATTTTATTTTTTTTTATTGTTGAGAGAAATATTTATGTATTTTCTTTGTACTTTTTCAGTTGTTGCGGTTCAGTAGTGTACTGTAGCTGTTTTTTTTATTTTGGGAATAATTTCTCCCTCCAAGTCTGCAGTGTGAGAATTTGTGTCCTTTGCACTTGCAAGTATGGCATTTTTTTGTGTTTAAATGGACAGTCTTTAAAAAAATGCAATTCCCCACACCCGTAACACTGATTAATTTTGAAAAACGGTTTATTTTTCTACCTTGTGGTTTGATCTTTATTGTATGAATATTTGAAATATCCCGTTCTTTACTGTGTCAGCTCTCAAATCTAAAATACGCTGACATTCTTCCGCTAGGCTTTGTAAAGTTATTTTTTGGTCTTGTTCCAATTTGGTTAATAGCCTTGTATGCACTTCTTTTTCAAGCAGTGAGGTTAATCCCTGAATGAAAATCAAACATGTAATCATGTCTGGTGTAATTTCATTTAGCTGGAACCTTGTCCCAGTACCTGTTTACTGTACTGGCGAAAATTGTGTTGTCTTCACAATCCTTTTTCGTAAGGTTGAGACATTGTCAATGAGTAAACAATAAACTTGGTTCCCAAATATTTTTGTTAGTATTTCGATAGTTTCTCGGAACGTCACGTCACCGGGCTGCCTCGGCAGAATAAAATTTACGTATTTTTCATGTTCTGCCGCCTCGAATTTGGCTAGTAAAAGTCTTATCTTTTTCTCGTCGGGCTATTTTTCACAATCTTTTTCAAAAATTGATTCGTACCTTTTGAAATATGCCTCGAATGTCATTTCTTCTGGTTTGTAAATAAATTCGCCAACTGAATTTATTACCGACTCCTGCGAGAATATATTTAAATTTCTCGGGTCATTTTCTATTTTCGAGTAGTTTCCCGAATCTTTCTTCTTGTTGTTCAATGCTCTCATGGAGTCTTTTTAAATCCTCTTTCGTTGTTTTTCCTGTTGTTTTAAATCTTCTTGCCGTTGTTTTCTTTTAGTTTTAAGAATTCCAACATACAATTTTTAAACTCCTCCATTGTATATCCTTGAACGTCACTTTGTGTGTAGTTCACTGTAAATTCGTATCTTTGAATCCTTCGTCGACAACTGTTATTGTTTTTGTTTGTTTTTTTTTGTTTTTTGAGTACGAAATCTTCGAATCCTTCGTTGCTAACTGTTATATCGTAGTAAGGAAGATATATATAGTGAAATAGAGTAAACTATTTATTAACTGAAGTGGTACAGTCCGACAAATATTATAAGTCACTTGCTCTGTTGGTGTTACGTCCGAAGTTGGTCTTACTACTGACCGAGATTTTTCAGTACTTAAGAAACAAGACGTCTCTTATTCGTAGGTCACGTGGTTCGAGTCACTATACGACAATTCCTTAATAAGTGTTCTGGATATGACATTAAACAATCTAATGGCGAGGCTTACGCTTTGGAGATATGTAGAATAAAGAGTGTCCCTTCATTGTCATTGCTCCCAGGTCCACTCTAACCCATAGTGGTAGCACCTGATAGGGTCCTATCTATGGGTCAAATAGAACAAACTATTCCTGCAAACAAATGATTGATGTTAAATTGTGACTGTTTTGTAGCAATACTTGAAACCATTTGACTGTGTGCAAAAAAGAGCTCAGGCTCATTTAAGAATGTTATCAACAAAATGGGATAACAAACCATATATATATTTAATATATATGTATAAACTGGATTTGGCATTAAATAATCTACAGTGGTTGGTATGGTAGAAAACCCAACCAAACCAAATCCTAATATATTTAATATATGTGTATATAGAGGATTTGGCTTTAAATAACCAAAATGGTTGATATGCCATAAAAACCAAAACAACCAGATCATATATATTTAATATATATGTATAAAGAGGATTTGGCATTAGATAATTTACAATGATTGATACGCAAGAAACCCAACTAATAAATTATATATTTAACATAAAGGTATACTATAGAGGATTTGGCATTAAATAACTTACAATGGTTGATTTGCCATAAACACCAACTAATAAATTATATATACATTCAATATATATGCATGAAGAAGATTTGGCATTAAATAACCCATAATGGTTGATATTCCATGAAACCCAACCAAACCAACTTCAAATTCTAGGTGAGACTATATGTGCTTTATCTTATATTAATGCCATTGAGAATAATATGAATCTATTTGCTCCTCCTTCCTCCAGCTATGGGTAAAATGTAGGGAGGATCTTTAGCCTTGGTAAGGCAACTCGTCTTTGAGAAAGAAAACCATGAATTCAGTCCAGCTTTACACTGTTTAATGTTAACTCTGTGCCACATAGCATTCAATGGAGAAGAATTGGGACACCCTTTTTAACTGGGAAGGTCATACCTCTCGGCAACCTTTGCAGTCAGCATATTGTAGCCTTCACTGAGTGAGCAGTCTTTAATTTGTATTTCTTTTTAAAGAAGTAATAAATCTTATGCTCTTCCCCAAAAATTTTTTTCTGATATATTTTTTTCAACACTCTGAAGTCCAATACATCCATTTATAAATATTGCACTCATTTTTGACAGCAATTGAAACATAGTATGTATATACGCGAACACATACACACACACACGTATACGTATATATATATATATATATATATATATATATGGTTCTATGTATTTACAAACAGTGGACATGTTTTACTAAAGGTAATGGACAGGTTAAGTCTATTACATTTTATAATAAGCTTCTCTCTCTCTCTCTCTCTATATATATATATATACATATATATATACATGCATATATGTATAAGTGTGTGTGTGTGTGTGTGTGTGTGTGTGTGTGTGTGTGTGTGTGTGTGTGTGTGTGTGTGTGTGTTTATAAATTGCAGATATACTTTATTTAAGATAATGGACAGGTTAAGTGTGTTACACTTTATAATAAGCTTCTCACTCTCTTTCTTTCACTCGCTTTCTTTCACTCTCTATCTCTCTCTCTCTTTCTCTCTCTCTCTCTCTCTCTATCCCTCACACCCTATCTCTTTTCATATATATATATATATATATATAATTAAGATCCCATCTTCTTACTATTCTTTAATTACAATTCGTTTGATATGTCTTCTATAGAATTGAAAACACATACACACACACACACACACACACACACACACATATATATATATATATATATATATAAAGCATAAAAAGCTCTTAAAAATTGTTAGAACTGCACTTACGTATATGCGATACAGTATATGCATATATACGTATTTTAGATATAATATATTCAGGCAGAAATCTTTCTCCTGAGCATACTTTATTAAAAACTACAGACAAGGTATTTTTAACAATATTTATTGATTTTCTTTTTGTCGTTTCACAAGATTCCTAAAATTTGGTACAATTTGAATAAAAATTTCAGATGATTTTTATTTAAAAATTGAACCAAATTTAAGATGACAAGAAAAAAATCAATAAAAAGATTTGTCGAAAAGAACCTTGTCTGTAGCTTTTCACTAAACATTCTTAAGAGAACGACTGCTACTGATATATACTATTCAAAATATAACTCTATGGGCGTACAGTATTGCAATACATAAGAACACACTCTTACATTTTTTCTTGAAAAAGTTGATTTTTTTCTAAACAAGAGATACCAGGACCATATCATTTCTAATTGAAAAGTATACTCTCATATCATTAGACATTATCTATTGCCAAACTCTCATTATCATCATCATGTCGTGCCATCAGCGTTGCTTGCCACCCTTCTCTATCGTCTATTGCTTCCGGCAGGTCTTTAGAACTACATCCCGTATCAGCACAGAGCTGCTGTATGTAGGTTCTAGCTGGTCGTCCTGCCTTTGCTTTTCCATGTGAAGAGGTCCGCAGGAGTATATCACTTATGAATCTCAATGAAAATGTACAGCATTGAAATTTTGTCAGTAAACATGCAAATATGTAGCAGTTAAAAAATAAGTACCTCTATATATAATGATACAATTTTCTTTTTGTTACAGACTCATGGTAATTTTTTTTTTTGTGGGGAGAGTCCTTGTGGCGTAATTTCTAATGTGCTGTACTGTGACATTGTAGTGAGTGGGTTTGAGCTCCAATCACACTATCACCTTCACTTTTAGACTCATGCCCGAGGGAAAAGTATGGTTAAACAGTACCATTATCATTCTTTCAAAGGATGGCTTTGACTTAAAATAATCCATGAAGTTTGACAGCCCAGTCAACTTGAGATGTAGAACATGCTGACTGCAACTCTGCAGAGGGATAAGATCCCCTCCCCAATGAACGTCCTTGATATGATACTAAACAATCTGATGGAGAGTCTCCAGTCTTGGAGCTCTGAGGAACGTGGAGTACCACTTTATTGCCATCAGTCTCAGGTCCACTCTGACCTGGAGTAGTAGCCCCTGATAGGGTCCTATCTATTGGGGAAAAAGAACTGTTTGACACTTAAACTGTTCACAAGCAAATGACAGTTGTTGAATCAAATTCTTAGAAATGGAACTGTTTGACCATTTAAATAATGTGTATATAAACTTCTAATAGTATTGTTAGTGATATATAGCAATACTTGGAACCATTTAACTGGATACAAAATAATGAGTAATGTTGGATAGAATTATTAGTGTTGAATAGAAATACTTGAAATTATTTATCTATGTAACCAGTCCATTAGCATGATGGTTAGAGTGTTCGCCAATGGTCCGGGAGACCTGGGTTCAATCTCAGGTCAAGTCATACCAAAGACTTAAAAAGTGGTACTTGATACCTCCTTACTTAACACTCAGCATTGTAAGGTATAGATCAAAGGTAAAGTAGAACAATCCAGAGAAAGGAGTAGTGCCATCCCTTACACCTTGGTGTAGTAGCTATCAAAAAGGGAGGCTTCAGGTCACCCTCGACTACGGTCGCCAACTTTACTTTTACTTACTTATTTAACTATGTGCCTGAATTGAATAATTGGTATTACATAACAATATTTACCTAACCCCTCCGCTCAGGCAGGATATGACACAAGGTCAATTTTTAAGCGGAGTTTAACAGGTTTGAATTCAGAGTTTTCCTTCTCCTAGACTAGTTGCCTCACCAAGGCTGAAGAACCTAATCTGCCCTACTATTTACCCATAGCTGGAGGGAGAATAATTGGATTCATACCTTTCTCAAGGGTATTAGTGCTATGTGAAAGGCAATCAGTCTTGTCCAGGGTTTGAACTCGTGTCGCCGTGTCCATTTCCTATGACGATAACCATTACTCCACGGGCAATAATTGGAATCAGTTGACTGTGTAAAGGAATTAATAATGTTGAATAGAATAGTTAGTGTTGAATAGCAATACTTGTAACCACTTCACTGTATGCAAAGAAATGATTAATATTGAATAGAATTATTATTGTTTGATAGCAATAAATGAAATCATTCAACTGTGTAGAAAAAATAGCAATACTAGTGTGTAAACAAATTAGTTCTAACTCATTTAAAAATGAAATTATTTATTAACTTACAAATCATTTGTATATCCATTTAACTGTGTGCAAACAAATGATTAATAGTAAAAAGAATTGTTTGTGTTAGGTAGAAATACTTAAAACCATTTAACTGTGTGTAAAAAAATAAGCTCAATCTGTATCTACAAAATGTGTTTACAAATCATACATATTTAATATCTATGTATGAACAGGATTTGTCATCAAGTAACCTACAAGGGTTGATATGCCATAAAATGCAACCAAACTAAATATGAAATTTGATATGTCATTAAACAAAGAAACCAAACCTAATCAATTTTATTCTTTTATTCAGTCATGTTTGGTAATGAATAATTCCTAATATCTATTTTTATTGTATTATGTTCCACCTAGAAATAATAAAACAGTTTGGTTTAAAAGAAAATTAACTTTTTATAAAAAGTTTCTAAGATGTGTACTTATTTATGGGTGTTGCTGCATATCTGTATATATTCTTGCATGTATGGCTTCAAATTTCTTGAACAAATGCTTTTTATCATCTATTGCCTGAAGATCTGATAATTTCTGCCAGGATAATTTTCGTCCTGAGGTATTGATCTTTATCAAGGATTGATATTTTTTGTTGTGATTACCAATTTTTTATGTTATAATAATAATAATAATAATAATAATAATAATAATAATAATAATACTTGAAAATTGATAATACACTACAGAATGACAAGTATAGGCTATGTGGTGATAGAGATTTAATAATTAATCATATAATAAGTGAATGCAGCAAACAAAAATGGAATATAATAGTTACGACTTTGTGAGTAAAGTGATCCACTGGAGATTGAGGTAAAAAATGATTGCCCTAGGGTTCACTGACTGCTTCTCTGCAGAGGGGTAAGACCTTTCCCCAACGAGCGTCCTAGATATGATGCTAAACAATCTGATGATGAGGTTCCAGTAATGCTAGAACTTTAGGGGACACTGAGAACCCTTTCATTGCCATCACTCTCAAGTCCACTCTAGCTTGAAGTGGTAGCACCTGATAGGGTCCTATCTGTGGGTCAAATAGAACTAAACAGTGTACTTATGCTAAATTGAATCGTTTGAAATAGGACTATTTTGACATTTAACTGGACTGTTTTAGCATTTAACTATTTGCTAACAAAAACTTTTAAACTGAATTGTTTAAAATTTAATTTAGTGTTGAATGACCCGAAAAGGGTTGATATGCTCTAAAACCAACCAACCAACCAAGAAAATGAAAATTTTTCCAGACTAGCAAATGGTATACGTACAAACTAGAATCTGCACTTGAAAATGAAATACATGGAATTCTCTAGGACTATGAGATACAAATAGACTGCCAAACCAGGCTAGATCACACCTAATTTTGATTAAAAAGGAAAAAAAAACCCTATCATATGGTGGCTTTTGCTATTCTAGCAGACTGCAGAAAGAAAATAAAAGAAAATAAAAAGATAGACAAAATCTTTGATCTAAGCAGAGAGATGAACAACCAGAGGAAGATGAGGTTGACGGTGATACCAATTGTAGTTGGTGCACTTGGAAAAGTCTACAGGAGCTTGGAAAGGAGTGAGATTCCAGTAATGCTGGAGCTTTGGGAAATGCAGAACCCCCCTTCATTGACATCGCTCCTAGGTCTACTCTGGCCCAGAGTTGTAGCATCTGATAAGATCCTATCTATGCGTCAAATAGAACTAAAATGTGTTTTTACACTAAACTGAACAGCTTGAAATAGAACTATTTTGATATGTAAACTGCATACATATGCTAAACTGAATTGTTTGAATTAGAAATGTTTTTGATAATTAAACTGTGTACTTAAGCTAAACTGAATTGTTTAAAATAGAACAGTTCATTTGTATAAAAATGGATTTAGTATTAAATAACCTACAAAGGTTGATATGCAATAAAACCCAAACAAACAAACAAACAAACAAACTTACTAGGAAAGGAGACAGGGGAGATCAGATGAAGAATTTAAACCATCATAACCACTTTTGAAATCTGCTCCAATATTTTATTGAGTCATGGAGACCTGAACAGACTTGCTATCAGTTAGACTTTGGGGAAAAAAATCACATAGAGTAAAGAGATAAACAAAATCTCATATGAAAAGATTTGCAGATGGCTAAGAAAGGGACACCTTCTGAGAGAAACCAAAGTTCTTCAAATAGCAGTACAATACAACACAATAAGAACAAACTATATTTAAAAATTAGATAAGCGGCTGCAAAATAGTAGGTTATATAGCGATAGAGATGAAACGATCAATCACAAAATAAGTGAAAAAAACATATGAGATGAGACATGACTGGGTGGGAAAGGTGATCCGCAGGAAATTGTGCAAGAAATCGAAATTTGACCGTAAAACAAGGGGTATATGCAAAAACCAGAATCTGTCCTGGAGAATAAGATGCAGTAACTTCTCAGGGATTTGAGATGCAAACAGATTACCGAATATCTGCCAGATGACCAGACCTACGGATGGTCAACAGAAAAAGAGAACCTGCCAAATAGTGGAGCTTGCTATCCGGGCAGGCCACAGAATAAAATTCATTATCATCATCATGTCGTGTCGCTAGCACGGATATCCCTGACCCTCTCTCGCCACTTCTCCCTATTGTTCATCGTCTCTGGTAGGTCTTCAGGGTTAGATCCCGTATCCTCACATAGCTACTGTATGTATGTTTGAGCTGGTCGTCTAGCTTTTGCCCGGCCATATGTAAGGGTCCATAGTGTCCTGCATGTCTGGTTCATCTAACTTGGATAGTTTTCGTAATGGGAGGCAAGTGGCCGTATAGTTGGTACCTTGTGTGGTGTTGCCGCCAGGACTTGTTCAATATTGCTCTCCACATTCTTGTGTAATTGCCGTCTAGCTTCTTCTCCAGCCGTTTAGTTAGCGTCCAAGACGCTAAAGAAAGAGATAAACATCTAGACTTTGCTAGAGAACTATTATTATGTTATTAACCTGCTAGAGAACTATTATTATGTTAATAACCTTAACATGAAGGTAAAGCTGATACCAATTATCATTGGTGTCCTTGGAACAATTCCTAAAAGATTAGTAAAAGAACTGGGAAATTTCGAAATAAGAGGACAAGTGGAGACAATCCAGACTACGTCCTGGAAACCTGAGGAGACTTGCTCTCACTCAAAAATGATCATCTAACATTGATGTGAAAAACTCTCAATTCTGCAACGGAATAATTTTGAACATTCTAACAAATGGTTTCTGCACAAGCTAGAATCCATCCAAGAATATGCGATACCGAAAATTTCCTTGTACTTTGAAGACCAGAGCTAGTGTTACTTAACAAAAGAAAAAAAACTTGTCATCAGATGGATTTTACTAAGTGGAACGTGAAGACTGTGATACCAATAATAGTTGACACATAGGAACAGTTCCTAAGGGCTTGTAAGAAAACTGGGATATTTGGAAATCGGAGGAAGGATAAAGACCATACAGCTCACGGCATTATTTAGATCAGATAGAATACTGAGAAAAGTCCTGGAGACCGGGGGAGATCTGAAAGATCACTACCAAGAGCTGGAGTGAAAAATTTTCAGTGAATGAAATATGACCATGCATAAGGCATTACATCCCCGAGATGACGTTGACAGACTATATGTATCAAGAAAGGAGGGAGGAAGAAGACTTGCCAGCATTGAAGATAGCGTCGACGCATCAATAGAACGACTCGAGGACTACATAGAAAAACACGAAAGAGGACGGGTTACAGCTACCGGAAACGATACTGACAATACGAATTCCAACAGATAAACAATAACTAGAAAACAAGAATGGGGAGAAAAACGTCTCTATGGGCGTTTTAAATGACTAGTATGCAACATATCACACGAGAAAACCTGACCTGGTTAAGAAAAGGAAGTCTTAAGAGAGAAACAGGATCTGTCCCAATAGCAGCACAAAACAACACCATAAGAACCAATCATATCAAAGCGAGAATAGATAAGAATCAACAAAATAGCAAATATAGGTTATGTGGTAATAGAGACGAAACCATCCATCATATAATAAGTGAATGTAGCAAATTAGCATAGAAGACTAGACACAGCTGGGTGGGCAAGGTGATCCACAGGGAGATGTGCATGAAATTTAAATTTGACGATACGAACAAATGGTATATGCACAACCCAGCATCTGTCCAAGAAAATGACACACACAAACTCCTCTGGGACTTTGACATACAAACGGATCACCTAATCTCGGCCAGAAGACTAGACCTTATGATAATCAACAAAAAAAGAGAACTTGCAAAATTGTAGTCTTTGCTGACCATAGACTAGAACTGAAAGAAAGTGAAAAGAAGGATAAGTATATGGACTTTGCTAGGGAATTTTAAAAAATATGGAACATGGAGGTGACAATTATACTGATCGTGATTGCTGCTTTTAGTACAGTCACCAAAGGATTATTAAAGGGACTGGAGGACTTAGAAATTGGAGAACGAGCGGTGACCATTCAAACTACTATATTATTGAGAACGACCAGAATCCTGAGAAGTCCTGAAGACTTGAGGAGACTTTCTAGCACTCAAACTCCAGTGAAAGACCATCAGCTAACACTGGTATGAAAGTGAAAAGAAGGATAAGTACTTTGACCTTGCTAGAGAATTGAAAAAGCTGTGGAACATGAAAGTAACGATTGTTCCAATTATGATTGGTGTGTTAGGCACAATAACTAAAGGATTATTAAAAGGAGGACTTGGAAGTTGGCGGACGGGTAGAGACTATCCAAATGACAGCATTGCTAAGAACGGCCAGAATCCTGAGACGAGTCCTGGAGACTTAAGGGGACTTGCTGTCACTCAAACTCCAGTGAAAAACCATCAGCTAACCCTGATGTGAAAAACTCTAAACTCTAATAATAATTCTATCTATAGATTCTATTTAAAATGCTATCAATAGATTCTATTTAAAATGCTATCAATAGATTCTATTTAAAATGCTATCAATAGATTCTATTTAAAATGCTATCAATAGATTCTATTTAAAATGCTATCAATAGATTCTATATAAAATGCTATCAATAGATTCTATATAAAATGCTATCAATAGATTTTATATAAAATGCTATCAATAGATTCTATTTAAAATGCTATCAATAGATTCTATTTAAAATGCTATCTATAGATTCTATTTAAAATGCTATCAATAGATTCTATTTAAAATGCTATCAATAGATTCTATTTAAAATGCTATCTATAGATTCTATTTAAAATGCTATCAATAGATTCTATTTAAAATGCTATCTATAGATTCTATTTAAAATGCTATCTATAGATTCTATTTAAAATGCTATCAATAGATTCAATTTAAAATGCTATCTATAGATTCTATTTAAAATGCTATCAATAGATTCTATTTAAAATGCTATCAATAGATTCTATTTAAAATGCTATCTATAGATTCTATTTAAAATGCTATCAATAGATT
>OY757926.1:50201514-50214014 GCA_963585895.1 Sepioteuthis lessoniana | reverse complement strand
GATCTATTTGTGCCTATTAGTTGTTTGACACTATTTTGGGCCCAGTGAGCTGGGGCTGTAATTTATACCGACTGCATCCCTGCAGAAAAGTGAAACTCTTCCAATGAAAGTCCTGGATATGAAACTAAACAAGCTGATCATGAGGCTCGAGTAATGCTGCTGCTTTGGGGAATGCTGAGTACCCTTTTACTGCAATCACTCCTCGGTCCACTCTGACCCGGAGTGGTAGCACCTGATCTATGAATCAAATAGAACTTAAATGAGTGTTTATGCTTAAATGAATTGCTTGAAATAGAGCTGTTTTGATATTTAATCTTATGCTAAAGAGATTTATTTGAAATAGAACTGTTTTGATATTTCTTCACCATCATCATCATGGCGTGCCGCAAGCACGAATTTCCTTGGCCCTCTTCCTTATCACCCCTATCTTTAGAGCCTTATCTTGAATCATTTTTATGTATTTCCTTTTGTCTGATGGAGAAAGTCCAAAATTAGTCAAGAATGCAGAGGTTGAGTTGGTAATGAAACCTCAGCATCCGACCTCGATAGGAAATACATTGGTTATCCAGCCATTTCTGACACATTGTTCCCTAAGATTCTCATATTTTTTCCAACATACACTGATGATATCATCCTCATCATCATGTCACACAGCTAGCACGCATCTACCTGGCCTGCTCTCGCCACCCGTCTCTATCGTCTATTGTTTCTGGGAGGCCTTCCACGCTACATCCTGTATCGGCACAGAGCTGTTGTCTATAAGTTCTTGCTGGTCGTCCAACCTTTGCTCATCCATGTGAAGGGGTCCACTGGAGTACATCGCTTATGAGTTCGTTCTTACTTCTATTTTAAGGGAATCAATGACGAAAACTTTTTTTTTTAATTTAACAATATCCGGACGCTGGGTCGTAAACGTTATTTCAGTTGGAAATACGAAATGATGTCCTAAATCGGTTGTGACATGCCAGTCCTTGCAGCCAGCAAACAATGATGATCTGTATATATTCTTATGCAAATGGTTCGAACTATTTCC
Organism: Sepioteuthis lessoniana; assembly: GCA_963585895.1. Taxonomy (NCBI): domain Eukaryota; kingdom Metazoa; phylum Mollusca; class Cephalopoda; order Myopsida; family Loliginidae; genus Sepioteuthis; species Sepioteuthis lessoniana. The sequence goes on along the minus strand of OY757926.1, from coordinate 50,212,981 downwards.
TTCTTTAACGAAATGAATGGGTCTATTGTTGATATTATTCAGAGCTTTATTGGCAGTCTCACAAAATATCTTCGAAGCCTCAGTAAAAATCTCCAGGACTTTGTTGTGTCTCCACGTGTAGCTTCTTAGTGCATTCTTACATCCTGTGAAAGTATGTTTGAGGCTGGCAGTTTTCCCACGTGTTTTGCATCGGTCGAATTTAGTTAACCCCAAGCATGTAGGGTGACTGGTGTTGGTAACACACACACACACACACACACACACACACACATATATATATATATATATATATATAATGAAAGTACTTGAGAAGAAATGGTTAGGAAATGGACACAGTGACCCAAGTTCAAATTCTGGATGAGCCTTTAAGCATGTCACTTAGCGTTAACACCCGTGGAAAACATATAAATCCAACTATTCTGTCTTCAATTATGGGTAAATAGTAGGGTAGATTGGGATCTTTAACTTTGATTTGGCAGCCTGTCAAGGAAATGGAAAACTCCGTATTCAAACCTTTAAAATCTGCTTTGAAATTGACCTTGTGTCTTATACTGTTCATTCAGTGAGGTTGTGTGTATATATGTATATGTATATGTGTGTGTGTGGGTGTGCGTGTGTGTGTGCAGTTTATCATTTGTATCTAAACTGAAATTTTCACAAGTTCAGCTTGTGAAGAATAAATATTATAATAAAAATTAATTTTACCTTTTCGAAACTGTTCAGAAAAAAAGTGTTACCAAGTGTTATCAACAGATAAACAAGATAAAGTTTTGTATTTTGTTTTCGCTCTTGTTTTTGTTTTTTGTTTTGTTTTTTTGGGGGTTTTTTGCACATATTTTTCCGGATTCAGACATTTTGGCATCCACATTATGCCGACAAATATTTTGGCACTTGCATTTTGGCATCAGACATTTTTGGACTTGGGTATTTTAAAGAAAAAGAAAATATCTGCATCTTAAGAACATTTTGGCATCATGCGTTGGGATGAATTCACTGTTTACATGTTACTTGTAAAGATTTTAAATTTACATATTAACAGTAATATCATTAATATGATTATACGGATTAGAAATTAGGATTAGAGATAGTTTTTTAGGATTAAAGTTTTAGGCAAAGGATATATTTAGAGATAAGTGTTTTGGTCAAAGGATAGGTTTTAGTTTGGTTTGGTTTGAATTGGTTTGGTCTGGTTTGGTTTTATGACATTTAAACCATTGTAGGTTGTTTAATGCCAAATCCTATTTAAATATATATATATATATATATATATTAGATATGTATGATTTGTTAACATCTTATTAATATTACTATTCATTCATTTGCACACAGTTAAATGGTTCCAAGTATTGCTATATAATACCAATAACTCAATTTAGGCAAGCAGCTAAAGAGTTTCAAGTCCTGCTATTTAATGTTGCATACTGACCATTAATCAAGCCGTCAATCAGAGATTTCTCTGCACAGGATAAACCTGTGTAAATTAGCAGAAGCAGTCACGTAGTTGAACGGAAATGTATGAGCATTGTGAAATGAAACATCAGTCATTTATTACCACACAATTAAATGATCAAACAGTTCTATTTCTAACAATTCAATTTAGCATAAGTCATTTTTTGAACACAGTTTAAATGTCAAAAAGTTCTGTTTGACCCATTGATAGGACCCTACTAAGTGTTACCACTCCGGGATTAGGGTTTGGGATATATCTTAGAGTTTGAATTTATGATAGATGATTTGGAATATGTCATAGTGTTAGTTTTAAGGCGAAGGATATGTTTTAAGATTAGGACTTAGATTTAGGCATATGTTTTAGAGTTAGGATTAAGTGTTCATGATTAGGAATAGGTGGTCTGGTAAAGGTTATGGGCTTAGGATAGGTTTGAGTATTAGTTTTGTGTATTGGTATTAGTGTTTTAGGTTAGGGATAGGTTTTAGAATTAGCATCAAACATTTTCTTTTTTTTGTGTGTGAGACAAAAACTGTAATTATTGATAAACAATTATTTCTTCTTCCATTTTTTAATTTTATTTTATATTATTCATTCTTTATTTTATTTTCTGTATTTACATTTTTTAATTGTCTTTAATTTGAATCATTTTGAGATGAGGCTTCTTAATCTGAGAATTAATTTTTATTTATTGCGGACTTTTTGTCCTCATCTTAGTAGTTTTTGTGTGTTGTTTCTTCTTTCACTACGTTACAGCCAAATTTCACCTCTGGCCTTCTTCAGGTGATTTACCGTGACCTCGGATAGGAATGCTGAGTCTTGTAACCGTATTCCCAGTAATTACTGCCTTCCATAGTTGTTGTCTATCACACAACGTTTTTTGACCAAGTAAACCTCTGGCTGGCTTGGGTAGGATTCGAAACCGCTATCTTCTGAAAATACTCACCTGGAACCGTAGAGACTCAACGCTTCTATCCGCTGCGCCACGGGCCCCATTTTTACATTTTTTTATTTCATTTTTTAATTTCATTCATGTATTTTTTATTTTATTTCATCTATTCATTTTTACATTATTTTATTCATTTATTTATTTCCTTTTTTATTTTATTCATGTATTTTATAGTATTTTATACATTTTTTATGTATTTTATACATTTTTATATTATTTTTATGTATTTTATACATTTTTATATTATTTTTATGTATTTTATACATTTTTATATTATTTTCTTAATTTAGTCATTATCTTTTTATTTCAGTGACTTTTTAATTTACTTTGTTTTTCATTCTTTTATTCTTTATATTATTTTGTGTATGTATTTTTTTGTGATTTATTTTTTTATTTAATTTTAATGACTTTTTATTTATGTTTGTTTACTTTTTATTGTATTCTATCTTATTTTATTTTACTTTTGTCTTTTATTTCATTTCATTTCCTTTTGTTTTATTTTATTTTATTTTATTTACTTTTTTTTCAATTTTTAATTTCTTATTTTTTTGTTTATTTAAATTTTGCTTTCTTTTTCTTCATCAACTTTTTATTTCATTTTATTTTATGCATTTTTCTTTTTTCTTATTCTTCATTTTTTTATTTCATTCAATTTTATTTATGCATTTCTTTTTATTTATATTTCTTTTTTCTTTTATTTCATTCTTTGTTGTTTCATTTTATTTGTTTTTTCACATTATTTTACTAACCTTTTTTTTTTTTGTTTTATTCTATTTATCTCTTTCTTATCTTATTCTATTTCTTTTATTTATCTACTTTTTATCTTCATTTTATCTATTTATTTATTTATTTGTTTTACTTGTATTTTATTTATTTTCATTTTTTTATTTTATTTGTTTTTATTTTTTGTTTTATTTAAGAATATTTTCATAATATTTTAAATCTTTTTTACATTCTACAATCTTTAAACACACAGCATAAATGCAAAATATAAAATAAGATTTGGACAATATCCATTACGTCACCTGTCCAGCAGGACACATAGCACAATGAACATAGGCATTTAGTTAAAGTGCTTCTAAGTAAAATCATCGGTAGGTTTCCGGTTCAATCCTGATTATAGATAGATAATAAGGAATACTTACTTATAGCTCAACACTTGCATCTGGTTATGGTTAAAAGAATTAGAACCATCTTCCCCAGTGGATTAAATAAAGGGTTTGGTTCAAAGTTCTGTGTAGGCTCCCAAGTTTGACATGAAACACCTGAATGACACATCAACTGAAACATTAAGAATATAGCAATAAAAGACGAAGACAATAGTCTGAATACACTTGATGTGAAGACTCCTGACAAGAATTGAACTCACAACCCTTATCTTCAGAAAATTATCTGGGCTGAAAAGTGCTTAACCAATTCTGCTATGAGAGCTAACCAATAGACTTCGATATTCATATACCAACATTTTTTCCTTATCCAGTTTTACTGCTATATTGTTTGTTTACTCTAAATGTTAATAGAAATAATAAACCTAAGCTGTAATTTGCTCAAATCAGCTTCTGAGGTCAGTCGTATGGTTTGGTTTGATTTCTTCATTTAATGTCATATAAACATTCATGGGTTATCTAATGCCAAAGCCATCCTTGTAGAAGAACTGTTGTAGGACTATTAAACCAATATCTAGGGAGATGAAGGGATTCATGCCTTTTGTAAGTGCATTTGTACAAAAGTGAACATAATTTTAAAACTGGAATTTTAAGTCACTCACAACAATATCACAGTCTAAAACATTAGCCACGGGAACTCCCTCCTCAGAAGAATGACACACTCAGTGAGAAGCAAATTGTCTGCTAACCCAGTTCACTACATGAGATGCCTACACAATAGACCTAAATTGTCATTTACACAGTTGCCCAGTCAGCTGGGTCTGTAGAATACACTGACTGCATCTCTGCAGAGGGGTAAGACTTCCCTAGCGAGTATCATGATATGATATTAAACAATCTGATGGTAATGCTTCAGTATGGCTGAAACTTTTGAGAATGAAGAGTAACCTTTTATTTCCTTCACTCCCAGCTCCACTCTGGCTCAGAGTGGTAGCATCTAATAGGGTCGCATCTATGGGTCAAATAGAACTAAACTGAATAGTTTGAAATTAACTGTTTTTACATTTAAATGTGTGTAAACAAAAACTGAGTACTTATGCTAAACTAAATTGTTTGAAATAGAACTGTTTTTGGCATTTAAACTGTGTACTTATGCTAAACTGAAATGTTTGAAACTTTTATCAAAATTACTTGATTCGGCATTAAATGACCTGAAAAGGGTTGATACGCCGTAAAACAAAACAACCAACTGACCAACCAATCATTTACTCAGCTCAGCAGACAAGGTCAGAAGTATAATGGACCCAGTGAGAATTGAACTCACAAGCAATAAGTTGTCTAAATCTCTTAGATAAAAGCATTGTCCTTATAATTAACTTTTTCACAAGTTCTTCTTTCATTTTATATTATTAGTGCAATGTTCAGATTATTTTTATATTGTGCCACTATTTAGTAGCATTGATGAAAATAAAGTGAGTTTTAAGAAAATGCAAATATTACTAATATAAAAGTAAAGTAAAGTTGGTGACAGTTGTCGAGGGCGACCAGAAGGCTCCCTTTTCAATAGCTACTACACCGAGGTGTAGGGGAGGGCGCTACTCATTTCCTTAGATTGCTCCACTTTACCCTTGATACGTACTTTATATTCCTGAGTGTTAAGCAAGGCGGTATCAAGTACCATTCTTGAAGTCTTTGGTATGACACAACCTGGGATTGAACCAAGGTCTTCCTGACCATTGGTGAACACACTACCCACTTGGCTTTTATGGAATTATTCTTTCAAAAATACTTACAAAATGAAATAAAACATTGAATTAAAAAATTCTAAAATACCAAATAAAAATAATGGATGTCCAAAAAGAAAATCAAAATAAAGCATTTATAAAATAACAAGTGAATAAGAAAGATATTGATAGTGAGTGATTAGATAATAGAACGATTGAAAGATGGAAACAGACAACTCCAGCAGAAAACTAAAAGAAAAAGTTTTAATAAAGAAAAAAGAAAGAATACAATTTACATTCAGAATTAGTGAAGAAAGAAAGAAAGAAAGAAAGAAAGAAAGAAAGAAAGAAAGAGATTGAATGAATGATAGCACCAAGGGAAAGATGGAAACACACAACTTAGGCTGAAAACTAAAAGAAAGGGTTTTAAAAAATAGAGAAAGAATACAATTTACATCTAAAATTAGAAAAGAAAGAAAGAAAGTGAATTAAGTGAGGATGGAAACAAACAACATTGGTAAAAATCAAAAAGTACAAAATCTTATATATATATATATATATATTTAAACAGCATTCAGTCACATTAAGATAATAAATTTATTTCCATCCTGTTAAAAGCATCCATATAAATCAATACTCTAAAGAATTAACAGGACTTCTTCAGATCAAACAAAAAATGGATTAATATGAATTTTTTTCACATTTACAACCAGATTAAAAAAAAAAAAACAACCCTTATTTCTCCGATATAATAAAGCAAGCCGGAAACTTCAAGTAATAATAAGTATCAAATAATTATGGCATGGAAAACTACATCCGGTTTCATAATACTTCAAATTTAACAGAGGTAAAATTTACAGTTACAATAATACATGTCAAAAATTCACACATTAATAAAAAAATAAATTATCCAGACATAACTAAATTTAGTACATCAATTTTTCAATTCTAGTATATCAATTTTTATCATGAAAATAAATTTATACAAGTGATTTTTACTCTATTATTGTAATTTGGTGGGAAGATTACCATAATTTATATTAATTTTAGATTTTTTTAATTTAAAACTAATGTTAATTATGGTAACCCTCCCCGCAAATTACAATAATAGAGTAAAAATCACAAATATAAATTCAAATTCTAATTCATTTACCAATTTAATAAATCATAGTTATTTATTTTCTGTTTATTTATTTATTTATTTATTCACTTATTTTTGAAAACTGTCTAAATTCATTTTTATACCTATAACTAGCTATTAAATCACATCTCTGATTTAATAGGTTATCAGGATCAAAGTATAACATAATTTATATCTTTTCTTCCAAACACAAATTACATCTACCTTCAAAGCATCTCGGAGTAGTAGATCTTTTCAATATTTTCCATGGAATTTTTGGAGTTAAATTCATTTTTCATCTTCCAAAAATGTTTGGAAAAAGCAGTTTGATTTCACAAGCGTTCATGAGAGAACAAATGAATATGATTATTGTATCCTAACTTCAATCTAACAGACGAAATTCCAATATAATTTTTTTTATCTTTTACATTTTTCTTTGGGAAAATAGTAGCTTGATACACAAAGTTTTTCAAATTATACATACCATTCACAGGACTATTAATTTTAGTTTACAATTACAATTATTATTTACTCCTTTAGATTTTTTCTCATCTGCATTAGCTAGTGGTCTTTCACAGGTGTTTGAGTGACAGCAAGTCTCCTCAAGTCTCCAGGACTCTTCTCAGTATTCTGGCTATTCTCAACGATACTACAGTTTGGATGGTCTCCACTCGTCTTCCAACGTCCAAGTCCCTTTAATAGTCCTTTAGTTACTGTACTGAATGCACCAATCATGATTGGCATAATTGTCACCTTCATGTTACATAGTTTTTTTAATTCCCTAGCAAAGTCCAGATACTTATCCTTCTTTTCACTTTCTTTTAATTTTATTCTGTGGTCAGCCGGAACAGCAAAGACTACAATTTTGCAAGTTCTCTTTTTTTGTTGATTACTATAAGTTCTGGTCTTCTGGCAGAGATTAGGGGATTCTTTTGTATGTCAAAGTCCCAGGAGAGTTTGCGTGGCATTTGACCTTCGACCCGGCCAAAAATGCCATTCAGAGTGATGCACCGGAAGGAAGTGACACATTCTAATGGCAGTTATGAGAGGAAATCGCGTGGGCGGAAATTGGCTGATGAAATGGGACGAGGTAAAAAAAGTTCCCATGGTACACTAATTGACTGATGCACCAGAAGAGAGTGACCTGTGAACTGCATGACAGTTATTTCCGCTTGATGACGATCAAACATGTGATTTCAAAGATCGAGTAGGCGACTGAATGGGCGTTGAACTATTATATAACTCAGTCAAGACAGAAGTCAAGACAGTTCCAGTTAGAGATCGGACGGAGTTATAGACGAGATGTGGTAGGGAAAGCCACACCCGGCCGAAGGGGCCCTCGGGAACCCCGATGGAGTTTGGGGACTAGAGAAGTTGCTGTTAAGATGCAGTAAAGAAAGCCATCACCCAGCAGAGTGGGCCTCTGGGCCTCCGGTTGAGCATCTGGAGAACGAGAAAGACACAACGTTGACGGCCATAAGAGTGAAGATCAAAATATTACAGTTTCTGTTCGGTTTCCATCTCCCTCTCACACGCAAACCTTGAATAACCTTTTTGAACCCTTACAAATAAAGTGAGAGGTATATTTTGTTAAAGAAGTCTTCCTTCCTGCGTGCGTCTTTATTATTGTGTCGTTATGATTCTGCATGTATGTAGATGAATCAGCAGATGACAATACAACATATGTGTTAGTCATTTTCTAGGACAGATGCTGGGTTGTGCATATACCATTTGTTCGTATCATCAAATCTAAATTTCCTGCACATCTCCCAGTGGATCACCTTGCCCACCCAGTCATGTCTAGTCTTATACCCTTCCGTGCTAATTTGCTGCATTCACTTATTATGTGATTGATGGTTTCGTCTCTATCACCACATAACCTACATTTGCTATTTTGTTGCATCTTATCTATTCTCGTTTTGATTTGATTGGTTCTAATGGCATTGTTTTTGTACTGCTATTAGGAGAGATTCTGTTTCTCTTTTAAAGTTTTCTTTTCTTAGCCAGATCCAGGTTTACTCGTGAGAGATGTTGTTTATTAGTCGTTTAAAGGGGCCATAGAGTTGTTTTTCTTCACGTTTTTGTTTCCTAGTTATTGTCATTCTGTTGGTCACCGTGTTGTCAGTATCGTTTTTGATGGCTGTATTGGTGATAATATTTTCTAATTACTTCAGTATTATGTGTTGATCATTTTTAAAACCATTGGTCTAATGAGTAGTGTGTTCGCCAATTGTCCGGGTGATAAAAGTTCAATCTCAGGTCGAGTCATACCAAAGACTCATAAAATGGAACTTGATGCCACCTTGCTTAACACTCAGCAATATAAGGTAAGCATCAAGGGTAAAGTGGAGCAATCCAGGATATTGAGTAGTTCCTTCCCTTACACTTTGTTGTAGTAGCTATTGAAAAGGGGCCCTTTGGGTCACCTTTGACTATGGTCACCAACATACTTTATTTTTTTTTAATTATGCGCGCAGGAATAGCTAATTTTTAAGGTTTACCTATTTCACATCGGCGTTAGCCGATGGTTTTTCACTGGATTCTGAGTGACAGCAAGTCTCCTCAAGTCTCCAGGACTCTTCTTAGTATTCTGGCCGTTCTCAATAATCCTGTCGTTTGGATTGTCTCCACTCGTCCGCCAACTTCCAAGTCCTCTAGTCCCTTTAGTAATCCTTTAGTTACTGTTCCAAACGCACCAATTACAATTGGTATAATTGTCATCTGCATGTTCCACAGATTTTTCAATTCCCTAGCAAGGTCGAGGTACTTTTTCACATTCTTTCAGTTTTATTCTATGGTCAACCGGGACAGCAAAGTCGACTATTTTGCAAGTTCTCTTTATTTTGTTGATTATTATTAAGTCTGGTCTTCTGACCGGGATTAGGTGATTCGTTTGTATGTTAAAGTCCCATAGGAGTTTATGCGTGGCATTTTCTAGGACAGGTGCTGGGTTATGCATATACCATTTGTTAGTAGGGTCGAATTTAAATTTCTTACACATTTCCCAGTGAATCACTTTACCGACCCAGTCGTGTCTCGCCTAATACTCCCGCTGTGCTAATTTGCTGCATTCGCTTATAATACGATTGATGGTTTCATCTCTGTCACCACATAGCCAGCATTTGCTATTTTGTTGAGTCTTATCTATTCTCGCTTTGATATGATTGGTTCTTATGGCGTTGTCTTGTGCTGCTATTAGGAGAGATTCTGTTTCTCTCTTAAAGTTCCCTTTTCTTAGCCATGTCCAAGTTTTTGCATGTGAGATATTGTTTATTAGTCGTTTAAACCGTCCATAGAGTTGTTTTCCTACCCCTTTTTGTTTCCTAGTTATTGTCATTCTGTTATTCATCGTGTTCTCAGTTTCGTATCTGGTGGCTGTCACGAGTCCTCCTTCATGTTTTTGTATATAGTCTTTGAGTCGTTGTATCGATGCGTCAACGCTGTCTTCAACGCTGGCAAGTCCTCTTCCTCCCACTTTTCTTGAAACATATTGTCTGTCAACGTCGTTTCTGGGATGTAATGCCTTAAGCATTGTCATTAGTTTTCTTGTTCTTTGGTCCATTTGGTTCGTCTCTGGTCCACTTGAGAAAGGGTCCGGAATATCTAATGAGAGGTACAGCACAGGTATTTATTCCTTTGATAAAATTTCTGCTATTGAGTTTTGTCTCGAGTAGTTTTCTAGTTCTCCTGGAGTATTCTTTCAGAATTTTTTCTTTCATTTCCGCTTGTTTGATGGTGTCAGCCTCCAAGATGCCCAAGTATTTGTAGGTTTCGTTTTCTGCGAGCGTTTTTATGTCGTCCATGTACATTAAATGATTAACTTTTTCCTGTGATCTGCTGAGTTTTTATCTGGCTGTGCATTTTCTGAGTATGTGGTTAAGTGGCATCATGGCAATTATGAATAGTAAGGGTGATAGAGCATCTCCTTGGAAAATCCCTCTTTGGGTCTTTGCTTCAGCTAATCTTCTTCCTCCTGCTGTCAGTTCGACATTCCAGGTCTTCATAGTTTTGTCGACAAAGTTTATGACTTCGTCTGATATTTTGTATATTTTGAGGCTGTTTATTATCCAGCTATGCGGAACCATATCATATGCCTTCTTGTAGTCAATCCAGGCCATAGCTTGATTTTTCCGTCTGGTTTTGCTCTCATCTAGGATGTGTTGATCTATGTAGAGTAATTCTGCTGAGCCTCTGGATCCTTTGCAGCATCCTTTCTTTTCGTCAGGGAACAATCCGTGGCTTGTTAGAGAATGGTAAATCTCTTCCCTTATTTGTCCTGTTAATATTTTCCCCATCATTGGTAAGCAAGTTATGGGTCTGTAATTGTTTGGGGCAGTTTCTTTGTTTGGGTCCTTTTGTATCAATGTGGTTCTTCTTTTAGTCATCCACTAAGTTACGTGGACTGTTTGTAGGCATTTGTTCATGTCTAATGCTAGTCTGTCGTGAATTGAGGCAAACTTCTTGAACCAGAAACCATGTATTTTCCAGTTATTATTATTATTATTATTAGGTTTAATCTTTATTTGTTCTAGATAAGTAAACTCTTCTTTAAAACCACTATTCTTGAGAGCTTCAATATGCATTTTACTACTTTCATGGAAAATTTTCTAATTTTATGATAATCTCCTCATTCATGTATTAACAACTTTTGGGACTTAATTATAGAGCTTGAGTGATTAGAATTTACATTAATACAAGAGGGATATTGGTTTGTTTTAAGGAGTGGCCTATAAGAGTTGTCTGAGAGGTTAAGTATAACATCTAGAAAATGAGCAATTTTAAATTTGAAGAAATTTCAATTTTAAATCCTAAGAATCTAAAAGCTCTTATAATCTTTTTCTCTATACTAGAACACTTAGGACCATCACTATTGTAGATGTATAAAATACCGTCATTATGGTATAATCCAATTTGATAGGGTCAATGATCTTACAAAAGGGTATTTGATATATATAAACCTAGAAGATCTGCTATTTGAGCAAAATCATATCCTCCCATAGGAATATCGAAATTGTCTAAGCCAGTTTTTGTACATGTAGAATCAATTTTCTTAAGTACAGTTTTCAGACAAGCTAAGATTATTTGGTATTGTTTATCTATTATTTCTACATAATTTTTAGC
>OY757926.1:50171514-50199014 GCA_963585895.1 Sepioteuthis lessoniana | reverse complement strand
TCAAGCTAGGATCGAAACTTAGCTTACTTTATGTCAGTCAGATATCTTATCCCAGAGCCATTATTATTCTCTGCATTAGTGAAGGAAATTTTTACATAGAACTTTTTACATATATCAGCAACCGGGAATGCTCAACAAGGGCAGACTAAAAAGTTCCAAAGCTGAAAAGGTCATTGGCATAAAAGGTCATATGATGACATCATATCTACTTTTGATGACGTTTTTGACCAATGGGATCCAACCATTCCAACTCCTTTGGAAGAAGTGTTTGGATTATGCTGAAAAAAAAACTGATTTGATCATGTTCCATGAGAGAATCTTGATCAGTGTATAAACCTTTCAATGCTCATATATATATATATATATATATATATATATATATATATATATATATATATAAATGCATATATCATAACAGTGTTGGTTGTCACTAAATCACTTTGTGAGTTTGTGGTGCACCAAGCGCAATATAATATGGAGAGTGCTCAATATCTAGGATAGAGCTATTTTATAATAATAATGAATAAATAAATATTAGATATATATATTTAATGCCATGGAATTTGGTCTGCGACCCCTGGGTTTCATGGAGTTTTAACCAAGCAATAATCATCAGGGAGTTAACTGCCGGATGATTGTTGTTTTGTAAAAACTCCATGAAACCCAGGGGTTGCAGACCAAATTCCATGGCATTAAATATATATATCTAATATATATTTATTTATTATTATATATATATATATTTCACTCTACTTAGTGTATTAAGTACTCTTATGCTTAGCTAATGAAATTCTGCAGGTGCTTTATTTTTAGTTAGGCATGTGTTATCGGTTGATTATTTTCATGTAGTACATATGTTTTTTTTCTTTTCTTTTTTGTAATATATTTTATTTGCAAATTGTATCATCTGAGTTTTTTCACACCATCAGGATTATAGAATAGTTATAAAAATCAATTAAATATATATATATATATATATATATATATATATATATATATATATATATATTAATGTGTGTGTGTGTTTGTGTGTGTGTGTGTGTGTATTTTTTGACAAAGATATTTATGCTGTTAGCCCAGTTATAGCCATTACTCCCAGTTCCACTCTAAACCTGAGTGGTAGTACCTTTTAAGGTCCCATCTAAGGGTCAAACAAATATTTTCAATTATATTTCTCTACTTGAAACCACTTAACTATGAGTAAACAAATTATCTCCGGCTTCTTTAAAAATGTTAGATACAAACTATTAATCTCTAAGTCATATATTTAATATATGAATAGATAGGGTCAGGCATTAAATAACCTTCAAAGATTGATATGCTATAAAACACAACAAACCAACTTTTTTTTAAGTCTATTCAGCTGTATGCTTCTTGGATGTTCTCGAAGGTAAATCCAATTCCATTTAATATTACATGCTTACACTCTATTACAATCCCATGACTCTTGCAATTCTTCAGAATGTAGTTTTGTGAAAGCACAAAACTATTAATTGAATACTGAGGTTTTGTTATACTATATATATATATATATATATATATATATATATATATATATATATATATATATATATATATATATATATATATACCCAAACCCTCCCCACATGGTGTATATGATACAATGCCAATTTTAAGTGGAGTTTAACAGGTTTGAATTCACAGTTTTCTTTCTCCTAGCATACCAAAGTTAAAGAGCTCAGTCTGCCCTTCTATTTACCCGTAGCTGGAGGGAGAATAATTGGATGTATACCCTTCTTCAGGGTATTAGAGCTACGTAAAATGCAGCTTTGAACTGGATTTAAACTTAGGTCACTGTGACCATTTTCTAGGATGATTACCATTACAACCTGAATGCCTCTATAACATATATGTGTGTGTGTGTGTGTGTGTGTGTGTGTGTGTGTGTGTGTGTGTGTGTGTGTGTGTGTGTGTGTGTGTGTGTCACTATAGAGTGAGAAGAAATCCTATTGTCATGGTAAACATGCTGATTCACACACTCTCCCTCTCTCTCTCTCTCTCTCTCTCTCTCTCTCTCTTACACACACACACACATTCATTCACTCACTTACTCACACATATATAGACACACTCACATGCATACCTCACGTTGTTATTTGAATATACTTAATCCATCTTCAAAGAGTGACATGGCTATAAACAATACTACCACTCCAGGTCAGAGTGAAGCTGGGAGTAATTGCAATGAAAGGTTGATTCCATACTCTCCAAAGATCCAGAGCCTCACCACCAAATGCTCGAACCAGGACACTCATATTGGTTTCCTAACGTTTCTTTGTTTAATGGCATATCATCCTAAGTGGGTTATCTATTACCAAAGCCATCCTTGTAGAAGAACAGCAGTGGTACTATTTAACCCATATCTGGGGGAATAAGGGGTTCATACCTTTCTCGAGGGTATTAGTCTGAAAGTGAATGTAATAGGATGACTGAAGTTCAATCTCACTTTCTATTCTATTACAATCGAACACATTAGCCTCAACACTATTGGGACTCCTCCTTGAACATAAAAATATTCCAGCTTGAATATATATGGTATGAAATGTTTAATTTGTGTTGGAAGCTCACAAATTGAAATTTAATTTTGATCATAAAGCTGATAAAAGTTAAATATAAATTTATTCTGTTAAGGATAAAATATTCTTTTGTCTTAAACAAACTTTTTATTCAGCTCTGTCTCAGTAACTGCCGAAAATAGATTTGATAATTAATAAATTACCTGTGTATTTTCTAAGTTATAAAGGCTAAAGATATCATAGATCCCTTTGATGTTCTCTTTCATCTATCCTTAACATCCATTTCTATTGGCAGGTCCTCTTGTTTAATGGCTAAAATAAGAGCATAATTAGAAAACTCCACCAAATTTGGAAGAAAGACTGGAAATAAATAAAACATCCAAGATTTTTGGTTTCCGCTAGAAGACTCTGTATAAGATTCTAAATAAGCTGCTATTATAGCCAATAGATTGACAGCAACAGTCTTAGAGTCACATTAAAATAGTTTCACTAAAACAATTGAGTGAGGATGATGCTGAGCAAGTCCTCTGAAATAAAATTCAAGATTTATGATAATATAAACTTTGTTAGCGTCACATTTTAACATGAATGAGGGTAAAGTTTAAAAACAATCATTATTCTAAACATTATTCCAACTGATATCCTCATCTTGGTTATTTGTAGTACAAAGATTAAGTGAAGGTCAAACTTTCATATGGCATATGATATATTTGGTACTCTTTAATCCCTTACCAAACTACTGGATAGAAAACCATACTCTACACCAGGGGTGGGCAAACTGTGTCCCTCCCACCAAAAAGTTTGCCCACCCCTGCTCTACACCCTTTACATGCTGGAACATTAGAAATCACGTGATACTTCAAATCATGAGTATGAAGATGAGTCAAAACTTTTGCAATATTTTGCTAAATTTTGTACAGTTTGTTGTGTACATCATATGACAAACCAGTTCAAGCCATAGTAGCAACCAGCTGTCATTAGTTATATCATGTCAGTTTGTGTACAGACATGCTATGCATTGCTTCAATCTAAGTGCAATTTTAAAGCCCCACTAATGAACATGCAACATAGTCCAATTTGTGAACTTATGCTTTATAAGTTTGAACTTGGCCATAATGCCACAGAATTAAGCAAAAGCATTTGTTTTCTTGGGTGTGTCTTCATGGTGTACTGGTTAAAGTGCTGGACTGCAGAATCATAGTAAGTGAGTTCTAACTCCAGTTATACTATTACATTCATTTTCAGACAAATAACCTTGAGAAAGGTATGAACGCCTTTTTCATACCAGATATGGGTTGAATAGTATGACTGTTCTTCTACAAGTATGACTTTGGCATTAAATAACCCATGAAGGTTGATATGTCATTAAACCAAAAAACCCAAACTAATTTGTTTTTATGCGTCCGAATTTTTTAGATGAGACTTGTTATGTATTATTTTTGTTGTGATTTTTTGGACTGTTGTCCTCATCTTTATTGCTGTTTCAACCACTGTATCCTCCGGCCTTCCTCAGGTGTCTCTTGCTTATCTGGGTATAGAAATGATTCAACCTGGGAAATCATACTTCTTGAAAACCTTGTTTGATCAACAGTCAAACTTTAAAAATGATTTCCCTGGTTGGATCATTTCTTTGCCCAGATAAACAAGAAAGACCTGAGGAAAGCCAGAGGATACAGCTGTTTCAACTAACAACAGCAATAAAGATGAGGACAACAATCCGAAAAATCCAACCAAAACAATAAACATATGTTTTGTTTAATGTGAAGGTGCAGTTGATCACAGTTCAATTACCAGATAATTTACTTGGGTTGCAAGAACCTCAATGATTAGGTCAGGTTAGGAAGGCCCAAAATCATGGTCATGCTCTAAGCCTGAATCTTTCAAGTAGCACTTGGAGAGTATCAGGTAATCTTAGCATCTCGCAGTCCAGTGTGGTTCCTCACCTTCACGACCTCAGCAAAAGCATTCAAAGCAACCAAATTGTTTCCCAGTTTACCAAAATACTGCATAACTTTTGACACACTGTAATAGATATTGGGTTATTGAAAAGTAGTATAGGGCGTCTCAATATACCTGGGACCCAAGCGACTGCTAATAACTTTACTAATAATAATATTGTGTTCTTTTTTGCTTTAGATTTGTAAATAGCATTCTATATCTACTGCCTTGAGCTACCGAAATTGTGTTATCACTCTGATAGGCGGCTGATGAGGACAGAGTATCGCACGTGCTTTCACACGTTGTATGATGAAAAAAAAAAATAAATAAATAAATAAAAATAACAATTGTTGTTATCTTTATTTCTATTATTTTTTTTTTCATCATACAATTTGTGAAAGCACGTGCGATACTCTGTTCTCATCAGCCGCCAACCAGGTTGATAACACAATTTCGGTAGCTCAAGGCAGTACTGCCACTCCTGGCGCTACCAAGCAGCTTTTGCCACTGTAATCCTCAATCACAATGCCTTGGACAAGAGAGGAAAAATATTTTACATCAGTACTTATTTGGAGACAAAAATCATTCAAAACTGTCTCAAAATAGAGGCAACCTATTAATATGATAATGATTTATTACTGAGACTAGAAACTCAAAAAAAGATTACATGTCCTGGAAGCTGATATAATAACAATTGAAAATAACATAGATTTGATGACTCTCAATCAAAGGATGAATTTCTACAGGATGTATTCCAAATGACTACCATTGCATTTGTCTCAGTTATAAACCATTATCATATTAATAGGTTGCATTTATTTTGAGACATCCTGTATCCCGTAAATTAATCAGACTGCTATCCTTAAATTAGTTGTTTGTAGTACAATATTTTATCAGAAGTTCAAACTTCTTCTGACATATCACATATTTGGGAATCTTTAGCCACCTCCGTATTGGATAAAAAGCCATCATCATCATCATCATCATCAAGTCACCCTGACAATATAGATTCTCTGGACTATTTCTTACTATACACCCCTATTAGCCATCAGTCTTAGCAGGTCCTCTACACAGCATCCAGTGTCCATACAAACTCTCCCTCTTTTGTATACTGAAACATTAGAAACCATATGATACTTCAAATTATGAATAATACATTATCAGCTTCACTGAAGACAGTTAAAAATACAAACATAAGAATTAAATTGGTTTGGTTTGATTTGGTAGTGTTTAATGACATAGCAATCCTTGTGGGTTATTTAATACCAAATCCTGTTTGTATACATATACATATATGATTTGTAAGCAAATATCTTGTAGGTAACATTAGAGTTTTTAAACAACCCCGAGCCCATTTGTCCACACATAGTTAAATGGTTTAAAGTATTACAATCAAGCACTAATAATTCTATTAGATATTTATCACTTGTTTGAAAACAGTTTTCAAGTCTTGTCATTTAACATTAGTAATGATATTTCTAAAGTATTTTTATCTAATATGAACAAATTGAACCCAGTCACCTAGTTTCAAATCACAAATAAGAATATCACCTTCCAAAAAATTGAACAGTTCTATTTGATCTGCTAATGGAACCCAAATAGGAACTATCACCCTGGGTCAGAGCGAACCTGAGAGTAATAATAATGAAAGAGTATTCCCCGTTCACCAAACTCAGAAACAGAAGCCTCACCATCAGATGCTTTTTAATGTCATACTTAAGACACTAAAGGGTTTCAAGTATTGCTATCTAACACAAATAATTCTATTCAACATTATTCATCCACTTGCACAGTTAAAGTTTGGTTTGGCTTCTTTGTCTAATGGCATATCAACCTTTGTGAATTATTTAATGCCAAAGCCATTCTTGTTGAAGAACAGTCATGGTACTATTTAACCCATAGCTGGTAGGATGAGTGGGTTCATATCTTTCACAAGGGTATTAATCCAAAAGTGAGCATAATAGTGTGGCTGGAGTTTGAACTCACTTCAAGGCAGCAGTCCAGCACTTTAGACATTACAATGCAAGGTCTTCCCTGTACACTGTAACATGGTTCCAAGTATTGCTATCAAATATTGATAATTATGTTTAATATTAATCAATTGTTTGCACACAATTAAATGGTTTCAAGGGTAGTAAATGATAGAATAGTTATATTTGAGCAATATATTAGAGCCTGACTTGTATTACCACTCCAGGTCTGAGTGGACCAAAGAGTAATGGTAATGAATGGGTACTCCACATTCCCCAGAGCTACAAGACTGGATACTCATCATCATACAGTTTAGTGTCATATCCAGAATATTCATCTAGAGGTCTTACGCCTCTGTAGATGTTGTAAATGAAGAAAGTATGTGAACACCTATTCATAAAAATATAATCTCTTCTTTTTGTTTATTACAAAAGGCACAAAGTAATTGGTGAAATAGTTGGAGGATAGATAGTCAGGTTAAACAAGGAACTGCTAATCCAGACTGAGACGCAGAATTTTCAGAAAACCTTTCTTCTTCATGCTGCCATCATGAGGCTGGCAGGGGGGCCAACATAAAACATTTAATCATCTTCGCTAATTCATTGTGCTTTATTCAAAAGACTGGTACAAGGACATTTCACCTACAGAAGCTTTTGCTAGGCACTCCCATTTTCTCTTGGGATCATATCCATTTTCTTATTGTACATTTCAAACTTTTCTCTTGCTCTCAACCCTGGGCCCACAGCCAACTCAAAATAACATGACATTTAATCTCACATCTCTTTCTGCTCTGCCCACTGCCCATGACCTTGGGGATGAAATCTTCCATCATTATGTATTCTTCAGACACCCACATACCTAATGGTTACTCTACCTTCTGGCCATGCAATTCCCCCATGCAATTTATGTGGTATTTCTGCTGTCTTTTGTTTACCTTACGACTCAGGTGCATCCTGTTTTTGATATCCACATAACTTACAAGGCCTGTCAAAGGTCAAATATGTAACACAGATATCCATTTAACATATTCTACACCTTTAGCCAACTGAACAAACCTAATTAGAAATAAATCATCTGAAATGTGGGAGGCACACTTAGGGTAACAGTTTATCATTATAGGAGATAAAGTTTGTGACAGAAGTTCAAATACTAGCAGAAGCTACCTACTTTTCACTTAGTGCTGATGTCATTGAGAAAGATTAGTACCTGTTAAACTCTCGTCTATCCATCAAATAAACATGTTTGATCATTTACTTTGCTTGAAACGATTTAATGGATTATTATTAAATTGAATTATCAATATTAGTTGGTTGGTTGGTTGGTTGTTTTGTTTGCTGGAATATCAACCCTTTTTGGCTTATTTAACGCCAAATTAAATTTAAAACAATTCAGATTCGTAAAAGTGCAGTTGATGTTTATAAAACAGTTCTATTTCAAATAATTCAGTTTAGCATAAGTAAACAGTTTAGTTCTATTTAAAAACAGTTCTTTTTAAACAATTCAGTTTAGCATAAAGTATGCTGTTTAGTTCTATCTGACCCATAGACTGGACCCTATTAAGAGCTACCACTCTGGGCCAGAGTGGACCTGACAGTGATGGCAATAAAGGGGTACTCTGCATTCCCCAAAACTCCAGCATTACTGGAGCCTCACTATCAGATTGTTTAGTGTCATATTCAGGAGTCTCATTGGGAGAGATCTTACCCCTTTGCAGAGATGTAGTTGGCATATTCTACACCCCCAGCCGACAGGGCAACACACAAAGATAAATGAAAAAATAGTTTTATTTCAGATAATGATAGTTCGTTTGTTTGGGTTTTATGACATATCAACCTTTGTTGGTTATTCAATGCCAAATCCATTTTTATACAAATGAACAGTTCTATTTCAAACAATTCACTTTAGCATAGGTACACAGTTTAATTGTGAAAAACATTTCTATTTCAAGCCATTCAGTTTAGTCAAACAGTTCTGATTCAAACAATTCCGTTTAGTATAAGTATAGTTTTTGTCCACACACAGTTAAATATCAATACAGTTCTATTTCAAGTAATTCTGTTTAGCATTAGTATACAGTCTAATTCTATTTGTCCCATAGATTGGACCATATCAGGTGCAACCATTCTGGGCCAAAGTGGACCTGGGAGCGATGGTGATGAAGGGGTACTCTGCATTCTCCAAAGCTCCAGCATTACTGGAACCTTACCATCATATTGTTTAGTGTCATATCCAGGACACTTCTGGTGGGTGGGGTTACCCCTCTGCTGAGATGCATTCAGTGTATTCTAGAGCCCCACCCAACTGGCCTAATCAGTATTTGATAGCCATCCCTGGAACCATTTAACTGTGTGCAAACAATAACTAGCAATACTTGTAAACATTTAATGGTGTGCAAACAAATGAGCTCAGGCTCATTTAAAAAATAATGCTACCTACAAACTATTCACCTAAAATTCATAAATAAATATATATATATGTGTGTGTGTGTGTGTGTGTGTGTGTGTGTGTGTGTGTGTGTGTGTGTGTGTGTGTGTGTGTGTGTGAGTATAAACAGGATTTGGTATTATATAACTGTTAAAGGTTGGTATGCCATTAAACCTAACCTAAACATACACACACATACACACACACACACACATATATATATATATATATATATATATATATATATATATATATTGTGTGTCCTGGATATGACATCAAACCATCTGATAGTGAGGCTCCAGCCTCAGAGATCTAGAAAATGTATTTTAGTCAATTTCATGTATCTATCTATCTATCTATTTATGTTCATATCAATCAATCTATCTAGCTATCTATTTCATGATATACATATCTATCTATTTATCTCAGTCTGTTCCTGCTTCTAATCTATCTATCTATCTATCTATCTATCTATCTATCTATCTCTGTTGTTCACTAGCAATTTCAGCCTATTTTATCTATATATCTAGCTATCTATAGTATCACCTATATATAAATTCACTCCAACTAATTTTATTGAACTAAATTTATCTGAAAAATATTGTCTGTGTGAAAAATAGCAAAAGCAAAGTATTATTTATTGTTATCCAATTACAGAGGAAATTGAAATTAATTTACTTGGAGGTTAATTTTTCCTTATTTAAAAAAAAGCAAAATGTTTATTTCATGTGACTCTTGTGTTTTAAACAAATTGGAGCTATCTCCACATTATATGGCAAGCCTATAAAACCAGTTCATATATCTTGGTAGCACTATCTAATCTACCTAAAGCAATGTCAACATACGCATAAGAAATTGACAGGTTATCGATCAATTGCTATTGACAGGTTATCGATCATAAAATATAACAGGATTTCTTCCAAGCTGTGGTCAGCTCAGTACTACTTTATGGTTGCACCACTTGGATTCTAAGAAAACACTTGATGGAAAAGGCTTGATGGGAACTATACAAGCATGCCATGAGCTGTTTTGAGCAAATCCTAGAAGCAGTGCCCCAACTGTACATCTATGCACCTCCTATCTCATAAACCATCCAAGATGAGTAAGACCTGTTGGGCACCACAGGAAAAGCAGGGACAAGATCGTAAAAAACATTCTTCTATGGACTCACTCTCATGGATATACCACTGTTGGCCAACAAGCAAAAACTTACATTCATCTGCTCTCTGTGGACACTGGACACCGTGTAAGAGACCTGCCTAAAGAAATGTATGATAGAAACAAATGGCAAAAAAGATTCAAGGAAATCTATTCTATCTATCCTTGATGTTGATGATGATTCTCAATTCAAAGTGTGGGGCTGTTAGATTGTTACATATTTACCATTGGTGTACTTTGCATAATGGTTGGCATAGAAGAAGAAGAAGAAGAAGAAGAAGAAGAAGAAGAAGAAGAAGAAGAAGAAGAAGAAGAAGAAGAAGAAGAAGAAGAAGAAGAAGACCATATTAAAAGGAAAAATATGAAGATGAAAGATTAAAGATAAAATGAAATAAGGATACAGAAAAAAGAGAATGAGAAACTTAGAAGAAGAACAAAGAAGAAGAAGAAGAACAACAACAACAATAACAAAGAAATAAAGCAAAGAAGTAGGAGAACAAAGAAGGAGAAAAACAACAAAGAAGAAGAAGTAGAACAAGAACTACAAAGAAGACAAAAAAAGAAGAACAGTAAGAACAAGAAAAACCACAACAACAACGAAGAAGAACAAAGAAAAAGAAAATCAAAGAAATAGAACAACAGCAACAACAATGAAAAACAAAAAAGAACAAGAGCAAAGAAGAACAACAACAAAGAAGTAGAACAACAACGACACAATCAAAGAAGAAGAACACAGAAGAAGAAAAAAAAAGAACAACAACAAAGAAGAACAAAGAAGAGGAGCAACAAAGAAGAACAACAACAACAATAAAGAATAACAAAGAAAAAGAACAAAGGAAAACAACAACAAAGAAGAAGAGCAAAGAGAGAGAAGAAAAAAAGAAGAATAACAATAACAACAAAGAACAATAACAACAACAACAACAACAAAGAAGAGGAAGAAAGAAAAAGAAGAACAGCAACAACAAAGAGGAAGAACAACAACAAAGAAGAAGAACAAAGAAGAAAAAGAAAGAAGAACAACAACATCAGCAACAACAACAAAGAAGAAAAAAGAACAACAACAAAGAAGAAGGTGAACAACAAAGAAGTGGAAGAAAGAAGAACAGCAACAACAAAGAAGAAGAACAACAAAGAAGAACAACAACAAAGAAGAAAAACAAAGAACAACAACAACAAAACAGAAAAAGAACAACAACAAAGAAGAAGGTGAAAAACAAAGAAAAGGAAGAAAGAAGAAGAACAGCAACAATGAAGAAGAAAAACAACAAAGAAGAAGAACAAAGAAGAGGAACAATGAAGAAGAAAACAACAAAGAAAAAGAAAAGAAAAATCAAAGAAGATGAAGAAGAGAAAACAACAACAAAGAAGAAGAACGAAGAAAAAAAGAACAAAGAAGAAGAAAAAGAACAACAACAAAAAAACGAAGAAGAAGAAGAAGAAGAAGAAGAAGAAGAAGAAGAAGAAGAAGAAGAAGAAGAAGGCATACAGAAAGAAGACAGAAGAGGAAAATAGTTTCCAAGAGAAAGGCTGAACAGATTTACCGAGTGATGTAAGAAAAATGCATTCTTTCTGATGAATGAAGAAAATACATTGAGATAAATATGAAGAATCAGAAATCTGACGAGGAAAGAAAATATACACCATATATTTTAACATGAGATTGCTCTAGTCAAAAATTTGGAAACAATTTTTTTTCTCACAATAATAAAAGAAAGGGTAGAAAATTTTTTTCATTAAAAAAAATAAATTTGCTTTCTCAGAAAAACACGCAAAAATCTACTTTGCTTGTCTCAAATGTCACAGACGTTTTATATTTCTTTGCTGTAGAGATTTAAAACACTATAGTTGATAATAAAAAAGAAAAAGATGAAAAAAATTATTATCACTTTGATTCCATTAATAGTCATTCCACCATTATTGGAAAGCAATATTAACTGAAATGGATAAGGAGACACAATCTCTATACAATAGATAGCATTGCTTTTCATCACATATATAGTACTGCACATAAGTATTTGAACAAATAGACAATTTTCTTCGAACCAAATTTTATTGTAATCAAAACAAGTCACAGGGAGGAATTCATTGAGTTGTGGTTATTGTCTTGGGAAATGAACTCTATGACCCAAGTTCAAAGAAGAAAAACTATTTTTCCTTTTTTTTAAAGCATCTCAACCTGTTAAGGGTTATTTTATGTCTAGATGTTTGGTTTTGGTTTGGTTTGGTTTGGTTTTATGGCATATCAACCATCTTTGGTTATTTAACGCTAAATTTTGTTTTTACTTATTAAATATATGATTTGTAATCACATTTCGGAGATAGACACAGTTAAATGATCAAATAATTCAAAATGACCGATCTTGTAACGTAGAAGGAGTATCTTGTATTGCTCAACCAGAAGCAAGATGGCTACCCGAATTCCAACAATATATTTTGAGAGACAGAGATAGGGAGAAAGAGTTGCACGTGAGTTGGTGAGCAATTTCTGGGGTTTTGACCTTGAAATAGACTGCCCTGAGCATAGAAAGTGAAGAAAGCCGACCATAATACAACGCTGTGAAAAAGCAAAGAAGCTTAACGCAATAAGCACTTGTAAAGTAGTAATAAAGTTAGAGAAAAGCAAACATAACTGCCTTTTGAGATTGCCTTGTGCCAGACTATAGACAATGAGAATAGAAAAGCTTAAAACTTATACGAGGAATTGACAGTTAATTTGTGAACTGGTCTCTGAATAAAACATACCATTTCTGGAATGAGTGAATATATGTCATTTTCGTAAGGCATTTTTTTCATAATATTGTTATTTTTGCAAGCCGCGTTATGTTCTTTTGGTGTTAACTTTTATTTTTTGCTTACTTAATAGTGCAGTCTCATCAGTCTACTCCGATTAGTGACTGATCCGTTGCATGGGTCTAAAAAAGAAAGCAGAACGTGGGCAGATAGCAGATCAGTCGTTTTATCCGAAGACATAACCAACCAACAGATCGGTCAGCGGATCGGAAGTGAAATCTCTTCTGTGTTTGATGTGGACAGCTGTACCGTCAGAGTATAACTGTAAACTATCTTTATTAAGAATAGTTACTTAAAGCTATTAAGCTAAAGATTATAATTAGCTACTTGAAACCATATAATTGTGCGCAAACAAATAATCATTATTATACATACTACCCCTGGCAAAATTTTATGGAATCAGCACACTTTGAGGATGTTCACCTTGATTTTTTATTCAGCAGTAAAAAAAAAACAAATAATCGATAAGGTACAAAACATGTTTCGCTTACTAGCTGAACCCTCTAGCTTCAAAAAATATTATTGTATACTGTCATTTACTCGACCATTCTGTCATATAGGCCTTTACGATCGTCTATTCATATGAATATGGGCCTCCTTCTGATTAATCAGATCCTATTCCCTCACCTTTTCCGTAGCGCCCTCTGCTACACCTCGGTGTCGCAACAATTTAAACGGATCCTTCGGGTTGCCTCGTCTGCAGCCAGCCAAATTACTTTATCGATAGATAGATAGTTATTAATATATATATATATATATATATATATATATATATATATATATATATATATATATATATACTTAATCTGCTAACAGCTCTGTTTTCATGCAAAAACGTTTCTTATTTGAAATTCTATCAATATATATATATATTCATGCAAGATTTTCTTTTCGAAAATCTGATAATTTGAAGCCTCTGTGTTATCTGCTTTGCCCAACAGAAAATCCGACAAAGCCTAACATCCATTCAAGCCTTTATCCAAGTGTTATGCACGGCTGGATGCATTCATTCTCTTTTTCTATTGAAGCCTCAATTTTTTTTATTTTTTTTCATTTTTGCATGCTTTCTCTTTTTCAGTTCAAACATTTTTATCTAATGGAGTATTCATCTCTCCAAAGAAAAAACGTCCATAAATGTAAAAGAGACACTCAGATCTGATTTGTTTCTCATGAACACAAACCACATTCATCCAACAGAAAAGAAAAAAGCAAAAATTGAATGCATAACGAACCCAAAGTTTAATCACGTCTTGACATTCACCTTCGAAATCTTTTGAGCAAATTTTATCAATGGCTATCAAACAGTTCAAGAAACATAAACAAAAAACAAAGATAAAAAAAGACGGAACATCAGAAATGGAAAGGACATGAAATGTAAAAAGGAAAAAGTAATAGAAAAAGGGAGACGAAAAAGAAAAATTTACAAAGATTAAAGGATAAAAAAGATAAGGCAGGTAAGAATGAGAAATAAAAGAAAGTAAAATAAAAGAAAGAAAAATAAAAGAAAGAGAAATAGAAGAAAGTAAAATTAGAGAAAAAGAAATAAAAAAAGGAAAGTGAAATAAAAGAAAGAGAAATAAAAGAAAGAAAGTGAAATAAAAGAAAATGAAATAAAAAGACAAATAAAAGAAAGAAAATGAAATAAAAGAAGAAGAAATAAAAGAAAAATAGAAGAAAGAGAAATAAAAGAAAGAAAGTGAAATAAAAGAAAATGAAATAAAAAAACAAATAAAAGAAAGAAAATGAAATAAAAGAAGAAGAAATAAAAGAAAGAGAAATAGAAGAAAGAGAAATAAAAGAAAGAAAGTGAAATAAAAGCATGTGAAATAAAAGAAAGGGAAATTAAAGGAGAAATAAAAGAAAGAGAAATAAAAGAAGGAATAAAAGAAAGAGAAATAGAAGAAAGAGAAATAAAAGAAAGAAAGTGAAATAAAAGCATGTGAAATAAAAGAAAGAGAAATTAAAGGAGAAATAAAAGAAAGAGAAATAAAAGAAGGAATAAAAGAAAGAGAAATAGAAGAAAGAGAAACAAAAGAAAGAAAGTGAAATAAAAGCATGTGAAATAAAAGAAAGGGAAATTAAAGAAGAAATAAAAGAAAGAGAAATAAAAGAAGAAATAAAAGAAAGAGAAATAAGTTTGTAAGTAAAGTTGGTGACTGTAGTCCAGGGCAACAAGAAGGCTCCCTTTTCAGTAGCTACTACACCAAGGTGTACGGGAGAACGCTACTCCTTTCCCTGGATTGCTCCACTTTACCCTTGATAAGTACCTTATAATGCTGAGTGTTAAGCAAGGAGGTATCAAGTACCATTTGAAATAAAAGACACAAATAAAAGAAAGCAAATGAAATAAAAGAAGGAGAAATAAGAGAAAGAGAAAAAAGAGAAAAAAGAAAATGAAATAAAATAAAGAGAAATGAAAGAAAGTAAAATAAGAGTAAGACAAATAAAAGAAAGCAAATAGAAGAAAGAGAAATACATGAAAGTGAATTAAAGAAAGAAAAAAGAAATAAAGAAAAATAAATGAAAGTGAAAAAAGAAATAGAAATTAAAGAAAGTTAAAGAAAAGAAAGAAAAATAGGAGAAAGTGAAATAAAAGTAAGAGAAATAAAAGAAAGAAAGAAAATGAAAGAAAAAAGAAAATAGAAAGAAAAGTAAATGAAAGAAAAGAAAGAAAAAGAGAAAAAGTAAAAGAAAAGAAAATGAAATAAAAGAACGTTAAATAAGGGAAAGAAAAACTAACAAAATAGAACGTAAGAAATCGAATGAAAGAAAGTGAAATGAACGAATGAAAAAAATTAATTTATGAATAAGAAGTTATATAAAGTAAAATGAAAAAAAAAATTGATATGAAAGAAAGTGAAATAAAAGAAAAAGAAGAAACTGAAAAAATGAAAGAGAAATAAAAGAAAGAAATAAAAGAAAGTGAAAAAATGATAGTGGAATAAAAGAAAGTGAAATAAAAGAAAAAGAAGAAACTGAAAAAATGAAAGAGAAATAAAAAAAAAGGGAAATTAATGAAAGAGAAATAAAAGAAAGAAATAAAAGAAAGTGAAAAAAGGAAAGAGAAATAAAAGACAGAGAAATTAATGAAAGAGAAATAAAAGAAAGAAATAAAAGAAAGTGAAAAAAGGAAAGAGAAATAAAAGACAGAGAAATTAATGAAAGAGAAATTAAAGAAAGAAATAAAAGAAAGTGAAAAAATGATAGTGGAATAAAAGAAAGTGAAATAAAAGAAAAAGAAGAAACTGAAAAAATGAAAGAGAAATAAAAAAAGAGAAATTAATGAAAGAGAAATAAAAGAAAGAAATAAAAGAAAGAAATAAAAGAAAGTGAAATAAAAGAAAAAGGAATAAAGTAAAAATGAAATAAAAGAAAGAAAGAGGAGAAAAAGAGAAATTATTATATAGCGGCACAATTATGAAGGAATGATGAGGAGCGTAACATTTTTCTTTATAAACATTTTTTATATTTCTGGAAAAGGTCGAAATTGACCGTATGCGTGAGAGAGAGAGAGAAGGGGGGGGCACGGACACAGATTTATGGAGGACTGATATACTGACTCTTTTTTCGTAACTTCGTTGATTCTATATTCAGGGCCCCACTTGGTACTTCTACTTCTCGGCCGGGTGCCTACAGCCCCCAGCCCACCGCAGCTTCTGGTTGACTTGTTTGTAACTCCAACTTGCTGACCGTCTCTTACTGTGGGTACTTGTGTATATATAATGTCATAACGGCCACGCGTTCTTCCGGTTCATGATTCACGTGATCAGATAACACCCATGTATCGCTTGATTTCCAGTAATCACTTTGTTTACACAGCTGGATATACTGTCACAGAAATCCCTGATTGATGGCTTAGTTAAAGGTCAATATACAACACTCCTCTTTACCCTATATTTCAAAATGTCCACATGTGAACATTTTCCACGCATCCCTCTCTATCTCTCTCCCCACCCACATCTTACAAAATATGCACAAAGACGAAAACAGCAAAAATATAACAATCGTAATGCACCTTAGAAGGCGATCTTTTCATTATATAACACTCTCCTGTTTTATCTAACATCTAAATTATTTATTTATTCTTCCTTAGTGCTGTTGAGTATCCCACATGCGCACATCAAAATAATAATACGATTATATATCTCAATTGAAAATAGCACCATAGAGTCTTTCTCTGTAACTCCTTGAGGAGACCAAAAACACCACAGGACCAACGCCTTGGTCTAAAAATCCTGGTAACAAACCCCGTGCCTCTGGTCATTCCAGAAACACATTTTGCCTGGTTTCCTTATGACCAAACTCCAGTCTTCCGCTCCACAGGTACTTGCCAGGAGTAACAGGGGGGGGTCGAAAAATTCAAAAAGCAATATTATCATGGCCCAAAACAATACCTTAAAATGTCATTATAATTCAACATAAATCAAAATATACCACCTTAAAACATCTATCAGCAATTGATTGTCTGCTTAATCAATTATTGCTTCAAATGATTTCACCTTCCCAAATCCACTTGTTAAAAAGTTCATTTTTCTCCACGATTTATCGTACAGTAGACATCTCAATTCATAACCATATGATCATTGGCGGTAACCACGCCCCAATTTTCAAACTGACAGCGGGTAAATGACCTTTGATTAACACCATGCGTGTCTTTGCGTGTCTCTGCTTAAGTTTAACATCATACGTGTAACTTTTTAATTTCGAACATACTATGTTTGAACTGAGAAAAGTTGCCTTTATCCGCAGTAAATGTCATTTAAAGAAAAAAAACGAATTAAAAATTATTCCCCCCACCAAAAAAAAGCCAAATCAAAGTCTAACCAAAACTAAAATTAAAATCTCCACATCAATGGCTGAGGAAAAAATTCATGAAGTGAATCAGGGAAAAAATTCAGAAATGTAGCCTTAAATTCAAAGAATTATTCCCTTCGTAAACCTTTTAGCGGTTGGGGAATTTTTTCCAAATATCTATATACTGTGAACATGCATCAGTCAAAATAAAGCGTCCAACTAAAAGTTCACAATAAAAAATGCCAAAAAGTTCAGAAAAAATGTTCAGGATTATGTCAGTTCTATTTGTTTTAATTTCTCTTTCTCTTCCTTCCCTTCCTTATGAAAAAGTGCGAGGTCTGTGTGCATATCGACTGTCTTATTCTCTTTTCTTTCTTTTCTTTTTTTTTTTTTCGTTTTCTTTTTAATCCTAAAAATGTTGCTTTCTTTAATGCTGAGTAGCCATTTTGCTTCTTTTCATCTTCCATAACTCGAAAAAAATTCTTTAATTTTCTTTTTCCTTTCTCTTCTATAAGCCGGTTTGTTTTTCTTTTTCTTTTTTTTTCCTTGTACATTTCATTGTCTTTTTTTCTTTGTTTATTTTCGAAGACGAAGCTATTATTCTTTCATTTTTTTTTTTTTTTGCTCAAATAATTTTCATTTGTATATATATATACATATCACGGTTCAATTGCTCATTTTCTCTTTCAATTTCTGTCTTCTCTTTCCGTTGATCCAAGCTAACATAGGTTCGCGCGCCCTTTTCCATTTTTTTCATCAAGTATCTTCACAAAACAAACATGACTTGCATCTCGCCATCATTTCTTCCCCTTTTTCCAATTCCGACCAAGACAACACAGTTTACCTTTTACGCTCACCTCCAAAGGTGTCATAAAATTTCCTGTAGATTCTTTTCCCAAACAACACAGACTACACCCAAGTCCATCGACTTTTTTTTTTTCACTACTTTTTCCCACTGTCCGTCAGTCTATCTCCTTTCTCTTGTAACGAGTATACTTTCTTGATCTAACCATTTATTCATCTATAGTTCTCCCACAAGCTTAATTCGAACCCGAGTCCAGAACCTCCAAGTGCACACCACGAGACATGTCAAGATTTAGCACATGCACATTTTAATTCCCATCTCATATTTTGTGCATTCTCTTCTCGTGAGCACATGGGTGAGAAGCATTCGTCTTAAAATAAAACAATTGTCTGGCCTCTTACCAACACCCCAAAACTTTCGATCCCTTTCTAAAGGAATCTTCACAAAACGCTAGTCTGGCTTTTCACCAATACCCAAAAATTTCGATCCCATTCTAGGAGACCTATGGGGGAAACATGTAATTAGTTATTTAAGTGGATATGCATGTGAATGAGTTCCCGTCCGTATTTTACGGGTATTGCTCTCAATATTATTTCCACCACAAATACAACACAAATTTTC
Organism: Sepioteuthis lessoniana; assembly: GCA_963585895.1. Classification (NCBI taxonomy): domain Eukaryota; kingdom Metazoa; phylum Mollusca; class Cephalopoda; order Myopsida; family Loliginidae; genus Sepioteuthis; species Sepioteuthis lessoniana. The sequence continues at coordinate 50,179,973 of OY757926.1, read as the reverse complement.
ATCGCGTAAAAGAAATGGAATAGGACACAACGAACATTAAACAACAAACAATTTAAAATACATAAAACAGAATGTGAAAACAAATAAAAAACATAATTTGTAAATAGCCTTTGTGGAAAATTGAGTTTGGTCAGTTAGAAGAAAATAAATTTGTTTACACGTATGTGTATGTTTAGATGTTAACAGAGTCTGTAAATAAGTTGTTCTTACTTACATTAAGTTCATATCGTGTTTTATGATTGTTGCGACAGCGTGTCGCGTTGACGAAAGAAAGTTTGCCGGTTTTTTCTTTTGAACGTGATCCGTGGCCATCTGTAGCTTGGTCATGAACTTTGGCTGTGGAAGAAAGGAATTTGCCTGACCGGGAATCGGCTACTGCTTTACTGACTTCGTGAATGATTCCCTGTGTTACTTATACCCTAATAGTGGATCACAAAATCGTCCTAAGATTTTGGCGCGAAGACATTTATTGACCAATCAGAATCGTGTTTTACAATTTAATTTTGGAGCCTGAATATTTTCTGTTAATTGACTTCCGATCCTGTTTTTCTAGACTGTTCTTATTCTATGTTTTAGCTGATTGGTTTAAAAATATAATAACGTAACTTAGATCAGTTTTGATCCTAAATTTCTAGAATGTTCTTATGTACGTTTTTATTGCTTATTTTAAGACTTGAAAAAAATGTGTATCCCATAGACCTTCACAAAACGCTGGTCTGACCTCTTACCAGTACCCCAAATTCTTAATCTATTTCTGGGGATACATCAACATCACGTCCAATTTCTATAAACTTTCCGACACTTTTTTCGATTCATACACGGACCAACAACATCATAGACCCCGTTTCACTCACCTAACTGTGAATCCAAAGGTATATGAGCCTTCCCCCGACCATACACCATAGCCGCCCAAAATTTCTCCGACGTCCGGAATCAAACTCAGCCAGAAAAAAATCATCTCAATATCAAATTACTACACGTTACGATGAGTATTTACGAGTTACTACCAAATTTAATTCATAAAAATTTCAACTTACTATCAATGTCAATTCATGAAAAGTCAGAAATACCAATGTCCAACCCATTGGAATCTTTGTTATTGCAAACTCGTCATCGTTTTTGATATATCACAGAAATATTATTTTCCTATTGTCCATACAACAAAATCACTGTTCGCACATTACCCTTCCATATTTTCTTTCTCTTCTCTTGCATTCTACTTCAGTGTTAAATCAAAACATAGCAGTTTTCAGTATCTAACTCTAATATGTAAAAATACGGGACTCATTAAGATTTCAAGTTTTTTGGGGGGAGTATTTTTTTGTTTGTTTGTTTTTTTGTTTTTTGTTTTTTTGTTGTTGTTGTTGTAATTATTTCAATTCTCTCGATGCGAACTCTTAAAACCTAGAAAGACAGATAAAACCAAAAATCTACAAAATTTTGAGAAATGAGCGATTGTTACAGTTGTTAAATCTTGTCACGCCTTCTTTTCTTTCCCGTTAATGTCTTTTTCTTTTTTTCTTTTTTTCTTTTTTTCTTTTTTTTTTTTTTTTTTTTTGTTGTCTTTGTACTTGTTTTTTAAGTTTCTTTGCAGCTTTTTCCTTTTCGATTTTCTTGATGTGTTGAAATATTCGATTTTTTTTTGTTTATTTTTTATTCTCCTTCTTTTCGGCGATGTATTTTCCAAAGTTTGTTGTATTTTCGGGGTCTTTTTCTCTTTCCTTTTCTTTTTTATTTTCCTCCGTCTTTCCTTTTTTCCCCACTTTCTTTCCCTTCATCAGCTGCTTTCTTTGATCGTCCAGTGTTTGACCTTTAGGTTCAAAATCACCCCATGTATCTGTTTAAAAAAACAGCAGGTCACTGCGCAAGAAATCACAATATATGTTATATAACACGAAGAAAGAATGAACGATCATAACACTTTTCTTTACACACACACACACACACACACACACATATATATATATATATATATATATTATCCGAAAGGGTCGAAATTGGCTGTAAGTGAAAGAATGAAAGGGACAGGGAGATGAAGGATGCAGACACAGCCTGGCGGAGGACTGCTATATTGAGCCTTCATTCTTAATCACATCGATTCAGGGCCCCATTTAGCACTTCTTCTGCTTCTCAGCCGAGACTCTACTGCCCCACCTCACCGCGGGTGGCACCCGACGCGGCCCCTGCCCTGACTTGGTTGTGATTCCAACTGACTGAGCGTGTATATATGATTTCATAACGCCCTCGCAATCTTCCAGTCCGTGATTCACATGATCTGCTATCACCCATGCATCGCTTGTTTTCCAGCAATCACTTTGTTTATACAGCTGGGAAATCCTGTCCAACAAATTCTTGATTGACGGCTCTGTAAATGTCAATATGCGACAAAAATTTTAAAAAAAAAAGGAAATAAATGAAAGACAAAACAAAACAAAGGCAACATCCCATCCAAATACTGGTTCGCACATGACTGCTATTGTGGAGGAATGGAATAAAAAAAAGAATTTATTTTGAAGCCATACAAATCGTTTAGAAGACGTGTTGATACAATTATTGAAAAAAATGGCGATCATATTGAGTAAATATACTATTTTATCTCTACCTTCTTATTTTGTTGTTTATTTTTTGAATCCAAAATTAATCTTGTTTTATAATTGAGTCATTTATTATCATACTTGAATATTCCTAATTTTGCTTCCGCGCCCTGGAGAAGTCTATTTCTTTAAATTTGATGTGTTGTGTAAAATCATCAGACAGAAAAGTGAGCGGAGAATAATGAAGGATTAGTCTTGCATAAATCTAGGAAGGAGCATGCGTAAACTTTTCAAAGCTAAAATAAGCAGACGGTTTTGCTAAGCAGTGCATGGCTTGTTTATTGAAAGACATTACCAGAACTGGTGTTGCGAACATTCTTTGGCCATGAAATCCTTCTGAAAGTACAATTTAAAAATCAATAAAGCAAAGAGCTTTCTCACTTCAGAAGTAGAATAAAATTTATAAACATTCAGATCAAAAATATTTTCAATTTAATAAAAGATTTTAAAAAAAAAGAAATACAAAAATTACCTTGTTTTTTGTTTGTTTGTTAGTTTGTTTGTTTTGCTCTGTTTTGGTGGTTTTTTGCTTTTTTTTTTATTTTCATTCTTTATTTTTACTTTAGTTCTTCAATTGAGTAGGACTGTCAAAATCATTTGACAAGCCAAATGCGAGAGAAATCTTGAGTTTAAAATCCATTTTAAAACTCACTTAATGCAGGTCAAAAAATTAAGCAACAAAAAAAAAATGATAATAGAATATAGAAAATTAAATAAACAGCTAAAATACAATATAACAAAAAAAACCCAAAAGAAACGGACCATTTTAAAGATGTCTGATGAGGAGGAGCCATCCTTTCTGAAACAGTGTTCATTATATTTCAAATAGAGGGTACTTCCTTTAATCTTTGGACGACTACAACTGACATTATTCGTTATCAAACACAGGTGGGTTAGCTTTCAGCTTTAATGATTTTAATACACAAAAAGTATCCAGCAAGTGAGGTTAACTGGCATTGGATTATTAGGGTTAATTTTTTTGACAACATCATCCACTTAAAATATTAAACAGGCATCTCATTTCAATGAAATGGTAATGAAGAAAAAAAGTACGTTACATAAAAGTATACAAGCAAACACACATACATACACATATGCCTCATAAAAGCACACATACATACATACATACACATATATAATCATATATAAAATAAAATAGTTACATATACTGACATATATGAATATGTACTTATACATATGAATATATATGTATACATATGCTTATATATGAATACACACACACACACTTATATATATATATATATATATATATATATATATATATATATATATATATATATATATATATATATATATGTGCACTTACATGTGAATGTATATACATAAGCACATAAACCTCAAACTCAGACACATATGTTGAGATACAAAAAACTAAAAACCACAATATATAGATATATAGATATAAACATACACATATAAATATACAGAAGAATATGAATACATGTATATGTAAACACACACACACACGCACACACACACACACACATATATATATATATATATATATATATATATATATATATATATGCGTCAATAAGTAGATCCATATATATATAGATATAAATAGACAATATGTACTCACACAGATGCACACAGACACACACCCATATATATATAGATATATATAAACATACAAATTTACCTCTCTGTAACTCTCTGTCTCTGTCTGTCTGTCTCTCTGTCTCTCTCTCTGTATATATATATGGATATATATACATAATGTGCATAATTATATTGACATAAAAATAGGATGTAAAAATCATTTATCATACGCAATATATATATATATATATATATATATATATATATATATATATATATATATATGCGTGTATATATATATATATATATATATACAGATATATATATATATATATATACAGATATATATGCATGTACCCAGGTTCACAAAATCAAGACTTTCTATGCCAATATCATTACATATGTCTATATATTTGCCTAACCTCTCCACACAAGCAAGAAGTGACAAAAGGTCAATTTTTTTTACCAGAGTTTAACTAGTTTGAATTTAGAGGTTTTGTTCTAGAATGGTTACCATACCAAGACTAAAAAGTCCAATCTGCCCTACTACTTACACTTAACTTAAGTGAGAACAGTTGGATTTATACTTTCAAAAGGTTAAATACAACCTGAAATGCAAACAACACCATCCAGAGTTTGAACTTGTGTTGCCATGTCTATTTCCTATGAAAATAACCATTACACTACAAATGGCTAATAAATATAAATGTTATTAAATATGTATATAAGTATGTATTACATAAAAGTATATATATTATATATATATATATATACATATATATATGTGTGTGTGTGTGTGTGTGTTTCCGTGAGTGATGTTTGTATATGTGTAAATTCTTACACACAAACATTTCTTTTCTGCTGTTCTATATATATATATATATATATATATATATATATATATAATATATATATTATATATATATATATATATATATATATATATATATATATATATATATATCCCTATATGCGTCATTGAATAAATAAATAAATATATATATATATATATATAAATGCGTGTGTGTGTACTAGAAAAACAATGAATAGTATATATATCTATTTTATATTCTATAGAAAAATAATGAATAGAATATACACACACACACATATATATATATATATATATATATATATATATATATGTATATATATATATATATATATATATATTCAATTATGTATTTTTAAGTTATATATCTATATCTATATATATATATATATATATATATATATATATATATATATATATATCAGAATGATAAAAAATAGAATATATATATATATATATATATATATATATATATATATATATAAAGCGGCATACACCAACACATATATATGCACACATACCTGGAAATGTATGTATGTGTGTGTGTGTGTGTGTGTGTGTGTTTTTGTGTGTGTGTGTGTGTGTGTGTGTGTGTGTGTGTGTGTGTGTGTGTGTGTGTGTGTGTGATTTTGATATGATCACCAAATAATCTTTAGAAATTAATTTATCTGTATCAAATTTGTAATATTGGAATATTTTAATATGATGTCAAAAGTTTTTTCAAAAATACATTATTATCTCGACTGACATGAAGTAATTTTAAAGAAGATAAAACGAAAAAGGCAAATAAATGCAGCTTTCCTTCAATATTTGGTTGCACAAATAATGAATGCTTTCAAATGTTTATTGTATCTGTCAGCTGGCAGATTCGACCATTATTCTTTTGCAATATGCTCAAGCTCTTGAATGTTTGCAGAATTCTTTCTTTTTTTCTTTTCAGTGGCAAATTTTTAGTCAAGTAGAGAACTAGACTTATTGCTGGCCAGTTTAAAAACACAACAGTTTTACATTATTAATATTAATTTTGACACGTGTTTTCCTTCATCTTTTTATTTGATCTTTTAAAAGTGAATCTGGATTTTTTCTGCTTGCTCAAAATAGTCCACCTATGAAAGATTTCCATTTTTTTTCAGTGGTGATGCACAAAAATCCATACAGAAATGTAATACTTACATACATCATTCAGATAAAAGAAATTTTCAGTCACTGAACAGTTAAATCCTAAAAATATGTGCTAACTTAACCCCTCCACAAAGAACAGGATGTAATACAAGATCAAGAAAAAAATTGGATGCAATACAAGATTAAGAAAAAAATTGACAGTTTTGAATTCAGTGTTTTCCTTCATCTAGATTGGTTGCTATATCAAGCTTAAAGGGCCCAGTCTTCTCAAATATTTAGCCAAAGCTTGAGAAGGAACAATTTGTGGATTCATACCTTTCCGAAAGGTATTAACGCTATCTAAAAATGCAAATAGACTCATTCATGATTTGAACTTAGGTTGCATATTCATTTCCTGTGACATATCTATAACAACACAAGCATCTCTGAAAAATCCTTAAAGTACATCTTCAATTAGATACAATTTGAACATTGGCCATATTTCTTTATTCTCACTAACCACAAATGCCCAGTCCTTGAGGGCTTAGAATATATCGACTGTATCCCCTACCGAGGAGTGATACCTCCTCTTCAAAAAAAAAAGAAGAAAAGCTGTATCTTGAGTATGACTCTAAATTGTATCTGAGGGTGTGGCTCCAGTCCTGACGAGTTGGGGAATGTAGAGTACTCCTTAATTACCATTAATCCGTGGTCCACTCTGATCCAGTTAGAGAGAACCTGTTAGGCCCTAATAGATTAGTTTGAAAATTATAAGTATATCCATATGACAATGGGCAAAAAATTATTTAATTGCAACACACTCAGCTTGTTAGTTCGGATAGTGAAAAACTAAGAGTCAACAGTGCTTAGTGACAGACAGTTTCTCACCTATGAATATTTGGCCTGATGATCGCATTACACCGAAAAATGGTGCTTGGTGACAGTTAGTACATCCTGAGTCTAATATTATATATATATATATATATATATATATATTATAATATATATATGTGTGTGTGTGTGTGTGTGTGTGTGTGTGTGTGTGTGTGTGTGTGTGTTCTATTATATATATATTATATATATATATATATATATATATTATGAGAGTGTTGGTCGTCAGTAAATCACTATGTGGTTATGTGTCGAACCAAGTGCAATATAATATGAACAGTGCTCAATATCTATGATAGAGCTATTATAATAATAATGATAATAGATAAATATATATTATATATATATTTAATCCATGGAAAATATTGTTCTGCAACTAAGGTTTCATGAAGATTATAGCAACATTCGTCAGGCAGTTAAGAAGATGGAATGAAATTGAAAATCGAAAATGCAACAAAATACAGACAAAAATCGAAAATGTGACAAAATGCAGACAAAAAGCCGTTAAGATTTCATTTATGTGTGGTTGTGAGTATGTGTGTGTATATGGGTGTGGGTGTATGTGTGTGCATGTGGATGTGTGTTTTTAAGTTAAGTCAGGCCAGGAACGTAAAGCGTTGGTTATAACGGGAATGGGTAACGAATGTGTATACATTTGTTTCGATATATTTTTTCGTTGACAGTGGGACAAATTAGCATCGCTGCAAGTTGTGGGGAATGAATGAGAATCTGATTTGTAAATGTGTATGGTGGGCAAGAATTAATAATAATAATAATGATGATAACTAAATGGGATATAGCGTAAGGATTGTATACTATGGGTCTCATAGGTGGTATGTATGCAATAAAATAAAATAAAATAAAATAATAAAAGGGTAAATAATAGTAAGGGTGTTAAATAATAAATATGTGCGTAATAAATTGTAATGCTAATAATAAATGAATGAAATATTGCGTAAAAATTATATATTGTTGTTGTTGTTTTTATTGAAGATTTTGGCTTGGGGGCTATTATTGGGGAAGCGTTAAGAGATTAGATTTAGGAAGTCTCTACTTATATTGGAAGATATACATTTATTATAAGGTGGGTTAAACCAGATAATAAGCGATGGACTGCTGAATCGTCGTAAGCGAGTTCGTACTCCAGTCGCGCTATTACGTTCATTTTCGGACAAATACCCTTGGGAAAGGTATGAACCCCCTTATCCTCCCAGCTATGGGTTAAATAGCACCACTACTGTTCTTCTAGGAGAATAGCTTTGGCATTAAATAACTTACAAAGGTTGATATGCCATTAAACAAAACAAAAACAAAACAGTTCTTAAACCAGATAATGTTTCTAGTTCTTTGTTTAGAATTGACTTTTGGTGGGGTGAATTTTAGTTCTTGCTTATAACCACTGTTTTAATGCATCGTCGTATAAGTGTTTGTGTTTGTTAAAAATGTCGATGTCAGAGGAGTTGCTGTATAGTCTACTG
>OY757926.1:50121514-50166514 GCA_963585895.1 Sepioteuthis lessoniana | reverse complement strand
TTACATCTGGTACTACATCTTTTTTATATCTTATCTTACATCTTGTATTACATCTTTTCCATTGTAGAAATTTTTTTAAATTTTATTATTTTGTAATTTTATATTTTGCTAACATATACATCATCATTAATGTCTTTTATGTATCTTCCCACTAATAAAAAGCACCCTTTAAAATCAGTAAGATCCACCCGCCAAAAACAAAAAGGTGTTCTATGTATGACACTAAACTGTATCTGGTGGGGTGGGGAGGTTCGAGTCATAAAGCTCTGGAAAGAATAACATTATGGGTCTCTCGCAAAGTCATTGTTACTTGATGGACATGCACGGATAGTTTGGTTGTGATCTTTATTTAATTATTCAGGCTGCCAATCTCCATGAGTTTCCAAACCATCTTTCATACGAAGGAGGAAACTCTCTGCATCTTCTGAAATTTACACTGAAGCCCCCAAAAAAGAGGTTCTGGAAAATTAAATCTCAAGAAAACAGGTCTGCTTTGTAGTATACCATGTACTGTAACTGCTAAAATGAAAAAATGCCAAACATACTCATCACTTGCTTCAATTGAAAGCACCTTTGACTTCACCTGTCAATCCAATGCTTCCACACTTCTATTGTCAGTGTTGGGGTTGGTTTAAATTCTGTGTCTTCCCTCTAAAGAAAAGTACAAATGATTTGCACAGTTCTATGATCTCCAAAAACAGTTAATGAAGTGAGCTGAAAGAAGAACACTGCGAAAGCTAAACTGAAAGCTACCAGCCAAGAAGAATGAATACCACTATGGAAACAACATTTTGAGAATTTATACAGAAGCCCTCCAAAAGTTACACATGAACCAATCACAAGAATTATTAGTAAACAATTAAACATCAAACTTGGACAGTTTACACAAGAAGAACTTGACAAAGTACTAAGAAAAATCAAAAAGATTCCCACAATCTGATGGTGAGGCTTCAGTAATGCTAGAGCTCTGGGGAATGGGGAGTACACCTCACTGCCATCACTCTCAGATTCACTCTGGCTCAGAATGGTAGCACCTGACAGGGTCCTACCTATGGATCAAATAGAAATTTAAATTGGGTACATATGCTAAACTGTAGGCCACTTAATGCTAAATTCCTCCCATACAAATATATCAAATACATGATTTCCAATCACATTTTGTAGATATCTTCAAACAACCCTGAACTAATTTTTTTATACAGTTAAATGGCTTCACCCACTTCCATCCAAAAAAAATAATTCCACCAACCATCAATCATTTGTCTGCACATAGTTTAATGTTTTCAAATATTGCTATGTATCACTAACAATTCAATTAAACATCAGTCATTTGTTAAAAGATCAGACAGTTCTATTTCAAACAATTTCAAGCATAGCTTTTTTTTTTACACACAGTTAAATGTTAAAAAAGTTCTATTTAAAAAAATTCAGTTTAGCGTTAGTACACAATTTAAAAGTCAAATTTTTATTTAACCCATAGATAGGACCCTATCAGGTGCTACCACTCTGGGTTCAAAGTGTACCTGGGAGTGATGGCAATGCTGGGATACTCACATTCCCCAAAGGTCCAGTATTACTGGAGTTCTGAAATCAGATTGTTTAATGTCAATTTCAGGACACTCATTTGTGGGAGGTCTTAACCCTATGCAGAGATGCAGTTGGTGTATTCTACTGCCCCAGCCGAATGGGCTGGAAACACAAAGAATTCAATTTAATGTGAATCATTTCAAGTATACTAAATGATTAAATAGTTCTATTTGACTCATAAATCGGACCCTATAAGGTACTTTCAGTCCAGGTCAGAGTGGACCAGGGAGTAATGGCAATAAAGTGGTACTCCACATTCCCCAAAACTCCAGGACTGGTGATTCACCATCAGATGCTCAGTATTTGGGTCTTACCCTTCTGCAAAGCCCTAGTTGACTTGGCAAAGAAGCTTTTGAAGTAAAATTACATACAAACCAGTCAATTCAACAATTATAAGCTACTCATTTACAAATCAAATATATAAATACAAACAGGATTCCACATTTTATAGCATTTTATAGCATATCAACCTTCAAGAGTTGATAAGCCATAAAACAACCAAATTTCTCAACCAATAATAATAGTAGTAAAGTTGGTGACTGTAGGCAAGGGCAACCAGAAGGCTCCCTTTTCAATAGCTACTACACTAAGATGTAGGGAAAGGCACTACTCCTTTCCCTGGATTGTTCCACTTTACCCTTGATATGTACCTTATGTTGCTGAGTGTTAAGCAAGGAGGTATCAAGTACCATTTTTTAAGTTTTTGGTATGACTCGACCTCGGATTGAACCCAGGTCTCTCGGATCAAACACCTTACCCACTAGACCAATTTTGGTTGACTAGAACTATTTAATAATTTGTTACACTTGAAACCATTTAATAAACAAACAATTAATGTTAAATAGTGCAAGATTGTAATACTTGAAACCATTTAATGTCTTTGTTATAACATCAAACTGCATCTGATGATGAAGCTCCAGTCTTAGAGTTTGTGGAATGTGAAGTGGCCACTTCTTTACCATTACTCTCAGGTCTACTCTAAGAGTGGTAGTACCTGTCCTATTTATGGCTCAAATAGAACTGTTCAATCTTTTACTAAGGATAATTATTACTGAATAGAAATATTAGTGTCAAAAAGCAGTAATTGAAACCATTTAACTGAATGCAAACAAATGATTAACATTAAATAGAATTATTAGTGTTGGATAACAACAATTGAAACCATTCAACTGCATGTAAACAAATGAGCTCTGGTTCATTTAAAAATGATGTTACATACAACCCATTAACTTAGAAATCATATATGTGTGTTAGTGCATGTGTGTTAGTGTGTGTGTATGATATATGTGTATGATGTTTTTTTGTGTGTGTAGACAAAAGTTTGCATTAAATAGCTTACAAGGGTTCATATGCTATAAAACACTATCAAAATAATATTAGTAATTCTTTTTATCAAGTATTCCTAATTTCTATAAATAATTTGCAAACAGCTCAATTGTTTCAAAAAACTAACATGAACAAACCATTGTAAATGATGGAACAGTTCTATTTGACCCTTAGATGAGACCATTACAGGTACTACCACTCTGAGTCAGAGAGGACCTGGGAGTAATGGCAGTGATGAGGTGCTCCACATTCCCCAAAAATCTAGGACTGGAACCTCAGCATCAGATGCAGTTTAGTGTCATACCCAGGACAGTTGTTCTTTTGGTGGTTTTTACCAATCTGCAGTGGTGCAGTCAGCAAATATTCAACAGCCCCAGTGAACAAGGCTTTTACAATCGTTTGATACTGCAATGGGGAGTAAGAAAAACAAAGAGATCACTCAAGTATTCCTACATGATAATAATAATTTACAAGCAATTAATATAGTTCATAATCATTTTAAACTGGTAAACACTGCATACTTAGTTACAACATTAATGTTTTTATAGCCAATGTCTCTATAAAGCCCTGGATAATTTTGAAATCATGAACACTTTATACTTAGTTACAATATCAATATTTTAAGAGCCAATGTCTCAATAAAGATCTAAATCATTTTGAAATCATGAACACTTCATACATAGTTACAATATCAAAGATGAGGTTGCAGATTGGTGAATGAGATATTGCTATTGAGGTATATGAACAGGTCTACTAATTTCAGAGGCTAGCCAAGTAAATTAGGGTTTGGTTTGGTTTTATGGCCAAATCCACTTTATATATATATATATATATATATATATATATATATATATATATATATATATACACAAACAAATATGTATATATATATATATATATATATATACACAGAAACACTCACACACACATATATATATTTATATAGGTGTTGGTTGGGTTAGATTTTATGGCATATTAGTCACTGTTGGTTATTTAATGGCAAATCCTCTTTATACATATATATTAAATATATAGGATTTGGTTTGGTTGACTTTTATGGCATATCAATTATTACAGGTTACTTAATGCCAAATCCTTAATACACATATATATTGAATATATATGAGTTGGTTTTGTTGGGTTTTATGGTATATCAACCAAAGTAGGTTATTTAATTCCAAATCCTCTTTATACATATATCTATTAGATCTAGAGGATTTGGATTAGTTTGTTTTTATGGCATATCAACCATTGCTGAATATTTAATGCTATATCCTCTTTATACATATATATTGAATATAAATGATTTGGTTGGGTTGGGTTTTATGGCATATCAAATATTGTCAGTTACTTAATGCCAAATCCTCAATATATGTATATATTGAATATATATGAGTTGGTTTTGTTGGGCTTTATGGTATATTAACCATTGTAGGTTATTTAATGCCAAATCCTCTTTCTACATATATATCAAATATATATGAGTTGGTTGGGTTAGGCTTCATGGCATTTCTATAAATGGTATCAACTATTGCTACTTAACACTAGTAATCTAATTAAATCTTTATCATTTATTCACAGTAGTTACATGTAGAGCTATTTATTCACGTGGTTACACGTAGAGCTATTATTCTATTCAATATGATGAAATCAAACCTGACCGATAAAATGAAACGCAGTTTTTTCCAAGCTGCGGCCGTGTTGATACTGCTATATGGATGCACTACTTGGATGCTGACTAAACGGTTGGAGAAGAAGCTAGACGGCAATTATACAAGAATGTTAAGAGCAATATTGAACAAGTCCTGGCAGCAAAACCCCACAAGGCACCAACTATATGGTCACGTACCACCTATCATGAAAACTATACAAGCTAGATGAACCAGACATGCTGGACACTGCTGGAGAAGCAAGGACGAGACCGTAAGTGATGTACTTCTGTGGACCCCCGCATATAGCCAATCAAAAGCAGGACGGCCAGCTCGAACATACATACAGCAGCTATGTGATGATATGGGATGTAACCCTGAAGACCTGCCAGAGGCGATGAATGATAGGGAGACGTGGAGAGAGAGGGTCAGGGATATCCATGCTAGCTGCACGACATGATGATGATGATGATGATTCTATTCAACAGTATTTATTCATTTATTTCAAATATTTCCAAATATTGGTATATTACTCTAGTAATGCAATTTAGTTACACTATTAAAGAGTTTCAAGAATTGTTAATCAATACTAATAATTCTAGTCAACATTACTCATTTGCTTGTATACAGTTAAATTGTTCCAAGTATTGCTATTTATCACAAACAATTGAATTAAACATCAGTCAATTTTTTATACACAGTTAAATGATCAAACAGTTCTATTTCTTACAAATCAATCTAACATAAGTCATAGTTCTATTTGACCAATAGATAGGACTCTATCAGGTGCTACCATTCCAGGTTAGAGTTGACCTGGGAGCAATGAGAATTGAGGGGTAATCCAAATCCCCCAAAGTTCCAGGACTGGAGCCTCACCATCAGATTGTTTAATATCATATCCAGGATACTCATTGGTGGTATCTTGCCCCTTTGCAGAGATGCAGTTTTTGTTTTCTACAGCACCAGCTGACTGGGCTAAAAATGGAGATGATAATTATCATTTAAAATGCATGAACTCTATATATATTCATAGGGTTGAGTTATAAATAATTTCTGTTTTTTCAAATTTAAAAGCAACCAGATATCATCTGATTAAGAAGTGCCATCATTCCTATTTCAGTGTACATCTTCATTCAATTCTTATACTCTTGTTGAGAAGAATAAGGCAGATTTAATAACCATAGTGAAAAGTCTTATTTCAAAGCAGAGAAATGATCCATTTCTCATTACAGATTATGAAAAATGGGTCTTTTATGATAATGTTCAATGAAAATAGCAGTGGAGTGATAATAATGAATTTCTACAGTCTACCCCCAAAGGCAGAGATTCATTGAAGGAAACTTATGCTGTGTGTACAGTGGGATCTCTGTTGCATTATTCGTTTTGAATTTTTAGACCAGAATCAGACACTCAATGCAGACTCCTACTCTCAACAGCCACTACATGTGAATGAAAATCTTGTAAGAAAATACCCCGTACTCATCAATAGGAAAAGTGTTATGCTTCAAGTGATTTCCATCTTTTTCCTCTACAAAATATTGTGAATGACAAAGTATTTTTTCAAAAAGATCAGGTGAAAGCCTTGATGGGAAAATTCTGTGAGCTCAAAACCTGCTGAATTTGACTTGAAAGGACTCCACAAGCCACCTGATAAATGGCAAGAGGTGATTCAAAATAATGGCAAATATACTATTGATTGGAATTTATTCATAGTTGAATTATTCCTGAATAAAATCATATATATATACATATATATATATGTTTCAGATTGAACTTTGACAAAGCTTGCAGTCAGGAATTTTTCAAACAGGATGCACTTGCATAAACATGTAGAAGTAAATTTCTGGGTTTTCAGCCAGAAAGACAAACCAGAAAGGCATAGGGATTGTGAAATAATATATGCAATCACTCACAGCAGTCTTGCTATCAGTTGGGCAGTCAATATGTTTGGACAGTGGCTAGCAAACAGCCGATAAAAACCCAATGGGAGCAGTAGCACCCCCTCCAACCAAGAAGCAGAAGAATTGGTTAGTGGGGCCCAGAACAGTATGGTTGATAAGCTTTGATTCAATAAAGGAGTCCTCCATGTGTTTCTGTCTCCCTGTCACTCATACGCAAAAAGAATTTTGACCCTTTTGGAGAGACTTATATTTTTGTAAACCAAGTGTTGTGCATTCCTTTCTACATAATTGGTATATATATATATATATATATATATATATATATATATAAAAAACATATGTGTATATATAACATATATATAAAATATATATATATATATTTATATATATAACATATATATATATATATACATGTTTTATATATGTATATATATAACATATATATATAGATATATATACACATGTAACATATATATATATATATATAGTGCATTTATTCCATCATCAATGGTACACTGCACATGCACGCATATATGTATATATATATATATATATATAAGATTTGACATTAATTAACAATCAAAGGTTGATATGGCATCAAGCCAAATAACTGAATTTAGTTTATCTTCTGTTGCTTTTCTTATTAAATTTGTTATTGGAAATTTTATTCATGAATGATTAATAGTTTTACTAAAACAGAAATTATTTATGACTCCATCCTATATATATATATATATATATATCATTCATTCATGCATATAAGAAACAGAACCATTTCTTTTGGTAGGATGGTTTTCAATGCCACACATAAACGCATAGATTCAGGAACATGATATCAAATGCTTGGAATGAAGGCACAACTCACAGAATCAGTGGGGGTTAAGTTGTGTAAGGTCTCCCATTAGAATTGCATACTATTGAAGGTTTTGAATATAACTATTTTTTCAAAGTACAGATTTTCTACCAATAAAAAATGAATGATTTTTTTTTTCAAATTAAGAATATCACATCCTTTTACTGTGTGCAAAAACTCACGAGATAAGAAATATGTATTATTGAAAAGTTAATATTCACCAGGAAGCTAATTGCTTTTGATCACTGTCTTGACTATGAAAAATGTTGCCGCAAAGCTTTTGTGCTGATAACACTTCACTTCTTCAAAATTATCTTTATTTCTTCTGAAGATGTTCATAGGTTATCTGTAAAGAAAGAAGTATGTCTACCTGTTTTGGACTGCTCGTTAAGGAGCATTGTATGGGTATAGTCATACAACATTAATTGATTCTTCTGTAAAGGTTTCCGATTCAGGGTGTTTCACCACCAAAAATAATTGCCCTTTCCCAAAAAAACAAAAACATCCAAGTGTGTCATCATTTCTTAGAATACCTTTTCCCTATTTTGCCACAAAAATCTTGTATGTCTGGAAACTGCTATTCCCTACCAAGAAACTAGAAGTCCGGTATTCAAAAAGAACATACCTAATATATTCTACTTCTACTCTAACAGCTCAACCAAAATATCAATTTCAAATTCCCTGAATGATTACAAAGTGTAATTCTCCAAAGAATTCTGGCCTAGTTGGCTGGGCCTGCAGAATACACCAACTGCATCCCTGCAGAGGGTTAAGAATCCACCTATGAGTTTTCTGGAAATGACACTAAGCAATCTGATGATGAGGCTGCAGTAATGCTGGGGAATGCAGAGTAGCCCAGGTACACTGTAGCCCAGAGTTTTAGCACCTGATAAGGTTCTATCTATGGCTCAAATAGCACAATGAATTATGTTAAATTGAATTGTTACGCTGCAGTAATGCTGGGGAATGCAGAGTAGCCCAGGTACACTGTAGCCCAGAGTTTTAGCACCTGATAAGGTTCTATCTATGGCTCAAATAGCACAATGAATTATGTTAAATTGAATTGTTACAAATAGAACTGCTTGATCATTCAACAGTGTAAAAATTGACTGATGTTTAATTGAATTAGTTGTGATACATAGCCATACTTGGTCCTATTTCTGGGTCAAATAGAACTAAACAGTGTATTCATGCAAAATGGAATTGTTTGATATAGAACTGTTTTTACATTTAACTACGTGAAAATAAAAAATGATACTTACCTAAACTGAATTGTTTGAAATAGTTATTTGGCATTCAATAACCTACAATATGCCATAAAACTATAAAACTAAACCAAATCAAAAGAATTCAGGACAGATACACATGTAAACAATTAAAAAAACATGAAATATTCACATGAAAACATATTTACAAATAAAACATGATATACTCATATGAAATCATATTTACAAATTATTGATGATTAAGAAAAAGATATAAATGCATAAAAAAAGACAGCATCTGTTCGACTCAAACTCCTGTTATTTAATATCGTTTCCTTGTGCAATTTATTTATAATTCATTTTAGCATTAACCTTTCTTCACAGTTGCCCAGAAAACTTCACAGCAACAATTTGAAGCTACATATACTTAAATTTGCTCATAATAGGTGATATTTATCTGCACTTCCCACCAAATAATATTTGGCACTATGTCTTTTTTAAAGTGGGGATTAAGGAAAATGGAGGTTATGCATTTATATACACATGCAAGATTAATTCATACATGAAAATATATATTTGTGAATTATTGATTATTACCAAAAACATATCACCCTTCCCTTCTTCAAAATTATCTTTATTACTTTTGACTGGTACTAATGTCCGCAAGTTACCAGCCTAGGCGGAAATCTATCCACTTCATTTGGATTGCTCGTGAAGGGAGCTTTGTTCTATGGTTATATATATATATATATATATATATATCCAGCCTAATGTCATTGATTGGTTCCAGTGACAGGGCATTTGCTTTGTTGTGCGCATCCCCAAGCCTCATGATCAGGTGCAGTTTAGTGTCAAATCCAGGACAATATTTCTATTTGACCCATAAATGGTACCCTAATTGGTAACACCACCCAAGTCCGAGTGGACCAGGGAGTAATGACAATAAAGAGGTATTCTGCAGCCTGAAAGCTCTAGAATTGGACCCCACCCATCAGATGTCGTATAGGGTCAAAACTAGTTCTGTTTGACCAATGGATTGTACCCTAATAGGTCCTGCAATGCCAGATCAGAGTGGAACTGCGAGAAATGCCACTGCAGAGGTACACCCAATTCCCAAAGCTTCTAGAATTGGAGCCTCACGATTAGAAGCAGTTTTGTGCCAAATTTAGGACATTAGTTCTATTTAACCCATAGATGGGATCGTAACAAGTACAACTTCTCCAGGTCAGAGTGGAACACGGGATTGAAGAGTTATTCTACATTCACAAGAGGTCTAGAATTGGAGTGTCACAATCAGATGCAGTTTACTATCAAACCCAGGACACTCGTTCAATCTGCCGCACAACAGGATGACTGCTTTGTCGGTTAACAATCTTGATCTGGTCTAGCCCAACTGAGCTCACGGGCGCAGTGTAGGTAGGTTGCACAGGCCCAGTGTTTCTTTTCATTGCATCAAGCCACCTCTGAGGCACTCTAGTCAATCGAAATGCCTTATTTTGGGTAGATTTGACCAAGGACACATCGATAAGGCGTATTCTTTCACCAGTTTTATTATCGTGTCAAGCCGCCGTCGAATGAGCATCTCGCTTACGGCTTTGGTTCATACCCTGACCTTGCCGATAAGGTGTGTGAGATCCATTTATGGACACAGGCAGAATCAATGAACAAATGCAAGGTGGTCGTCTTCCAGAGGATTGCCAAGTTTATTCCTTTAATAATAGCATCAAGTTCCGCGAGGTTGATATGTTTGGAGTCCTTTTCTAGACGTAACCAACAAGCATCCTCCACTACAGCCACATCATATACAAGCGACATGCCGGTAGCGAGAGAGCTTGCGTCGACCCATACGCTAAGGGCTTGGCCGTCGACGCACCATCTGCCCCGCGCCGGGTCTTCCTTGTGCACTCTGGTGAGAACCTCTTTAATCATGGTGTTGAGAGGGGCGTCGTCAATTTTGTCATCCCAACCAGCGGTGATGTCAGATGCTCTCCGCTTGATGAACGCTACAGCTACACGAAGTCAACCACCCACGGGGAGGTGCACAACCAATTTGCCGCATAGTGAAAATATGTTCCGTCACGTTACGACTCGAGGCATGTCTGGGATTTTGTTCCTTCTTCTCCAATACAGAGAGTTATTCTCTCCCCAGACCTGTAACCCAAGCACTCGCACACCATCCTGTAGCCTCTCCGGCGCCTTGCTGACGGAGCCGAAGCTGTAGAGATGCTACTTCCCACGTGCCGCAGGCACAATACTCTCGTCTACATACACATCATCAATATAGGCAGATGTTGCCCGCTGTATGCTTTTGTCCTTCGTCAAGATAGCATCAACAATTGTCTGCATGATGGATGGTGCCACATTGAGACAAAACCCCCGTGTGGGTCAGGCAATTCCTCCGTCCCTTAAATAGTACAGTTTGATAGGACCACAGTGATTGGTGCACGCGTACTTGCAGCTATACCTTGCGAAGGTCTAACACGGATACATTCGATCCTGCTCGCCGGCGTTCTCTCAACATTTCGGTGCGTGTCTGCACGAGCAGTTAATGGATCCACGTGATCATTTAATTCCCGATTGTCGAGCACCGGCCGTGCTTTTTGTTTATTCTGATGGATGACTACCATTAATGGGATCAGGCGCTTCGGGGGCCCCAATTTATCTTCTGGGTAAGGAACTAACCACCCATTATCAATCCAGTTTTGTAGCTCTTTATCGTATTCTGCCCGAGTTCTTGCAGGGATGGTGTACTCCGGTACTCTGTTTTATAATTTTTCTGGTGGCTGATCACTGGACCACTTCCACGACACTGTCCAGGATTTGGTGCGTTGTTCGAACTCTGCGCGAAAGTCAGACTGTTCTAGCTCTATTGTCGCACCCAAAGCGTGCCTTGCCTCGTTCGTCGATGTGCTCGCAGCCCAATTTCTTGATGACGTCCATTCCCAGAAGGAGGTCGAATCACAATGGCTTTCTGTTTACCACTAGCACGTTCGTCTTTAAGGGATTTCTGTTGGTCACTGTTAAAGTTATGCTGCCAACACCATGGCTTAGAAGGCATTTCCTGCCTGTTGTTAGAATTGCGATACACTTCCGTACTTCGGGTTGACATAACATTCCACTCACAACGGATGAGGAGCAGCCGGAATCCACCAACGCTATCCGATCCATTCCATTGACTTTCACCTTCATTATAGGAAGCACTTCTTCGAGTTTATGTGGGGAGAGAGTAGTGCCGGCATCTCGCCCCTTGCCTCGTTTTCTGAACACCTCGATTCCACATGTCCTTGTTGCCTGTTCTGCGACTGCGTTCTGTTTGTCGGGGGTTGAAGAAGGGCCCACAGGCACACGAGGAAGAACTCGGAGTCGCCCGGCCGTCGCAGCAACAGGCTCATCGACCTCAAACCCTTCCATCATGAGAGCTCGAGCCCTAGCAAGAATCTGTTCTAGGGTCATGTGCTCCATCCTTGAGGACCCACGCAATTGTCGTCTAACCGGACCGGAGAGTCCTGACATGAAAGCGCAACTGAGCCATCGGTCAGTGGTGTTTTCTTCGATCAGACGTGCTAGGTCCTGTAGGTCACCCAAATATTTGTCCACAGTTTCCCCAGGGTACAAACGACACAAGACAAATGTGTCAAATGCAACAAAAGGGTTCGGCGAAAAGCCAAGAGGAAGACTTGTTTTACCTGCTGTAAATCCTCGCTCTGGTCATGGATTAACCGTCGGTATACTGACAGAGCCTTGCCTCTCAGCCCGAGTAGTAGAACACGTTCAACGTTGTCAACACCACACATTTCGCACACCAGCTCTACCTGTTCCAACCGTTCGGACGAGACCCCATGAAATTCGAGAATCAGCCGAATATCAAACGCTTTGCCTGCCATTTGCGTCTGGTTACACGTATACCGAAATAGCTTCTAGTTGGTTTCAGAAGTCTCGTCGAAGAATCAACCTATTGGATGCTAGCCAACTCACTTAACTTGCAAAATGAACTGATGGATGTTCACCAATCAGATATCAGCAAAATATAGCCCTTTTCCACTTCAAACTTAGTCTCTTTTTTATGTTCATCAAATCTCGCCACTTCACGTAGGCTTATCTCGTTCTCTTCCATAAAACAAATCACACCTCTTGCGTCCTTTTCTTTTGATTTCCGCGTGCCAGTAGCAGAGAGAGCACACCTTCTGTTTCTTCGAGGTAAGATTGTTCGTGGCATTACTACTACAAAGTGCCATCTCCATTTTAAGTGGCAAGCCTCTGAAATTAGAGGACCAGTCCTCACACCTCAGCAGCAATATCTCATTTACTGAAAGCAATGTAAATATATGCATAGCAATGGCCCAGCAATGGCTGTAGAATACACAAACTGCTTCTTTGCAGAGGGATAAGACCCCACCAACGAGTGTTCTGGAGATGATATTAAACAACCTAATGGTGAGGCTGCAGTAATACTTGAGCTTTGGGGAGTGCGGAGCACCCCTTCATTGCTATCGCTCCCAGGTTCCCTATGGCTCAGAGTGGTATCACCTGATAGGGTTCTATCTATGGGTTGAATCACAATTGGTATAATTGTCACCTTCATTTTCCATGGTTTTTTTCCATTCCCTAGCAAGGTCCAGGTACTTATCCGTCTTTTCCCTTTCTTTCAGTTTTATTCTGTGGTCAGCCGGGACAGCAAAATCTACAATTTTGCAAATTCTCTGGTCTTGTCTTTTGGCCGAGATTAGGTGATCCGTTTGTATGTCAAAATCCCATAGGAGTTTATGTGTATCATTATCTAGGACAGATTTTGGGTTGCGCATATACCATTTGTTCGTATGGTCAAATTTAAATTTCTTTTACATCTACCGGTGGATCACGCTGCTCACCTAGTCGTGTCTAGTCTTATACCCCTTCTGTACTAATTTACTTCATTCTCTTATTATCACCACATTTGCTATTTTGTTGCGTCTTATCGATTCTCGCTTTGACATGATTATCATCATCATTATTATTAACTTACTCCTAGCGAGTTTTTCATATCAGCATAGGCTGATGGTCTTTCAGTGGAGTCTGAGTGACAGAGAGTCGCCTCAGGTCTCCAGGACTATTCTTAGTACTCTGGCCTATCTTAGCATGCCGTCATTTGGATGGTTTCGGCTCGTCTTCCGATTTTTAACTCCTTCAGTTCTCTTACCTAGCCTTTGGAGACTGTTCCAAGTGCACCAATTATAATTAGTATCACCGTCACTTTCCTGTTTCATAAGTTCTCTAGCAAGGTTCAGGTACTTTTTTCTCTTTTCCTTTTCTTTGAGTTTCATTCTGTGGTCCGCCAGGACAGCAAAGAGGACTATTCAAAAGCTTCTCTTTTTTAGTTGATTATCTCTTAGTCTGGGATTTTTTTTCTTGTTTATTATCACTTGGTGTGTGTTGTTTTTTTGTTTTGTTTTTTTGGTGGGGGTAATTATCACAAGGTCTGATGTATTATTATTATCTTATTCTTTTGAGAGTTTTTCACACCAGTGTTAGTTGGTTTTCACTGGAGTTTGAGTGACAGCTAGTGCCCCAAGTCTCCATGTTTTTTTGTTTTTTTGTTATCTGGTAAGGTCCAAGTATTTGTCAATGTTTTCTCTTTCTTTTATTTTCAGTCCGAGGTCCGCCAAGACTGGAAACCCCTCAAGATGACAATTTTTTAAAATGTTTTCTTTATCAACATTGGGTGTCCTTTTCTGGCTTGGATTAGGTGATCCAATTGTATTTCGAAACCCCCTAGAATTTTATGCATCATATTCTTCCGGACAGATTCTGGTTTGTGCATATTATTATTATTATTATCATTATATATCAGGCCTCGAGCAATTGCCGTCAAGCCTTTTCCGTATACGCTAGGTCAGCGTCCATACGAGCTATATTGAACAACATCTCACAAAACAACATCTGTACTGCCACCTACCTTCCATCTTTAAAACCATCAAAATTAGACGAATAAGATATGCAGGACACTACTGGAGAAGTAAGGACGAACTCATAAGCAACATTCTCCTGTTGAACCCTTCCGACAGACAAGCAGGTGCTGGACGACCAGCTTGAACCTATCTACAGCTCTGTACGGGTACAGGATGTAGTCTGGAGGACCTGCCGGAAGTGATAGATGATAGCGACAAATGGCGAGAGAGAGTCAGGGAAATCCTAGCTAGTGGCATGACATGATGATGATGATATAAGGCCTAGTTTTAGTGCAAATGCCGGTGAATTAATGTGAATGCCAGATGTATCTTACAATATCACCAGATCTTGACATGATGTAATATTGTGAATGCCAGATGTATCATACAATATCACCAGATCTTGTTATGATGTGTTATTGTGAATACCCAATGTATCTTACAATATCACCAGATCTTGACATGATGTATTATTGTGAATGCCAGATGTATCATACAATATCACCAGATCTTGACATGATGTGTTATTGTGAATGCCCGATGTATCTTACAATATCACCAGATCTTGACATGATGTATGATTGTGAATGCCAGATGTATCTTAAAATATCACCAGATCTTGACATGATGTATGATTGTGAATGCCAGATGTATCTTTCAATATCATCAGATCTTGTCATGATTTCTGGCCCATGATGGAAACAACAGATCAACATAGAGTCACTTTGTATAATCTTTTCATGTATTCCCAACTGACCAGTAATGAAGTCTTAATTCAATGATGTAAGATTTCAATTAACTTACTAAATGATTGATGGGCTAATGAATCTGGGCAAAAAACCAGGATCCTATCGTTGAGCAACAGCACCCTACAGAAATTCTAAGCAAACCAAAAATCCAGTGGCCCAACGGTAACCAGAAAGCTGTTTGACCAAATCTTAGCCAAGAACTTTCATTTACCCTTACAACCAATCTTAAGAATCCCATTTGACAGTAGATTTTTTTTTGTAAGATTATATATAACGTTTGTTTTAAGTGGTTTGGCTTCATAATGGAAAAGAACAAAGGAAAAACGACCAAATCGACGAAAATAAAAAGCACGAGACACCATAGCCTAACGTGCGCAAGTGAAATGCGTACGTTATATAAATGATCGTTTATAACGATTTTTTGCCAACACATCTGAAACCAAACATCATAATGAACTTAAGCTGCAAAGAGGAACTTTCGCTCTGTTTGTCTTCATATCCAGGCCGATGGCAAAAGCCGCTGGTGGCACTAGGGATGGCAGTACCACCTTAGCCACCGAAACTGTGCCATCACCCCTGGTTGGTGGCTGATGAGGACAGGGTATCGAAGGTGTTCTCACAAACTGCATGATGAAAAAAAAATATGACCCATAATCAAATTGAACATGAAAGAGTATAGAATTTCCGTGAGATTCGCGTGCAGCCCACAAGAACGCCATAATGAATTGTTAATTCAGCAACGACAATTGCAATTGCATGACGAGAAGATAATGTCATTAGAAAGTCGAGATAACGTTCCAAATTGTTCAAATTTATAAATATATATATGTATATGTATGTATTGTCATTCACAGACAGACTGTTTGGTTGTATCACAACTCTTCAGTGTGGCTAGAAACGTTGGACGCTTCAAGCTATGATTGAAACTCGCCCAACTATACGTTAGACATAGTATCATAACGTTCAGCCATCAGTCGACATACGTCAGCTCGGGAATTATAAGACATTATATAGTAGCTTTTGTTTGTTTACATTTTGCCTTACCGGATACCAGAGTGCTCAATTCACACAAAGAGCTTTGCGTTATGCGATTGGCAGCCGTTAATTCCTTCGCCAGAGTGCTCAACCCTCGGAGTGGGGAGCGTATATATAGTCATCCACAGACAAATTGTTTCGTTGTATCGCAACTCATTAGAGTGGCTTGACACGTAGGATGCTTTAAGTTCTGGTTGAAACCCGCCCAACTTAACGTTAGACTTAGTATCATACCGCTCAGTCAACAGTCGACATACGTCAGCTCGGGAATTGTTAGGCATTATGTAATAGCTATATATATAAACGCATTACCAATTATGAAAAGAAGTCTAGGTGACGATTCATGATTCTGAGTTTCCCATCTTCGATCATCAGGTGAACTTGTTATCTACACATATGACATATTCCGGAAATGGAAGGATTTTCAATGCATATCTGTACATATTTTCCTGCATTGTTGGTAATATTAAGATTTACCAGTAGTTAATTGGCCCAGCGGTTAGAGTGTTCGCCAATGGCCCGGGAGACCTGGGTTCAATCCCAGGTCGAGTCATACCAAAGACTTTAAAAATGGTACTTGATACCACCTTGCTTAACACTCAGCATTATAAGGTACGGTTCAAGGGTAAAGTGGAGCAATCCTGGGAATGGAGTAGCGCCCTCCCCTACACCTTGGTGTAGTAGCTATCGAAAAGGGAGCCTTCGGGTCACCCTCGACTATGGTCGCTAACTTTACTTACTTAAGAGTACTCAACTAAAATCGGGGCAACAATTATAGATAGGAATCATGACCAAAATTGCCTCCAAACCTTCTCATGAGTCAAGGTTTCACGTGTTTTCATATATATATATATTGCCATAATGGTTAGAGTGTTCGCCAATGGCCCGGGAGACAAGGGTTCAATCCCAGGTCAAGTCATACCAAAGACTCAAAAAATGGTACTTGATGCCTCCTTGCTTGACACTCAGCATAAGGATCAAGGGTAAAATGGGTCAATCTTGGGAAATGAGTAGCGCCCTCCCTACAACTTGGTGTAGTAGCTCTCGAAAAGGGAGCCTTCGGGACACCCTCGACAACGGTCGCCAACTTTACTATATATATATATATACGAGAGTCATTTAATAAACAAAATGAATTTTGCCAAATAAATTCGCAGTAGGAAACGTTATTTGCAGTTGTACCTTTTCTAGAAAATCACTGGTTATGATTCCTTTCATGTTCCAGAGTATGGTCAGCATGACTTTCTTTACACCTGGACCTTTTTCTTAACAAAAGAGTCAATGTGAGTTTATTCCATCGACTGTTTTTCGACTCAGACTCGTTGTGGCCAACCCATTTGTACACATTTTTTTCACAAATTATTTTCCTTAACTATCACATATTCCACTGTAAATTTCACATGGTTTGCACTTCTCAGCTACTAAAAATTTGTTGATAGAACTCTATTCAAACCTGGAACACTCTACTTGAGTTGCCGCCATTTTGAAAAGTCTGAAAACAAATAATTCCGTGAGATGAAAATAATTTTTGCAATAAAATGAAGAGTTTACAGTTATGGAAAAAAATCCTGAAAAAAAATTTAGTTCTCTTTTGTCAAAATTCTTCTTATTTATTAAAAGAACTAGATATATATGGTTAAAAAGAAAATTAATATTTTTGTTTTAAGAATTTTTATATCCTTATTTAAGAAAGATAGATATGCAGATAGATCGATTGATAGATTTGAAAAATACTAAATAATTTTTTTAAGTGTACCACGATGATTATTATGACGAGTCAGTATATCCTTTTTATTGAAAATCTAATAAAAAAATATGAAAAGTGATAGCCTTTTTTAATTAAAATCTTGCTTCTTTCACTTCCTTTTTACTTTCATATTGTATCTTTTCTTTTCTTTTCTTTTATTACAGAGATCTTGTGATGTTTGCTTAGGTTCCGGCAAAGCCTGGTAGATATTAAATTTCTTTACGTTCATTTTCTTCATCCGAGACTTTCTTCATCACATTCACGGACTTCTCCATCATTTACTCATACTTTTCTGATATGTCAACAAAATCGAGAGATTAACCAGAAATCAATGGTAAAATATAAAGCAAACAAAACATTTCTATCAAAAGATGTAAAATGGACGTAACATTTCAGGTTTGGTACCAAATGAATGGTAAAATAACCAACTTTGGCAGTGTTTGTTGTGGTCTGAATAATCATAATTTTTGCTTGGCTGACAAATTTTTCCACTCTCTTTTGAAGGAGGTCCCAGTCCCACAGTGATCATAAGTACAACCCTCAGTTTTATTTCTCACAGTAGTTACATTTCTTGAGCAAGTTTTTTTTTATATTTCGATTTTAGGTTGATATGTAGAGAATAATTATATGGATGGGTAGATAGGTTTAGGTTTCTTTGTTTAAAGAAACTTCAACCCTTGTGGGTTATTTAATGCCGAAGCCATCTTTGTAGAAGAATAGTGGTGGTACTATTTAACACATAGCTGGTGGGGATAAAGAATATGAAAGTAAACGTAATGTTGAGACTGATATTTAAAATTGCATACGAGCTACTACGTTTCAGGGACTCCCATAAATAGATCGATGGATTGATAGTCATACTGAGTGTAAGGTCAAATCCAGTCTACCTTTGGCAGAGGCCAACTGACTGTTAAATATTTATTGTCTTTTACTATATTGTCATTTTAAAATGCACGTAGGATTTTATTTTTTGTTAAATCACTGCTGTATATTATTTGTGCTTTAAATGCAGAAAAGCAAATACTGCAATTCCAAGTAACAGTTGAACCTTGTTAAAAGATGCTAATACTTTTGGACCTTATTAGAAACTAAAAACGTTAGTTAGTGTAAAAATAGAATGCCTATAAGGATGCAATGAACCATAAATAACGACTCAGATTGAAATTTTTTTTAAAGTTAAAACTTAATACAGGCAAGATGGGGAAGAATTTTTTTTTCTCGAAATCCATCGAAAGCAGCATGATAGACGTAAAGGCGAGCGGACAAACCCTATGACATTTCAACGCCATGCTTAACTAGGTTCTGAGCAAACGAATCCTACGGGACAACGGCCAAGATCAAATAGTTGCTGCTCATCTATAAGGGTAGATGCTATAGATGAGAATAAAAGCACAGCCATCGAAAGATTACCATGACTCAAACCCAAACCACTTGTCCAAACCGACACCCGTCCAGACCGAAACCCTGCTACATAGTCTGGAACGAGCAACTGATGGCATAGGCCTTCATGTCAACGCAGACAAGACGGAATACATGTGCTTTAATCAAAGAGGCGACATATCCACACTAAATGGTAGTTCTCTGAAACTAGTGGACAAGTTCACCTACCTAGGAAGACAGACATAGACACGCGACTAGCAAAGGCATGGATAGCTAACGATAGCCAATCGGTCATATGGATGTTAAACCTGACCGATAAAATGAAACAGTTTTTTTCAAGCAGTGGCCGTGTTGATACTGCCATATAGATGCACTACATGGACGCTAACTAAACGTATTGCTTAACGGCAACGACACAAGAATGCTAGAGGCAACACCCGACAAAAAAGCAGCTATACGGCCACCTACCACCCATCGCGAAAACTATCCAAGTTAGGCAAACCAGACATGTGGGACACTGCTGGAGAAGTAAGGACGAACTCATAAGCGACATACTCCTCTGGACCCCTTCATATGGACAAGCAAAGGCAGGAAGACCAGCTAGAACCTATGTACAACAGCTCTGTGCCGATACAGGATATAGCCTTGAAGATGGGAGAATAGACGATAGAGACAGGTGGCGAGAGAGAGTCAGGGAGATCCGTGCTAGTAGTGCAGCATGATGATGATATATATATATGAAGACAGAGAGCGAGAGAAAGAGAGGATGGAGGGTAGAGAGTGTGGGAGAGAAATTATAATTGATATTGTTAATATAGTTTCCTGTATACAAATAAAGAGTGCTCAATATCATTGATAGAGAGTGTGCACACACACACACACACACACACACACACACATATATATATATATATATATAAGTTAGGATGGTATGAATGGTACAGAGTCAATGGTACCTGGCGGCTACTACTTTCTCGTCTATGCAATCACAAAACCAAGTGTCTGATGATTGAATCTATGGGTCAAATAGATCTGTTTAGAAATTATTTATATTAGATAAGAATACTCGAAACCATTTAACTGTACGTAAATTATTAGTATTAAGAATAGTTATTTAAAACTATAACTGTTTAATTAGGATTATTATTATTAGTCACTTCGAACCATATAACTGTGAGCATGTTTTTTGGTTAGGTTAAGTGATTTGGTTTTATGGCATATCAACCTTTGATGGTTATTTAAGGCCAAATCCTGTTTATACATATATACATATATGATCTTTCAGTAAACAGTTTGCTGGCTTGTTGGTAGTTTTTTTATTGTGATTTTGGCATAACCATTTTGGTTTATTTAATACCAAATCCTGTTTATACATACGTATTAAATATGATTAGTAAACGAAAAATTTGTTAGTAACAATTTTTAAACGAGCCAGGGCTCATTTGTTAGCAAAGAGTTGATTGGTTTCAAGTATTGCTATCTAACACTAATAGTTTAATTTGCACACATTTAAATGTTTTAGGTGTTGGCTATTTAAAACTATTAATTGTATTCAACATTATTCATTCGTTTGCACACAGTTAGATGGTTACGAGTGTAGAAAATGATTTGATATTTCTATTTGAGCAATAGATTGAACCCCAACAGGTACTACCACTTCAGTTCAGAGTAAACCTGGGAATAATGGCAATGACGGACTACTGTACAACTACTATTACTACTATAAAGCATCAAAAGTTGAGCGTGACGTGGTTTGCTATAGAGAGAGAGTGAAGGAGAGGTCAATACCCTTACCCCTCTTTATTTGAATCAACAGGCATTAAGAAAGATCGGGTAACAGGGACCGACCGTTAAAGTGATAGGGGAGAGAAAGGGGTAAGCTAGCTGTACCCTATGCCCTTTGGTCCGTTGAAAGAAAGAAGTCAAGGTCAGTCCTGTGGCGTGACTCGGCCAGTGGGTGAAAGAGGAAAGTCGGATGATTGGTCAATAGAGAAATTTGAAGGAGAATTTTTAGTTTGGACAGAAGCCAGCGTTAGAACAACATGCTGGGATCCACCGACTCCGGGAAAAGTCACTCACCCATAAAAAAGAGAAAAAAAAATCTGAAAATTGAAAACCCGTCTAAGATAAGTACAACTCAAACCGTTTTCCTTCTTCAATTCTTAAATATTGGAAAGTTATATGTATTTAAAAAAAAAAGAGAAACTATTAATTTTCTATTTCACCAATAGTTAAATTTATTGAATGACCATTGCTACAAGCCTCAGTCCGGCGGCTTAGACACCTTTACTCAAGTAAGAGAAAAAGAAAGAAAAAAAAGAGAAAGAAGAAAAACGACTGTTGAGAGACATTTTTGTTTGATGTTTTCCTGTTGGCTTAAATATTGCCGGTATTTTAAAAAGAGAAAAGAAAAAAGAACTGTTTCGTAAATCTCATCATTATTTGTTTGGTCGTCGCATATCAAAATTTTGTTATATTTTAAATGCACCCTTGTGTTGAAATCTTTTGGTTGTGTTCTCTCCTCCGTCGATTTGACTTCTTTTGCATGTATCTTGTCTCAGCCTCCTCGTACCGCTTTCATTAATTCTCGCTAATGTTTTATTGCCTCCTTAAACATTTCAAGAGGATTTGGAAATCTGTCTACAGTTAATATTATCTAACCTAGAAGTTCCTTCTTCCATAATCTGAGTGGGTAGGAAGACAAAGGACTTGTTGGTGTATGTGAAAGTGAATTGGCGCCCCTTACCAACGTCTGAGGCCAGTATAGCCCCGAATTAGCCTCCACATTATTTTTTTTGTTTATCATACGCCCGAAATAGGAGTCTTAACCGGGATTTATCTTGTGGAATGTCAAGTGTCTAAATGCCCTCGGCGATACACATTCTACGTAACAGCCTTCTACAGAGGACAATGACCCAGATGTCGATCTCTTAAGGTTAGAGTAAAATTCAACGTCACAGGAGCCATACCATCAGATTATTCAGTGTCATATCGGGACACTCGTTGACGGGATGTGTCTAATCCATCAATAGACATCCACTTGTATTAGAGAGCCGCAGCTGACTTAGCAGTCAAGTTTTTGTTTGTTTGTTTGTTTGAGTTTTATGGCATATCAACATGCGTAGGTTATTTAATGCCAAATCTATTTTTATACAAATGAACAGTTCTATTACAAACAATTCAGTTTAGCATAAGTACACAGTTTAATTGTCAAAAACATTTCTATTTCAATCTATTCAATTTATTCAAGCAATTCTAATTAAAACAATTTAGTTTAGTATAAGTATAGTTTTTATTTATACACAGCTAAATGTCAAAAACAGTTCTATTTCAAACAATTCAGTGTAGCATAAGTACGCAGTTTGAATATCAAAACAGCTCTATTTTAAGTAATTCAGTTTAGTATAAGTACGTAGTTTTGTTATATTTCACCTATCAGGTGCTACCAATCCGGGCTAGAATATACCTGGGAGCGATGGCAAAGAACGGGTACTCCGCATTCCCCAAAGCTCCTTCATTACTGGGAACCTCACCAACAGATTGTTTAGTGTCATATACAGGACACTCATTGGGGAAGAGTATTACCCCTCAGTGTATTCTACTGCCCCAGCCGACTAGTAAAGCAAATTATTGATGTTGGAAAGGAATACTTTAAAATGTTTTATTCAGTATTTTATGTGTTATTTGATGTTAACAATTTTGATAAGAGTATCTGATAGAACCACCCTCCCTTTTTTCCATAGACTGAACAATTTTTTGAAAACCAAGATTGGTGACCATTGATATGCTATTCAACGAATTCATCCAAAAGTGCAGCACACTTATCACATTGTTTCTCAAGTTTATTTTTTAGCTCACCCCCACGAAAAAAAAAAATTCATAGCTTGGGCTGAAGAATACACTGACTGAATCTCTACCGACGGGTAAGACTCCCCCGAATGTCCTGCTTATGATACTAAACAATCTGATAGTGAGGTTCCAGTATAGAAGCTTTCGGAAACGAGGAGTATCAACTTATTGTCATTACTTCCAAGTTCACTCTGGCCCGGAGAGGTAACACCCAACAGGGTCCTATTTGTAAATAAAATAAGACTCTTTGACATTTAAACTGTATGCAAACAAATGACTTCTGCTAAATTGAATTCTTTGAAATAGTACTGTTTGATCATTTAACAGTGTGTAAACAAATGACTGGTGCTTCATTGAGTTGTTAGTGATACGAAAAATACTTGTAACTACTTCTCTGTGTGCAAACAAATGGTTAATTTTGAATAGAATTATGTGTTATGTGGGGGTCCATAGGAGTACCTCATAAGTGAGGTACTCCCATGGACCCCCACAAATGGCCGGGCAAAAGCAGGACGACCGGTTCGAACATACATTCAGCAGCTATGTGAGGATACGGGATGTATCCCTGAAGACCTACCAGAGGCGATGAACGATAAGGAGAAGTGGCGAGAGAGGGTCAGGGATATCCGTGCTAACGGCACGACATGATGATGATGATGATGATGATGATATAGAAAGAGTAAGTCATTTCTGTGGTATTTTTGAGACCATTTAACTATGTAGAAACAATAGCAATACTAGCGTGCAAATAAGTTAGTTCAAACTCATTTAAAAATGAGATTACCGACAAACTAATCTCTTACGTATCATGTATATCTGTTTAAATGTGCACAAACAAATGACTCATGCTAAATTTTGACTGTTATATAGCAATACCTTCGACCATTTAACTGTGTCCAAAAAATTAGCTTTAAGAATGTTATCACCCACATGTTTACAAATCATATATATTTAATAAACATATTTATAAAAAGGATTTAGCATTAAATAACCTATAATGGTTGATATGACTTAAAACCAAAACAAATAAAACCAAATTAAAAAAAAATACAAAAAATTCACCATGCCCCTTTCACACATTTCTGAAGCTTTCGGATGTCTTTAAAACACTCCTTGGGGTCAATGGAATTCCCTTGTCAGTTTTCATTTGGATTTACCGATTATACTGAGAGTATATAGATCATATGGAAATCAGACCTGAACGATAAAATGAAACGCGGTTTCTTCCAGGCAGCGGTCGCATCGATATTGCTGTATGGATGCACTACTTGGACACTAACTAAACGGCTGGAAAAGAAGATAGACGGTAATTACACAAGAATGCTGCCAGCAATATTGAACAAGTCCTGGTGGCAACACCCCACAAGGCACCAACTATACGGCCATCTGCCTCCCATCACGAAAACTATCCAAGTTAGACGAACCAGACATGCAGGACACTGCTGGAGAAGCAGGGACGAGCTCATAAGTGAGGTACTCCTATGGACCCCCACATATGGCCTGGCAAAAGCAGGACGACCGGTTCGAACATACATTCAGCAGCTATGTGAGGATACGGGATGTATCCCTGAAGACCTACCAGAGGCGATGAACGATAAGGAGAAGTGGCGAGAGAGGGTCAGGGATATCCGTGCTAACGGCACGACATGGTGATGATGATGATGATGATGATATAGAAAGAGTAAGTCATTTCTGTGGTATTTTTCTCACAGAAGTTCCGCTCCCTCCCAATGAAGAGAGTCAATCCTGCAGATTCTAATTTGATTTGTGTCCTGAAAAATGTTCACCTTCCTCACTGAGTTTAAGCAAAAATGTTCCAAGCACCTCCAGCAACAAACAAGACACTCTTTAAGACACTCTTTAAGGTGAAAGAAGTTAAAGCTAAAGTTGTCAAGATTGGCCATTAGCTTAGGAGTCCATATGTAACAAACAAATTACCAAATGAAAAGTATTATACAGAGAGATAATTATCTTACGGATATCAATTTGTTTTCTGGGCAACTCAAATCCTCCTGAATAATTTAAAGCTAAACTATTCCGAGCAACTCCAGGAGCAGTGAAAACCCACCACCAACAAACAAAAGCTCTCAAAACGCACCTTGAGGTGAAAAGAGTTCATATGCTAAATGTTGTCAAGATTGGCCATCAGCTTAGAAGTAACAAGCTAGAAACAAACGAAGAAAAGTACTGAGAGATTATTATAGCTGTTAAAATTATTATTATTATTATTATTATTATTATTATTATTATTATTATTGTGTACAGTAATTAATATGCTCATTGATGTTATGATAATATTATTCATCTGACAGTCAGAATTAGTATCTCAGTGGTTCGTAATTAATATTATCATCACTGATGTTTTTCGTAATTATTATTAAGCAAAGACTTGAATGAATGATGACAGACATTCAAACCCACAATGCAATTGATTAGGACTGTTATTATTAAGTAATATTATCATCCAGATGTTATAATTATTAGAATGGATATGCACGACATTATTTTCTCCGTTACAGCCACTTCTTCTTCTTCTTCTTCTTCTTCTTCTTCTTCTTCTTCTTCTTCTTCTTCTTCTTCTTCTCAGCACAGTCAGTTGAGGTTGTAGAATACACCAACTGTATATCTGCAGAGGGGCAAGACGCCACCTCTCAATACACACTTTGCCAACAAGTGTCCTAGAGATGACACTAAACCATTTGATGATGAAGCCCCAGATCTGGAACTTTAAGGATTGTGGAGTACTCCTTCATTGTCATTAACTACCAACCCCTGGTCCACTCTGACCCGGAGTGGTAGGCTTCCTATCCATGGCTTAAACAGAAACGAGGAAACGTTATCTAAACTTGAAACCATTTAACCAAATTTAAACAATTTAGAAATGTAACCAATAAACTATTCACTTACAAATTATATATATATATATATATATATATATGTGTGTGTACAAAGAGGTTTTGGTATTAAATAGCTGACAAGGGTTGATATACTGTAAAATACAACCAACCAACCAACCAATCTTCTTCTTCTTCATCATAAGAATCGTTATCATCTTTTTCTTTTTCTTCCTCCTTTTCTTCTTTTTCTTCCTCCTTCTTCTTTTGGGAAGTCTTCTTGGCATAATGGCTAAAATACTGGACAGTGACATCATCGTAAGTGAGCTCGAACTCCTGTCACACAATTTTAAATTCACTTTCGGACAAATAGCCTTTGAAAAGGTACGAACTCCCTTATCCTTCCAGGCTATGGGTTAAATTGAATCTCAACTATTCTTCTATAAGGATAATTTTGATATTAGATAACCCATAAAGGTTAATATACCATTAAACAAAGAAACCTTTTCCACCTCTTGTTCCTCCTCCTCCTCCTTCTTCTTCTTTTAAGAATTATTGTCATTTTTGCCTTTTCTTCTTTCCTCCTGTCCTTTTTCTTTCTTTTTCTTGAACTTCCTCAACTTTGTTTCAGCCAACTATCAACAGCACATTTTTCATTATCACCACCACCACCACCATCATCATTATTATTTCTTCTTCTTCTTCTTCTTCTTCTTCTTCTTCTTCTTCTTCTTCTTCTTCTTCTTCTCTGCCTCCAAAACCATCAACACTACCACCACCGACTCTTCCTTCTCGTTTTCTTTTTTATTGCAACCTCTGCAACTTACCTCTACTCCCTACACTAACAATAGCACTGCCATCATCATCTCCCTTCTTCTTCTTCTTCTTCTTCTTCTTCTCAACACTATTATTATTCATGGGGATCATCATTACGCTCACCCATATTATTAATTCATCTCTGCCGTTTCCTTCAAACTAAATTTTTTTTATATTCTTGTCTCTCAAGAATCTCTCTTGAATAAATATTCTTCGTCAATTTCTCTTTTGCATCTTTCAAATTGGCACTGGCAGCAGCAGCAGTAACAACAGAAATAGCATAAAAATATTCTGCATTCATTTTTTTAAATCTTTTTTCTTAATTTGGGATTTTTTTCCCAATGTATTTTAGAAATGCATGAAAATTTAATGTTCCAAACTGCTAGGGTGGAAAAATTCTGCCTTGACTTGAACGAGGAGCTTCTAAATTGAAAATAAATTCAACATAATTCAAATTAAAGCAGCCTCATATTTCAGATGAACGAGACTGACAGACATTGCCATTTTAGACTTGGAGTTTCTTTATTTAATTTCAATTCCGTCATTCATTCCTTTTTTTTCGTTGTTGTTTTTGCTTCTTCTTTTTTGCTTTCAATATTTTTTTTTGTTAGTGTTCTTTTCTCTTTCTTGTTTTTTTTTTGTTTTTTGTTTTTTTTCTTAAGCTTCAGTTTTCACTCCCTCTCTCATTCTGTGAGTGACAAAAGGAAGCTCTTTATTATACCTTTTCATTTTCTACTCTTTGATTTTTTTCATTTCATATTCTTTCAATTGCCCCCCTCTCTCTCTCTCTCTCTCTCTCTCTCTCTCTCTCTCTCTCTCAATATATATACATATGTATATAAGTTTGCTGACCGTGGTCAAGGGGAACTCGAAAGCTTCCTTTCAATAGCTCCTTCATCAAGGTGTAGTGGCGAGCGCTACCCATTTCCCTGGATTGCTCCACTTACCCTTCACCTGTACCTTATAATATTGAGTGTTAGGCAAAGATGCATCAAGTACCATTTTTTGAGTCTTTGATACGACTCGGGTAGAGATTGAGCTCCGGTCTCCGAGACCATTGTTGAACACTCTAACCATTATGCCAATGGGACCTTTATATATATTTATATATATTTGAAAAATTTTAGCAAAAGATGTTTTTTTTTTCTCCTGAACGTGTTTTGATATATTGGATAGCATTTTCAACGGTAAGCGTGAAAAGGAATGTTTGTTTTTAAGTCAGGTTGTTGTTAGTAACAATGTAGTGTTTGTGTTTGATTTAACGTAAATGTTTGTTAATGTTATGTTCTGTGATGATGAACTGAGCCAGAGTTGGAGATAGATGAAAATTTCAGGTCTTTGTTTTATTGTTTCTGTAAGAAGAATAACTGCAGATTCTATGACTAATATTTTTTATTGGGTATACGAGGATCATTAAATAAGTTTCCAGACTTTTTCTTATGGGCACTTTTATTGAGAGTACACACATGAAACTCTAGTCCCCTTCGAAGTAATCTCCTCCGGCTGCAATGCACTTGTTGTACCGTTCCAACAACTTCTGGAAGCCCCAAAGAAGTCCTCTTGTGTAAGCATGTCAATGACCTTCGTCACAGCCTCTTTTATCTCCTCACTTGTCTCATAACGACAGCCTCTGAGCTTAGGGAATAACCAAAAGTCACAGGGAGCAAGGTCTGGACTATAGTGAGGCTGAGCAACTGTCTTGATACCCATCTTGGTCAAATAGTCTTAGACAAGAATGGACTTGTGGACTGGTGCATTGTCCGGGTACAAATGCCACTGACACGATTTGAAGAGTGCTGGCCTCTTCCAACGGATTCTCTCGCTGAACTCCCTTAAAACCTCAACATAGTAACCCTAACCCTAACCCTTTGGCCAATCAACTCTGGTGTATTGACTTCCTTACTCCTCCCACACTTCTCATAATCCCTCACAGCCTGCCTGCCTGCCTTCCTTGAATCTCTTATGCCACTCAAAAACTGATGTTCGATTCATGCAAGATACTCCAAAAGCAGTCTGAAGCATTCCATACGTTTCTGTGGAATTTATTCCAAGTTTAAAACAGATTTTTATTGCATATCCTTCTTCTAAAGTGTCCTCACGTCCAGATTGCATTTTTGAAATTCACCAACTATGACAATTTTTTTTTAAATTCACCAACTATGACAATCATTTTTGAAATTCACCAACTATGACAATTGCTGCTGTAGCTGTTCATTTGAATCTGAAATCCTAAAAAATTGGCCATTCATCTCATAAGATGCATAGCAATAAGATACTGAATTTTCAAGAGTCGACGACAATCTTAAATGCCTGTACAAAAAAGTCTGGAAACCTATTGAATGCACCACATATGTTTTCTACTTTTTGCTCCGTTTAGATCAAAATCATGTTTTTCTTTGTTTCTATATAGGACACAACTAGTGTCATTTCTTTGTTTCTATATAGGACACAGCTAGTGTCATTTTTAAGAGTACTTGCTTGTGTTCATCCATCCTCTTATTGAAAGGTCTGGATGTTTCTCCAATATATGGTTTATTACAAATTGCACATCTAATTGAATAAACTACAGCTTCTAGAGTGTGATTTTTTATTTTTATCTATCTATCGATCTATGCGTGTTTGTGTATATATATATAATCATTAAGTCCTGCTGATAGCAATGGAGTTCCCTGACTCTCTCTTATCATACATCCCAATCGTCCATTGTTCTTGGCAGGTTCCTAGACTGCATCCCGTGCATATTTGCTGGTCAACTAACACAGGAGTTTCCAAATATGGGAGTCCATTAGAGAACATCATTTATGACTTCCTCCTTACTTCCCCAGCAGTGCTTACTATGTTTTGTATGTCTTACTTGAATAGTTTGAATAGTTTGTAATATATATATATTACTCCTCCCACACCGCTCATCATCCCTCACAGATTTTATTAGTGTGTATTTCAATTCCTGCAGTAGCTGTTCATTTGAAGCTGGTGTTTTGTGGGGTTGTTGCTTCCATAATTGGTTCAAAACAGCACATAACAGTATAGCTCACATCAAGCTTTTTCTCAATATATATATATACGAGAATCATTTAATAAGTTTCTAGACTTTTTTCATATGGGCACTTTTATTAAGAGTACACACGTGAAACTCTAGTCCCCTTCGAAGTAATCTCCTCCGGCTGGAATGCACTTGTTGTACCGTTCCAACAACTTCTGGAGGCCCCATGGAAGTCCTCTTGTGTGAGCGTGTCAATGACTTTCGTCACAGCCTCTTTCATCTCCTTAATTGTCTCATAACGACAGCCTGTGAGCTTAGAGAATAACCAAAAGTCACAGGGAGCAAGGTCTTGACCACCATCTTGGTCAAATAGTCTGTGACAAGAATGGACTTGTGGACTGCTGCATTGTCCTGGTAGAAATTTGAAGAGTGCTGGCCTCTTCCGACAGAATCTCTTCCTGAATTTCCTTAAAACCTCAACATAGTAACCCTAACCCTTTGCCTAATCAACTCTGGTGTATTGACTTCTTTACTCCTCCCACACCGCTCATCATCCCTCACAGATTTTATTAGGGTGTATTCCAATTCTTGCAGTAGCTGTTCATTTGAAGCTGAAATCCTAAAAATTGGTCTGTAATCTAATATGATGTATAGCAATAACATACTGAATTTTCAAGAGTCTACAACAATTTTAAATGCCTGTACAAAAAAGTCTGGAATCTTATTGAATACATATATATATATATATATATATAGAATACACACACACACACACACATATATATATGGATATATATATATATATAGAGAGAGAGAGAGAGAGAAAGAGAGAGAGAGAGAGTGCTGGAGAGAGACATGCTTGTCATGTAATGATCATCATCATAGGTAATGGATACGGCAATCAGAGTTCAAATGCCAAACAAAACTGTTTGCATTTCACATAGTGCAAATACTTTTGGGAAAAGTATGAATCCAATTATTGATATAAGATATGGGTAAATAGTAAAGTTGGCGACCGTAGTCGAGATTCCAGACTATTCAGTAGCTACTACCCCACGGTGTAGGGGAGGATGCTACTACTTTCCCTGGATTGCTCCACTTTACCCTTGATCCTTACCTTATAATGCTGAGTCTTAGGCAAGGAGTATCAAGTATCATTTCTTAGGTATTTAGTATGACTCGACTTGGGATTGAACTCCTGTCTCCCCGACCATTGGCGAACACTCTACCCACTAGCCAATGAGAAATAATGAGACAAATTGAACTCTTTAACTGTGGTATTACTACCAGTGAAAGATAAGGAAAATTCAAAATTCAAACCTGCTATACTTCATTTAAAAATTGATCTTGTGTCACAGCCTGCTAATACAAAGAGGATGGGCAGGTACATATATATATATATATATATATACCTACACACAAACACTCACACACACATACACACTTATATATATAAACATATGCTTATATATGTGTGTGCGTATACATATATATATATATATATATGTGCATGTGTGTATATACTCATATGTGTGTATATACATACATCTTTTTTATTTCTTTGGATTACTTTTTTCTGTTCCCCCTTCTCTCTCTCTCTCTCTCTCTCTCTCTCTCTCTCTCTCTCTCTCTCTCTCTCGCTTTTTTTCGTTTTTTTAATTGTTTTTCTTCATCCTTTTCTTTCTTTTCCCATTTTTTTTTGGTTTGTTGTTTTTGCTATTTTCTTGTTAGTTATTTTCTAAGGCTTCAAATTTCTCTCTCTCTCTCTCTCTCTCTCTCTCTGCTTTTTTTTCTTTCTTTTTTCTCTTTTTCTTTTCTTTGTTTTAATGTTATGCTGGACACTAAATGGTTTCAAATATTACTCTCTAATAACAAGAATTCAGTTTAATATCAATCATTTGAGAATTAATTTTTATTTATTGCGGACTTTTTATCCTCATCTTGGTAGGGGTTTTTTTTGTGTTGTTTCTTCAACACAAACGTTGTGACGTTTCGGTCAAATTTCACCTCTGGCCTTCTTCAGGTGATTTTTACAGCGACCTCGGATAGGGATGATGAGTCTTGTAACCGTATGCCCAGTAATTACTGCCTTCCATAGTTGTTGTCTATCGCACCACGCAATAAATAAAAATTAATTCTCAGATTAAGAAACCTCATCTCAAAATTATTCCAATTAAAAGACAATATCAATCATTTGTTTATACAAAGTTAAATTGTTTCAAGTGTCGTAAATGATAGAATAGTTTTCATTTGATTTACTGATGTATTTCTACTCCTGGCCAGAGTTGACCTGCGAGTAATGACACAGAGTACCCCACATTCCACAAAGAGCCCCATCTGACAGGATGGAAAAGTTATTTAACAGCAAATATTAAATTTGATTTCATCCATGAATTTTAATTTTTAGAATGAAGATAATATGATTTTCTTCATTCTAAAAATTAAAATTTGAATAAAGATGTGTGTGTCACTGAGCAACCATAATAAAAGTGATAAAGACTGAACCAATGAAAAAAAAACAATTATAAAGCCTCTCTCGATACTTCTTTGAATGGAATATTTCTTGTAAAACATAGGATTATGTATATGTGGTGTTGTAGGGTCTTGATAAAAGTTGGTAGAGACAAAAACGAGATGAAGAGGTGATGACGAGTTCATACCAGGAAAAGAAAAAAGTTAGACACATGGTCATAGAAAAATACCACTCTCTTTATTGTTGATGTTGCAACCTTCAGCTGGATCCGTTTCAAAAATATCAAGAGCTTTTCTCAAGTGAAAGATATGTTGTTTAAAAAATTGTAGCCCAGCTGCAATGAGGGTGGGTTTACTAGCTCCAAAGTTTAAGTTGTTACTTGTCACTCAGCCAGGTCCTAGCTAAATAATTAACCCTTTTCAAAAATCCCCAACTCTCATGTGTGACCCTTTCTCACACCTACTCCAAGAGTTATCATGATTGACCTTTTGCTGTTACTTACACAGCTAGGAGACAAGTTCACCGCTGGTAGAAAGCAGTCACTACATGCAATCAAGACACATGTCAAACCTAGCTTCTTGTGTTTTTTTTTTCTGCTTCTTAAACTGAAAATTCAACTCAAGGATAAAATTTTAGAATGTCTTGGATATTAAAAGAAATGCGATTAAAAAATATGAAGGATATCAATAGGATTTTTGGAAATAGCATAAATAGTGGCGAAGAAGTCGATTTTATAAGCTTGAAAAAATCTCTTCAAAACTGGGAGTTGACTTTTATCGCGGGGCGGCTAAAAAGCAAGCCTTTACCACAACCAGTGGAACAATACTCCTAACATTCAATATATACCACCTATTGTAATTCTAGCAGACTGCCTCAAATGTTTGGTTAACATATTTGATAAATTAATGCAGCTATTAATATAAAATAATAAAACTGTATTACAGATTAAGAATTATATTAATGTTATTTCACACACAATTTCCGATAGCTGATGCACTGATAGTAGACACTCACTTGACTGTCATAGTAACCTACTGTATGTTAGGGAATTGACCTATATAGATACAAGTTAACCAAGCAGGTATAAGTCTGACCTGGAATTTTGATTGCCTAGTTGGTTAGGGCTGTAGAATACACTGACTGCATCTCTGTGGAAGGGTAGGACCCCACCCAATAAGTTTCCTGGATATGACACTAAACAATCTGATGGTGAAGTTCTAGTAATGCTGGAGCTTTGGGGAAGGCAGAATACCCCTTCATTGCCATCACTCCCAGGTCTACTCTGGCCGGGAGTGGAAGCATTGATAAGGTTCTATCTATGGGTCAAATAGAAATAAACTGCATACTTATACTAAACTGAATTGCTTGAAATGGAGCAGGCATTTTATGTTAAACTGAATTGTTTGAAATAGAATTGTTTTTGACATTTAAAACTGTACTCACTCTAAGCGGAATTGTTTTAAATATAATTGTTTGGACATTAACTGTGTGCAAACAAAAAGCTATACTTATATTAAAATAAATTGTTAGGATTAAAACTGTTTAACTAAACAGAATAGGTTGAAATAGAAATGTTTTTGACAAATAAACTGTGTTCTTATGTTGAACTGAATTGTTTGTAATAGAAATATTCATTTGTATAAAAATAGATTTGGCATTAAGTAACCGACAAAGATTGATATACCATAAAACCCAACCAACCAAACCATTCAAACCAAACCCTTTTAAACAGATAAAAACTTCATATTTAGTTGAAATGGCTTTACAAGCCAATGTGGTTCAAGATCATTTTAAACATAATTGCAACTAGAGTTGTTTGATTAACTGATAAATCTTTAACAATATGACATAGTGAACCTCAATTATGGTGGATTATTTAATGACAAAATCTTATTCATTTGTAAAAGTTTCATTGAAGTCATAACGACACTTCAAAATATTCCATAACGTGTTTTATCCTTTCTCTTTATATGTTTATAATCCTTTGTTTTCTCACACTAATATGATATCAAGTCT
Source organism: Sepioteuthis lessoniana (assembly GCA_963585895.1). Taxonomy (NCBI): domain Eukaryota; kingdom Metazoa; phylum Mollusca; class Cephalopoda; order Myopsida; family Loliginidae; genus Sepioteuthis; species Sepioteuthis lessoniana. The sequence goes on along the minus strand of OY757926.1, from coordinate 50,132,187 downwards.
TCCTATCTAATACAAATAATTCAAGTGCAGTTATTGACTATCAAGTATTGTTACCCAGTATAAATAATTTAAGTACATTTATATAGAATTAAGTTATCCTATTCAATACAAATGATTTAAGTGATGTAATATAGTACCAAATATTCGTATACAATACAAATAATTCAAGTACAGTTATATAGTAGCAAGTATTCCTATTCAATAAAAATAATTCAAGTGCAGTATCAAGTATTCCTATTCAATAAAAATAATTCAATTGCCGTTATAGTGTATCAAATATTCCAATCTAATACAAATAAGAATGCAGCGAGCAATATTGAACAAGTCCAGGAGGTAGCACCCCACAAAGCACCAGCTGTACGGTCACCTACCACCATTACGAAAACTATCCAAGACGAACCAGACATGCGGGACACTGCTGGAGATGTGGGGACGAACTCATAAGCGAAATACTCCAGTGAACTCCTTCACATGGACGAACAAAGGCAGGACGACCAGCTAGAACCTCTATACAACAGCTCAGTACCGACACAAGATGTAACCTTGAAGACCTACTGGGAGCGATGGCGACAGAGGATCAGGAAGATCCGTGTTGGCGGCGCAACATAATGATGATGATGATTCAAGTCCAATACAAGTAATTTAAGTTCAGTTATATAGTGATAAGTATTCCTATCTAATACAAATAGTTTAAGTGAAGTTATATAGAATCAAGTATTCCTATCCAATACAAATAATTTGTGCTCACAAATATTTCTTAAAGTATTCCTATCCGATACAAATATTTTTCACACAGTTACATGGTTTCAAGCATTAAATACAAATAATTTGCACACCGTTATATGGTATCAGGTATTAATATCCAATACAAATAATTTATACACATTTGTACTGTTTCAATTATTCCTATCAAATACAGTTAATTTATACTCATTTGTATGGTTTCAAGTATTCCAAACAAATACAAATAATATAGTCACTGCTGTATTGTTTCAAGTTTTCCAGCCAAAAGAAAATAATTCATTCTTGGTTTTATGGTTTAAAGTAACCATTCCTTTTAAATGATAATCATTTGCTTTCACAGTCGTATGGCGTCGAATATATCTATTTAATTCAAATGATTTAAACTAAGTTGGATAGTTTCAAATATTCCTATCTTGAATAAATAATTTAAATTCAGTTGGATTGTTTAAAGTAACTATTCCTAGTAGTCTAAATTTTCTGAGATGAAGCTTGATGACTTTTATCATTAAGGGTTTTCGGACTATTGTCTTCATCGTTATTTCCACAATGTTTCAGCCGATATGTCCTCCTGCCTTCTTCAAACTCGGGAACCTTCTAACTACGCCCTTGTCGAACTCGGGAACCTTCTAACTTCGCCTTTGTCGAACTCGGGAACCTTCTAACTACGCCCTTTATTGAATCCACAAGGGTCGCCTGCTCTGATTCCGTTAGCCATAACCGGGTACAAGTGTTAAGTATTCCTGTATTGTTACTCGCCTGCAGTCAGAATTGAACCTGCAACCTCCAGATTAGAATCTTAGGGAACCAACGCCTATAACCTGCTGGACAATTCAGAGTAAATTTTTGGGATTTATAAACTTAATGTAATTACTTGACCAAGATTACTACTAGTGTGTATGGTTTTTGTGTTTGTTTTTTTTTTACATGTGTTCACACTAAAAGAAACTGAATCGGAGGACATATCAGCCGAAACGTTGTGGAAATAACAATAAAGATGAAGACAATAGTCCGAAAACCCTTTATGATATAACTATTTCTATTTTGCAATAATCATTTGCTTGCTCTGTTGAGTGGTTTCAAGTATTCCCATATAATACAAATAATCTACACACATTTGTATGTTTTTAAGTAGTCCTATCTAATTCAAATAACTTGCACAGTGGAATGGTTTCAAGTATCCCTATCAAATACATATAATTTAAACACATTTGTATCGGTTCAAGTATTCCTATCTAATACAAATAATTTGCAGTTGTATGATATCAAGTATTCCTATCTAATAGGAATAATCTTAACAAATAGTTGAATGGTTTAAAGCAACTGTTCTAATTTAATAATAATTTAAACAGTTGTATGGTTTCATGCATTCCTAATAGTTAAAAGGCATATCAACCCCATGTGGGTTATCTAGGGGTGAAATTCAATCTTTTGCAAAGGTTTTATTATAATCATAAGCATTTATATTGTTTATATTCCACTGCAATCCTTCTTTATTCAAATCACGCTTTTTATTTCCCGATAATCGTCATTTGTTAGCACTTTTACATATTTCTGTCTAAGTTGGTCCACCTTTAATAGCTACTACACCAAGGTATAGGGGAGGGTACTACTCCTTTCCCAGGATTGCTCCACTTACCCTTGATACATATCTTATTATCCGGAGTGTTAAGCAAGGAGGCATCAACTACCATTATTAAAGTCTTTGGTATGACTCGACCTGGAATTGAACCCCGGTAATACTTATAATTTTTAAACAGATTCATTTGACCCATATTTGGAACACTAACTGATACTCACTCTCAGTTCAGTCTGGGTCAGGGAGTAATGGCAATGATGGGATACCCAACACTCTCTAAAAATTCCAGAACTGGAACCTCGCCAAGCGATTATAGTTTAGTATAACACCCAATACACAAACTCACTTGGTATCTGTTTGGTTGGTTATTTGGTTGGTTACCTGTTTGGTTGGTTATTTGGTTTATGGTACTTTAACCCCTCATTTAATGACAAATCCTGTTTACACACACAAACACATACACGCAAAAAAAGCGGGGGTTCTTGTGGCGTAATGCTTAAAGCATTGGACTACAGCAACGTAGTAAGCGAGTTCGAACTCCAATTTCTCTATTATGTTTACTTTCAGACAAATACACTTGAGAAAGGCATGAACCCAATATCATCCCAGCTATGGGTAAAATAGTACAACTACTGTTCTTCAAGGATGGATTTAGCATTATATAAACCCAGAAGGTTGATATGCCATTACAAACACCTATAAATATATACAGATGTGATTTGTATGCGAATAATTTGTAGGTAAGTTGATTTTTAAATGAGTTTGAGCTCATTTGTTTGCACACAGTTAAATGGTTTTAAGTATTGCTAACGTGAATAATTCTATTTGGTATCATTTGAGAGGTTTCAAGTATTGCTATGTAACACTAATAATTCTATTTGATAGTAATCATTTGTTTCCACACAGTTTAAATGGTTCTAAGTATTGAAATCATAACTCAACTGATCCTCATCCACCAACCTTCTGGCACTTTTAAGATAAGATGTTGGATAGCATATCAAACATTGTGGCTATCTAATGCCAAAATACAGTTTTTCATAAATATTAAATATATGATTTCTAAACAGATTTTGTGGATATACAGAGTTAATTGATCAAACATTTCTATTTCTAAAGATTCAGTTTAGCTAAAGTCAAAGTTAAATGGTTCCTCGTCTTGTTATGTATCACAAGCAATTCAATTAAACATCAGTCATTTGTTTACACACAGTTAAATGAATAAGTCATTTGTTTGCACATAGTTTAAATGTCAAACAGTTCTATTTGATCCCTTGATAGGACCCTATCAGGTGCTACCTCTCCGAGTCAAGGAGAAGGAAAACTCTGAATTCAAAACCTGTTAAACTCCGCTTAAAAATTGACCTTGTGTCATATCCTGCCCGAGCGGAGGGGTTGGTAAATAGTACCTCTCCGAGTCAAAGTGAACCTGGGAGTGACGGTAATAAAGGATTATTCTGCATTCCCTAAAACTCCAGCTTTACTAGAGCCTCCTCATCAGATTGTTTTGTGTCATATCTAGGACACTCATTGGAGATGCAGTCGGTGTATTCTACAGCCCCAGCCGACTGGGCGGAGTAGACTGGACTCTTTCAAACTTTGGTAAGGGTTATTAACAAAGGTATGGGAAAGGTATGAATACACAACTTATTCTGCTCCTCCCTATCTATGGATAAATAGAAGAATCGAATAGACTCTTTATCGCCTTAGTAAGGACCAGCATGGGAAAAGTATGAACCCATGTCGTCTCAGGAGAATGAAAATTCAGAATTTAAATCTACAGGGCCGGATAGTTTACTTCGTGGCAGGAACGAGGAATAAGTTCATATATATTCCTTAAAGTGTTGTATGATACATCTGAAACAAATGATGCCTTAACATTAATAAAGAAAAATAATTTTTAATTTGGTGAAAATATTTTATAATATAGGTTCGGCAAACATTGCTTTTTAGGAATACATGGCCCTGATATATATAGTCATCCACAGACAGATCTGTTTCGTTCTATCAGAACTCATCAGTGTGGCTAAACAGTAGCTTCCCATAGCTGGGATCGAAATCCGGTTGATTCAAACACAAGCCAAGCTTCTAACCATTCAGCCACGAGGAGCTATTAGCTACGAAGTAAATTTTAAACGGTTATGAATCACAATTACAATTGTTTACATACATCCGTTCAATGGCTACCGAGACCTCAATTCATATACGAAAAGGCTTGCAATAGATGCTAATGGCAACACGATTACTTCTTCGCCAGAGAACTCAACCATACGGGGGTAGGGGAGTATGCAGCTGCTGCTGTTTGCTAAATATAAAAATACCTAAAAATTCCCTTAGCCAACGTAGTCCGCTTGTAGCCGTGTATCGTAAAGTTGGACGGGTTTCGATTCCGGCTTGGAGTGTCCTTCGTGTCTAGCCACACTGAAGAGTTCTGATAGAACGAAACAGTCTGTCTGTGGATGACTATATATATATATCGGGGCCATGTATTCCTAAAAAGCAATGATTGCAGAACCTACATAATAAAAATATTTTCACCAAATTAAAAATGATTTTCTTTATTAATTTTAATATATATATATATATATATATAAAAGGAGGTGCTTGTAGCGCAATGGTTTCTGTCAAAGGAGATGGACACAGGGACAAGAGTTTAGATTCTGAACAAGGCTGTTTCCCTTTCACCAGGAGCTAATATATTTGAGAAAAGTATTAATCAAGTTATTCTCCCTTCAGCTATAGGTTAAGCGTAGAGCAGACTGGACTCTTTAACCATGGTATGGCAACCAGTCAAGGAGAAGGAAAACTCTAACCTGTTAAACTCCACTTAGAAATTAACCTTGTGTCGCATTCGGACCATGCAGAATATATATATATATATATATATATATATATACACAAACATAATGTGAATTTTAGTAATAAATGTTTATGTGCGGGTGTGTGGGTGTTGTTTTAGCTGTCTGGATATCTGAATGTTCATATTTTCTGTTGAGCACAGTAACATTATGGTAATTTTATAATTTTTCTCTATAAACGTGAGCAACTTATTGATTCTATTATAGTTGAGGCAAAATATATAAAAAAAAAAACAAAAAAAAAAACAAATACCAAAAGCTCACGAGGCCAAAATCTGCTATTAAATTATACAAAGGAAAGCCACAACAACAAAAACAACGGCAACAACAATAAAAAAAATCTTATAAATTAGAAAAAATAAATAATCCAAAAACATTGTTTTTGTTGATTTTTATTAATTCATTTATTCATTTATTTATTTTTGCTTTTTAACAATATTGAATAAAGTTAAGACTATCAGAGAATAACAAAAAAAAAAAATTTAGAATAAAAAGAACGATAGTTTTTTTTTTTTTTGTTTTTTGTTGGGTTTTTTTTTTCCATTTTATTTTAGATTGAGACTTGATAATGTGCTGGCAAAAAAAAACGATAAAAAACAAAAAGAAAAGGAAAAGTATAAAATGGGTTTCTTAAGTGGAGCAAAATAGTTGAATAGCATTAAAAAAATCACTTCTAACCCAGAACAAGATTTCACCTTCACAATACAATAATTAGACATAAAATGTCTGGTGAAAAAAAAAAAGTAAAATAAAAACGGAAAAAATAATAAAACGGCAAATTACTGAGTGACTGTGAATTTCTCGTTACTAATGTCATCATGTCAAAAATAAATTCGGACTTTTCCGAGGGAGAGTGACCCTTGCTCGTGGAATAATTAAGATCTCGTTCAAATGAAAAAAAAATGTGTGCCAGAGAATTTTTTTCTTTCAGTAATTTCAGTCTTTATGAAAATTAAAGCAAAAAACTTTCTAAAGTTTTAAAGTATTTTCAGGGATTTAAAACGCTGGACTGCGGAATCCTAGGACGCGAGTTCGAACTCCATTCACGCTGTTACGTTCACTTTCCAACAAATACCTTAAAAAAAAAAAACATGAACCCCCTATCCTCCCATCTATGGTTTAAATAGTACCACTATCGTTCTAGAATAATCCGAGAAGGTTGATATACCATTAAATAACAAACAATAAAGTATTTTCATTTTCATTGGTCGGTCAACTAGTCTAGGAGAAGGAAAACTCTGAATTAAAACCTGTTAAACTCCGCTTAAAAATTGACCTTGTGTCATATCTTGCCCGAGCGGAGGGGTTGGTAAATAGGATAAAGTATTTTCATTTCACAAGGATGAATCAAAACTTTTACAATATTTTGGTAATATGACGTACAATCTGACGCCTAAGGATGCTTTTCCTCAGATTGTGAAGGTAACGAACCACACTGGACTGTGAAATATGCAGCTTGCTTGATACTCTCTATATGCTACTCGTCCGATTTGCCTCTGAATTGGAGCATGAACTTGAAATCCATAGTTTTAGGTTTGTCTGATTGTCACTGTTCTTGCAGCCAGAGCAAAATTTTCTTGAACCATCTGGTTACCCTATTGTGATCAACCGAGTCACCATCTTTTGCCCAGCAAATGTTTTGGGCTGCTTTTGAAGTATTATGGCCAGCTTAAATTCGTAATGCATAAGTTCTTAAATACAACACATTCATCCGTGCTACTTCCAGATCACATATAGAGTGATGAAATGCCTGTCTCAGTGCACCAACTGCTATAAAACTACCAGCGACAGTGGGTAACTACCATGGCTTTAACTACTTCGGTCAGGAGACATACGCCAAAGTAGCACATACCAAAATATAGCAAAACTTTTCACTCATCCTTATCGCACACGTTTAGAGTCAATGTATTCTTTGGGCTTCAGTAGGTTTAAATTTTGTCTAGTGGGCTTTAGCAATCTCTTTTGGTTTCAGTTTAAATCTATTTTTTTGACAAAACCAGCAGTATATATATATATATATATATATATATATATATATATATATATATATATATATAATGACCAACACTTCTTAAGAGAGAAAGACTATATCCTCAATCTTGAAAAAGAAAGCATGGGACTCTTCAAGACAACTTCTCATTTGCACGGTCGTTTGTTTGTTTAATGGCTTATCAAACTTTATGGGGTATTTAATCCCAAATTCATTATTGTAGAAGAACAGCAGTGTTATTGTTTAACCCATAGCTAAGGTATTAAAGGGGTGCCATGTTTCCAAAGGGTGTACTGGCCCATTGGATAAGTGGGTTGAGTGTTTGCCACTAGCCCGAGAGACCAGGATTGAATTCCAGGACGAGTCATGCCAAAAACTCAGAAATTGGTTCTTGATACCTCCTTGGTGCATTCAATAAGTTTCCTGACTTTTTTTTTGTTCAGGCATTTAAAATTGTCGTAGACTTGTGAAAATTCAGTATGTTATTGGTATATATTTTATGAGATGGCGGACCAATTGTTAGGATTTCAAGTTCAAATGAACAGCTATAGCAGAAATTGGAATACACCCTACTAAAACCTGATTGTCACAGCTGGTGAATTTCAAAAATGCAACGAGGACACTTTAGAATAACGATATGCAATAAAATTCTGTTATATACACACATATATATAAGTATATACACACATGCATATATATATATATATATATATATATATATATATGAGTGTGTTTGAGTGTTTGTGTGTGGCTGTATATATATATATATATATATATATATATATATATATATATGTACCTACTCATCCCCTTTGTATTAGCAGGCTGGTACACAAGATCAATTTTTAAATGAAGTGTAGCAGGTTTGAATTTTGAATTTTCCTTCTATTTCACTGATAGCAATACCACTGTTAAAGAATTCAATTTGTCTTATTATTTCTCATTGGCCAAGTGGGTAGAGTGTTTGCCAATGGTTCGGGAGACCGGAGTTTAATCCCAAGTCGAGTCATATCAAAGACCTAAAAAATGGTACTTGATACCTCCTTGCCTAACACTCAGCATTATAAGGTAAGGATCAAGGGTAAAGTGGAGCAATCCAGAGAAAGAGTAGCATCCTCCTCTACACCGTGGGGTAGTAGCTACAGAAAAGGGAGCCTTCGGGTTGCTCTCGACTACGGCCGCCAACTTTACAATTTACCTAGAGCTTGAGGAGGTCTAATTGGATTCATACTTTTCCCAAAAGTATTTGCACTATGTGAAATGCAAACAGTCTTGTTTGGCATTTGAACTCTGATTGCCGTGTCCATAACCTATGATGGTGATCATTACATGACAAGCATGTCTCCCTCCCGCACTCTCTCCCTCTCTCTCTCTCTCTATATATATATATATATATATGCATTATATATATATATATATATATATATATATATATATATATATATATATATATTCATGCATTCAATAAGTTTCCAGACTTTTTTTGTACAGGCATTTAAAATTGTCGTAGTCTCTTGAAAATTCAGTATGTTATTGCTATACATTTTATGAGATGACTGACCAATTTTTTTAGTATTTCAGGTTCAAATGAACAGCTACAGCAGCAATTGGAATACACCCTACTAAAGCCTGATTGTCACAGCTGGTGAATTTCAAAAATGCAATCTGGACGTGAGGACACTTTAGAAGAACGATATGCAATAAAATTCTGATTTAAACTTAGAAAAAATGCCGCAGAAACGTATGGAATGCTTCAGACTGCTTTTCGACCATTTTGCATGAATCGAGCATCAGTTTTTGAGTGGGATAAGAGATTCAAGGAAGGCAGTGTGTCTGTGTTGGATGATGAGAGGTATGGGAGGAGTAAGGAAGTCAATAAACCTGAGTTGATTCGCCAAAGGATTATGGTTAGGGTTCGGATTACTGTGGTGACGTTCTAAGGGAGTTCAGGAAGAGATTCCGTCGGAAGAGGCTAGCACTCTTCAAATTGGGTGAGTAGCATTACCACCAGGTCAATTCACCAGTCGACAACTCCATCCTTGTCACAGACTATTTGACCAAGATGGGCATCAAGACAGTTCCTCAGCCTCCCTATAGTCCAGACCTTGGTCCCTGTGACTTTTAGTTATTCCCTAAGCTCACAGGCTGTCGTTATGAGACAATTGAGGAGATAAAAGAATCTGTGACGAAGGTCATTGACACCCTCACACAAGAGGACTTCCATGGGGTCTTCCAGAAGTTGTTGGAACGGTACAACAAGCGCATTGCAGCCGGGGGAGATTACTTCGAAGGGGACTAGAGTTTCATGTGTGTACTATCAATAAATGTGCCCATACGAAAAAAGTTTGGAAACTTATTTAATGATCCTCCTACGTCCTTTCTTAACACTTAGCATTATAAGGTACGTATCAAGGGTAAAGTGGAGCAATCCAGAGAAAAGAGTTGTGCCCTCTGTAACACCACATTGTAGCAGCTATTGTTGAGTATTTATAGTAAATAATTCCCGCACAAATATAAATAAAAGGATGAGGATAGTCATTATAATATTTTGCTTCAGATTAGGTTTGGCTTATCTTAAAAAATTGTAAAGGAGCAGATACATAAATTCATCTGAGAGATTTAGGATTAACATTAGCATTAAAAAACAATCCAGTTTACAAAGGAAGACATCACTTGGCTAATATCTAGGACAAATTAGGTATCACTTGAATGATATCTTGGATTATAGCATAATTTAGTAGGGAATTGTTACTCATTTTCTTTTGGGTAGATGTCTATAAAAAGAATACTTTACCAGGCTCTTGTTGCTATTACGCCTCGGTCCACTCAGACCAGGAATAACAGTAACTTTTGGGATCCTATCTATATTTGTTTGTTTGTTTGGGTTTCAAGACATATCAACCCTTGTAGGTTATTAAATAGCAAATCCATTTCCATACAAATAAACAGTTCTATTTTAAACAATTCACTTTAGCATGAGTACACTGTTTGATTGTCAAAAACATATCTATTTAAAAAAATCTAATCAGTTTAGCAAACAGTTCTAATTCAAATAATTCAGTCTAATATAAGTATAATTCTGGTTTACACACAGTTAAATCTCAAAATAGTTCTATTTCAAACAATTCAATTCAGAGGAAGTACGGTTTCAAAGTCAAAAACAGTTCTATTTCAAACAATCCAGTTTAGATGTACATTTTCTTTTTTAAGGAGAGGAATTATATGGTGAAATAAAATACCCTGCGAACACTTACGTACGATATACAGAAGTACTGGACAGCTGTTTCAATCATATTAGGTCTCATCTGCAGTGCATACAGTGATCTTCACCACTGGAGATTGAACCAGCGACCAAAGATTGCTAAGCCGAAACTCTACGACTGAACCATCAGTCCATATCACATAAATCTGACGCCAAATTAATTAGTTTGTAATAATAAGGTCGAAACATATGTCCAGTGTTTCCATATATCATGCATAAGTGTTCGCCGGATTTGGTAGTTCAATT
>OY757926.1:50019014-50119014 GCA_963585895.1 Sepioteuthis lessoniana | reverse complement strand
TACTGCCCAAAGGCACTCGAGACAAACGTCATATATAATTCCGCTAAAAGATTTTATTTGTTGATCAATGGGCCCTCAAGATGGGTGGTGAGTAAAAAGAAAGCTCCTGGTCTAAGTTTGTCCAGGTTTAAGTTTGTCTGATCACCCTTGGGCCACTAAATTCTTGGCTTGCAAAAAAATGTCTCCAGGACGCTGATGGTCAGCAATGGGCTCGTGAATACTGTGGGGGTAAACCTGATTCATAGACCCATCATTCGATTTACATTCTCCTGCAGGGGATTACGTTCTTCGCACCAGCGCGCCTTGTGGATTCGTGATCCTCGCAAACTGTTGAATTTTCTGCCGCAATATATATATATATATATATATATAATAAAAATAAGAGAAAAAGTATATAAACCAAACACTTACGACAGTTTTAATCGTAATATTTCGTTCTTTATTCAAGAAAAAACATTATTAGACTAAATTTTTTGGAGTGAGAGGGGTTATTAGTGTTGACTATGACCTTATGGGTAGATGGTCAAGGCTTACGCACCATCTAGTGAATCTGATTTCTTAAGAGATTTGACCAAACAGTGGTGGATTAATTTCAGTGAGAATGAGGGAAATATATGGAGGGGAGAAGATTTGAGGAAGAGAAAATGGAAAAAAACGAAAAGGAAGGGATGTAGGGAGACAGGGGTTCGGGTTATATAAATATAAATGTACAATATATACAATTTCTTGACAGATGTAAAACAAACTAATTTTCAATATATTGGGAAAATGTTTTTAGGCGGGATTCATAGGGTAATTTCTAAAAGTAGGTTTGGCAGTTTTCTAGGTCGGATACTGACTCAAAAAATAATACAAACGACAAAGTTTTAGGAACAAATTTTCATACATTATAAACAACGGAAGAGAAAAGATAGAAAGGATAAAGTGTTGCGAGTTTGTTGTAATTTACAGGACTTATCTAAGAGAAAGAGAGTGTCCGTAAAACAAAGTTCTTTGAATTTGAATAGATTTTGTGGTTTTGTTGAAATGTTGGTAGAATTTTCGGCTTTCGTTTAGTTTTATTTGAATTTTCTGTAAAGTGGTCTTTAGCCGAGTTCACGGTTTGAATTTTTAGTTTTTGTTTAATTTTAGAAAAGCTTTCTGTTGACTTTTAGTTGAATTTTTCGGATAACTCCTTGCCAATTTAGTTACTTTTTAACGGTTAAAGAAGCGAGTGACGAAACCTTTCTCCTGTCTCTCTTTTTTTCTGCCTTAACAGTCCGGCACCGGGTTCACACTGATCATTAGTAGTAGCTGATGGGAGGTAACTTATAGTGCCTTATTTTATACGTTCACTTCTCCCTTCTCCATTCTGAAAGCGCTAAAATTGCTGTTAAAAGCTACACGTAGATAGTTTTGTTCTATTGTTAGAAATAATTTTTTATACTACAGACATAACTTACTTTTAGTTGAATATATGGCTGGAAAAAGTTAATTACATAGTTCTTGTATATAACATGCAATCATTACTTTTCAGCTGAAAAATCTGTAAAAATAGCACGTCTTATACCGAAATGATTGCAGGAATAAAGTCATTTTTAATCATGTAAGAAACAACTAGCAGGGGATTTAAAATATTCCGAATCAGGTAATCATCCCAGAACATTCTTCAGGGAATTGGTGGTGTTATGGGGCTGAAGAAGGTTTATTTGTGGTTGAGGTTAATTGTTGGGAAATTATGAGGTTTTTAAACTAACTCTATTTATTCTTCTTAGCCAATTCACCTGTTGTCCTTCTTTTGCCTGTCGAAGCTGTTAGGGAACCAAGGACAGAAGGAAAAAGACAAGGACACCCCCAGAACCAAAGTTCATTCTGGGGCTCACGATCACTCCGTGAAGGGAAATGTCTTCTCGAACAAGCAGAAAACAGTCGTGCTCTTCTTGTCAAATTGTTTGAAATATATTAAGGAATCATCTTCAGCAATTACTAGTCTGAGGGTGAGTCATACGTTCAGAGGCTGCAATTAATAGGAAACTCACATCGCGCTTCTAAATTCGAGTCCTTGACCTGGCAACCGAAGTTGCCAAGTGACTTGCAAGGACTCCACTTTGGCCCTTACTGAACTAAATGATTGGTTGGACCGGCCCGATCCAATTGACTGCCCGGACGCATCAAGTTCTAGTTACAAACATGATTGCTCCGACCGTATTCTTGTAGCAAACAATTACCCAACCTTTTTTATCTTAAAGGTCCCAGAAAGCGGTGGCTGAGGGTCAATTGCGCTGAGAAATAAGATTTTGACAACTGTTAACTTGTACGACTCAAAGTATTGTCTACTAAAAACTTGAAATTGACAGGGATTCGAATCCTACTTCCGACTCGACTATGCTGATAGAGTATCTTCGTCTCAACGAAGGCGAATGGGCTTCCCTTTGTGATATATACATATACATATTTTTTCATTGAAGTAGGAGTGATATGCAAATAAAACCGTTGAATAAGAAAAGGAAATAAGGCTAAAACGAAGAAGTATTAAAAATCCCATTGTGTCGAATTATTCGGTGGAAATGATAATGACACGAGGGGAATCTTACTCCCCGCTCGCTTTTTGGTGAGTATTACTTGCTAAGTAATTTCCTTCTCCAAAACTGCAGCCTCATCAACAGATGCAGTTTAGTGTCATATGCAGACATGATATGCTTTTGGGATTTTCTGTGATGTAAATTTGATTCCATTTTATATCCCATGATTTCTATGCATGATTTACCCAGGAGGGAGTTCTGTGGCATAGTGGCAATTGTCTGGGACGGCAACATCGTAGTAAGCGAGTTATAACTCCAGTCGCTCTGTTACGTTCGCTTTTAGATTAATACCCTACAGGAAAGGCATGAACCTACTTATTCTCCCTGCTATGGACTAAATTGTACTACTACTGTTCACCAAGGACGACTTTTGTATTAGATAACCCACGAAGGTTGATATGCCATTAAACAAAGAAACTGCAACTGAACCACTATCACATTTGTATTACTCCTAAGAAAGTATGCTAGAAATATACAATGCATTGCTTACAATGTATGCAATTCCCTAACTTTTATGCATAAAATAACCCCAGATGCGTTGACATGCTGTCAAAATCAATCAATTATATTTTTTCTCTTTTTTATCATTATTCATCTATTTATTCATTGCAGAATTAAAATATACACAAGCCTGACATTATTTGAGAGATATGGAGTCATATAGATTAAGTGGAGATTTATTAAGAAATCTTGAAACCTAAACTTTAAAAAAATGAACAGGATGAGTTTATTGCCACGTTTTCCCGAATAAATAAATTAATGAATAAATAGAGATTTTTGTTTTTTTAACTTATGGAGTTTCAAGGTGATTTATGTTGTTGTTTGGTATCTGACTCCATTCTGGGTTATTTTATTGTTACCCAACATTATCTTGCTAGTTTAACTTCTTGGATATGAAAGCTGCAAAGAATTATATGAAAGAAGACAGGAAGAGAAGACAGGAGGTCTTTATTTCTGGGTTCAACAACCATTCAGTGGGTGAGGAAATTCTTCTTAAATACAAATGAAATGGTTGCGTCTCCCCGTCAAGGTGTTACAATGCGTTAGTCGTTGAGTCCGTTATATGGTGTCTTAATTGTGATTCTGAAGAGTTCATTTTTTGGTATTTTCTGTCATGGTTCGTTGATAAAAGAGGCAACTCCTACTAGTGGAAAGGTTAGCCAACGCGTTGTCTAGAGACAGATGCATAGCCCCTTCCACCACTAGCAAGAAAGATTTAGGTGTTGCAACTCCGCTGGTCACTGCTGAAAAGAGGACAGACTTCTTTCTTTTGTTGAGAGGGTTCCTTCTTTGCACATACGCCGCTCCTTTTCCTGTCAGGGGCTTCAGGGAGTTTCTGCATTTTTTGTATTTATTTTTGTTTCATTTATCTTTATTAATCCCCACAAAATAAGATAGGTCAATTCATTAACAAGATTTTGGTTGCTGAAGGTTTATGAGTTGTGTTAAATTTATTTTAGATACATAAGGATATATAACAACGAACGATGACATTACATCCGGTTTTCCCTCCAACTTCTAACCCATTTCTTTAGTTTCCCCACTCTATTTTTTAGGCGAGAAAGAATCTTTTAAAATGATATTTTTATAATTTTTAATAATTTCTCTCCCCATTCCGTAATGGCTATCTGAAAAGGATGGTTTCTCTTATGGAGGAGCCAGCTGAAATAAAATAATAATAACCAAATGACGGTTTGTTGAGTTTTTCAATTATATATATATATATATATATATATATATATATATATATATATAATGTATCGCATTATAAACGAGGAAACAAAACAAGTTTTCAAACAAAGATATATTTTTAATTTGTTATTTGTTTGCATTTTTTTTTTTTTTTTAGTTTTGTTTTGGCGGAAGGTGGGTAGACAAGAGCCATGTCAAGTACTTTTGTCGAGAAAAATGGAAAATCTGCCTCATTTCAGAAAACTTCATTTAAATTTCTGACATTTTCAATTTTTAATATGAAATACTCTTTTCTTTTCTTTTCTTTTTAAAATTTTTGCTTTTTTTGTCTTTTTCTTTTATACAATTTACAAAAAAAAAAAAGATAATGCTGTTGAATGGTTTTAAACAAAGTATTCCCCGAATATACGTCTGATCGGAGAGAGTTGAGGAGGCGCAAATAACAGACTTTAAAGAATCAATTAAAATTTACAAAACCTGACTCTCTTTTTGACAAGTGATTGGATTAAATTTGTCAAGTTTAAAACCGATTAGAACCGAGTCTTGTCACAAAAGCTGAAAGAAAGATAATTGGGTGTGGATTTTTATTTATTTATTTTTAATATCACCTCGCCTTTTACGAAACCTTTTTAAATTTATAAATTATCTTTAGAGAAATGAATAAAAACAATGAAAAAAAACTTTTTAAAACAAAACTGGATTCAGTGTCGATATTAATCTCATTCGAAAGGTGCCATGTCAGTTTGGATCGTTGACCCTTATACCATAAGTGGGTCTGTTTATAAAGCAGGTCTATTTGCTGTACCTTGAATTGGTGAATTACTTCTGGTTTTCAATTTTAGAATGTGTTGTTTTTTTAGTTTTTGCTTCTTTCGTATTGTTTGTTTGTTTGTTTTTATTTATTTATTTATCTATCTTTTATATATATTTTATTTATTAATTTTATATTAAACAGATATTAAAATTCTCTAAATACGAAAGGAGGGTAGAAATTAGAGCAATATAATGTCCTCTGTCACTAGTGAAGGTGATGTGAGATTATTTATAATGAGAGTAGTTTAATCATAAAAAAACATATGGAAATCGCGTGAAAGCATTCCTTTCAAGACAAGCGTTCTCGTAAAAACTGTAATTCTCATTGTGACAGCGTGAAATCTTTAGTCTCTTGCGTGTTCTATTAATTAGAGAGGAAGCTTTCTAATTGTAAGCGAATATTAAAGAAGCATGTGGTAAACAAGAGAGGAAAAAAGGATATATATATATATATATATAAACAATCAAACAGTAGATTTTCAGAATATACAAAGAATAAATCAGTTTTTTTGGCGGATGAATAGTAGAGTTCTTGCGTGTGTATATGTGTATAAGCAAAACCACCTATGGGTTTTAAAAAATTCCTCGTATACGTGTTCGTGAAAGAGGAAATGAAAAGTCTTACGGGTGAAGGTTGGTTCCAAGTTGTCTGGTTGCGTACAAAGCGAGCTTTAGGCGGACACAGGCAAGGAAGGTTTCGCACGAGGATGAGCTGGCACATCAGCGGTTTAGATGACGTGAACTCTTGTCACTTGTGATTGCAGCTGATCAAGTGATTGACAAGCCAATTTTGGCTTTATTCGTTCCGCCAGTGCGGACAAAAGATGATCCACATCGAGGTCTTGGAGATTTAGAGGAAATCGTGATGGTTGATTAAAAAAATGCAATTCATTTTCCAAACTCACTCAGAAAGTGCGTCTAGAGCCTATGCACACAAGCGAATTTTTGTCAGATGGATTTTAGCCTTGGAAGCGTTAACTTCTAGATTCTCGTAAGTCAAGGGGAATTAGCAAGAAAGTGATGTCAGCGGAGGCAAGCTTTATTTTACCCACGTGTGGTATGTTCTTTGATTTTCAAGAAATATATGTACTATATCGGCCAGATTTTATCCCTTTTCTTCTTTAGAAATATCATTTTAAAAATAAAGATAAAAAATAGGATCAACTTCAACCAATACAATGTGCAATAGGAAAAGGAGACGTCAAATCTGAACCACCTCCCTTGTCACATGCATTATTCAATCTTGTTGAAAGTGCAAAAAACTATTAGTGTTAGATAGCAATACTTGAAACAATCTGTGTGTAAACAAATGAGCTCTGGCTTTTTTAAAATAAAATTACCAACAAACTATTGCATACTGACCTTTGACCGAGCCATCAATCTGAGATTCCTCGATACAGGACGCACCTGGGTAAATAAGTGGGACCTTGCAGTTAACACAGCCTGGTTTGGTCAAGAGAAGAAGTTATGGGTCAATATGGTAGTCTGTATTCGTCTCCCTCCGTCCTTCTGTCTCTCTCACACCACAGAAGATTCAATTCCTTTAGAGAGAAATAAAGAGGGAGATATTTTTGTAAAAAGAAAATATCATTCCTTTATTCTTTATGGCTACACAACAATCCACCCAGAAATTAAATAATCTAATAGAGTTACTACTGTTCTTCTATAAGAATGGCTTTGGAATTAAATAACCCACAAATGCCGTTAAACAAAGAAACAAAACCAAACATTCTGAGAGAGAGAGAGAGAGAGAGAGAGTCACCGAGGCGTAGTGGCTAACTTGCTGCAATGCGATATCGTAAGAAGCGAATTCGATCTCCAGTCGCGCTATTAAACTCATTTTCGTACTAATACCCTTGAATAAAGTATGAACTCCCTCAACCGCCCAGCTATGGATAAATACTACTTTTACTGATTATCTACAGTTTTTGGCATTAAGTAACCCACGAAGGATGATATGCCATTGAACAAAGAAATCACCCAATCAACTAACAGCTTGAGAAATTAACAAGCACTTTTAACAGAATAATTTCGATATTGAATTTTTGATTGCAAATACATATCCCAGTCTGCTGATGTTTGGGAGTGGGTAAGAATTACTAGGGTCGAGCGGGAGGGGGTAAGAATTACTGGGGAGTGTAACATTTCTGTCGATTTATTCAAAGGCTTATCTTTGTTATTAATCAAGCTGTGTTCACTGAGTATATAAAATGAAATAGTCCAAAAAGTTAATTAAATTTATTTGATTAGAGTTTTACTTAAATTCTTTCATTCTTTCTTTCTTTCTTTCTTTCTTTTTTTCTTTCCTCGAAAATAATGGAGGGTGAAGAAGGGTACTTATTGATTTTAAGAACTCTACGTAATTATTTGGTTCACAGAAACAAATGACGTTGTAGATGTCTTAAGATCAAGGAAGCTGAAAATTATAAAGCGCATTGGTTTGGTTTGGTTTGGGTTTATGGCATATCAACCATTGTAGGTTATTTGACGCCAAACCCATTTTATACATATACATTGAATATATGATTTCTAAACACATTTAGTTAATAACATTTTTAAATGATCCAGAGCTCATTTTTATTTTGCACACAGTTAAATGGTTTCACTTATTTCTATCTAATACCAATAATTCTATATACTATAAATCATTTGTTTTCTTACAGTTAAATGTTTTCAAGTATTGCAACATTTCACTAAAAATTCAATTAAACATCAGTCATTTGCTTACATACAGTTAAGTGATCAAAAAGTTTTATTTCAAAGAATTCAGTTTAGCATGTCAACAAAGTTAAATGGTCCAAGTACTGCTATGTATCATTTGTTCACACACAGTTAAGTGACCAAACAGTTCTATTTCAAAGAATTCAGTTTAGCATGTCAACAAAGTTAAATGGTCCAAGTACTGCTATGTATCATTTGTTCACACACAGTTAAGTGATCAAACAGTTCTATTTCAAAGAATTCAGTATAGCATGTCAACAAAGTTAAATGGTCCAAGTACTGCTATGTATCATTTGTTCACACACAGTTAAGTGATCAAACAGTTCTATTTCAAAGAATTCACTTTAGCATTAGTACACTGTTTAAATGTCAAACAATTCTATTTGACCTATAGAGAGGACCCTATCAGGTGCTACCACTCGATGGCAATGAAGGGGTATTTCGTATTCTTCAAAATTCCTGTATTACTGGAACCCCACCATCAGATTTCTTAATGTCATATCTAGGACACTTGTAGGGGGAGTCTTGCCCTTCTGCAAAAATGCAGCCGGTGAATTCTACAGCCCCAGCTGACTGGGTAAGCGCATATTGGATAATGGGTGTTGTAGAGTAAATTATGAATAATACAACAAAAATTATTCATGCCGAGCAGGACCCCTTGATAATCTCAATGAACGAAAAAAATCAAATGGTGCTATTTAAACAGGAGAGAGTGATTTGTAATTTTATTACATATATAGTTGCCCTTTCAGTAAAATAAATAGAGAAAGTGCTGAACTGATGCCTCGAAGTAAACGAGTTCGAACTCAAGTCACGCCTTTCACTTTTAGAATAATACCCCAGAGAAAGTTACGAACTTCCTTAGCTCCCAGTGATGGGTATGACTGCTGTTCTTCTACAAGCACATAATTGGAATTTAATACCTTCAGAAGGTTTATATGCCATAAAAACAAACCATTTCCATAAATAAGGCAAGAATACATAAAAACAATCTATATAATTCTTAAAATCGGGCGCCTTGGGTGGTGTTATGGTTGGCAAGCTAGACATGCAAACCTAAATGAGTGAGTTCGAGTTTCACTGGGTAACCCACTCATATGGCCTTGTACCACATCTAAACAAAAAGCTTTGTAAACTACTATATAATACTTTTAAAAATATTTTTTAGTATTTGATTCTACCGAAACTACAATATTTATATATATTTGCTTATTCTGTTTTGTGTATAACCATATTGCTGGTACCAAGGAATCTTCGGAGCTTATTTTCTTTTTCTTTTTCAGTCTTTGACAACACGTCACTGGAGCTCATCGGATTCTCAGAGCACATAAGATTTTCAACAAACCAATATACAATAATCTATGCTGACAATGCTTTACAATGAAGATGTATGAAGTTAGCACGAGGCAATTCCATTGGAGTTGGACAGTGTTATTATCCGAAGAAACAACATCTGTGTAAAAGACTGAGTGTGGAAGAATATTCCATTTGGCTGTGGGGAGGATATGTGATTAGCGTAACGTGCGAACAAACGAAACACTTGCATAATTATAATATATATATAATAACAGTTGTATTCTTAATAGAAGTAGGGAGGATAGTACTTCATAATCTGTCATTTCAAAATCCCCTACACCAGGGCTTCTCAAAGTGGTCCATATATTCATTTACACAACCTCTCCCCTACCTGCAGGATGTGACACAGTGTCAATTTTTTAAACTTGTGTCACCAAGTCCATCCCCTACGATTATTCTTATCTTGCATCACTGGACCCTCACGTTCAGATTGTTTAATGTCATATCCAGGACACTCGTTGGTGGGGAGAATCTTACTTCTCTGCAGTGGTGCAAGCGATGTATTCTACTGCCCAAGCCGATTGGGAAATGAAGCTTTAGGATCTGTGGAGTCAATCCTTCATTAGCATTACTTAAGGTTCATTCTGACCTGAGGCAATAGTATTACTATTATTAGAATCTCGTCTGTGGATCAATTAGATCTATTTTTAAATTATTCGTATAAGATAGGGATACTTGATACCATATAGCTGTGTGCCAATAAATGCTTACTAAATAGAAATAATAACATAAAACCATAAAATTATGTATAAGAAAACTTGATAGCATATAATTATTTAAGAACAAATGATTATTATCAAATAGTTTTATTGGGTTGGATCTTATGACATATCCACCCTTGTAGGTTATTTAATGCCAAATCCTCTCTCTCTCTCTCTATATATATATATATATATATATATATATATATATATATATATCAAATATATATGATTTGGTTTTATAGGGTTTCATGGCGTATCGACCAAATCCTTTTTATACGTTTACATTAAATATATATTTGGTATCGTTTTATGGATTATGAACTATTGAAGGCTATTTAATACCACATCCTCTTTATATGATATATATATATATATATATGATTTGATTGGGTTGGGTTGTATCAGATGTCAACCATTGTAAATCATTTAATACTAAATCCTCTTTATATATATATATATATATATATATATATATATATATATATATATATATATATATATATATATATATATATGATTTGGTTTGGTTTGGTTTTATAGCATATTAACCCTTGTAGGTTATTTAATGCCATATCCTCTTTATAAATATATAGTAAATATATGATTCGTAAAAACATTTTTAAAGATGCCAGCGCACATTTTTGCACACAGTTAAATGGTTTCAAGTATTAGTATCAAAAACGAATAATCCAATTCAATATTTATCATTTGTTTGCAGACAGTGAAGTGGTTACAAGTATTGTTATCAACACAAATTATTCAATTCAACACTATTCATTAATTTACACACAATTTAATAGTTCTACACTGAATATATGTATCATGAATAATTCAATTCAACATCAATAATTTGTTTACACACAGTTGAATGGTCAAATAGTTCTATTTCTAACAATTCAATTTATCCTGCGTCATTTGTTTGTACACAGTTTAAATGTCAAACAGTTCTATTTAACCCAAAAATAAGACACTATCAGGTGCTACTACTCCAGGTCAGAGTGGACCTGAGAGCAATGGCAACGAAGGAGTACTCCACATTCGGCATCAGATTGTTTAGAGTCATATACAGGACACTCGTTGGGGAGGGATCTTACTCCTCTGCAGAGATGCAGTTTGTGTCTTCTACAGCCCTAACCGACTGGGATGTATTAACAAATAGAAATAATTACTTGGAACTGTATATTTGTTAGTATTAGATAGGAATATTTAAAAACATAGAACTTTGTGATAGTTATTTATATTAAATAGGAACGCTTGAAACTATAAAACACTGTGCAAATTATTTGTATAAGATAGGAATACTTGAAACAATGTGATTGTGTGAAAAATTCTTAAAAATCTACTCCACACAAAATCCAAATATATACATACCAGGACGGCGATTCTCTAACTTCTCGGCATTAATTAACCTTAGACGGGTTGACATGCCGTTAAAATCAATTTATCTCTCATTCAACAATCAATCATATTTCATTGTTACTACTGAAAAGTATTTGCCAGTATCAAATACACCCAACACAGCCGAAACACTACTGCATAGTTTGGAACGAGCACACAAAACGGAATATATGTGCTATAATCAAACGGGGGACATCTCCACTCTAGACGGAACCCCTCTTAAACTAGTAGACAAATTCACTTTCCTAGGAAGCAGCGTCGCATAAACCGAAAAGGACATCGACACGAGGTTAACGAAAGCATGGACAGCTATCAATAGGCTATCGATTATACGGAAATCAGACCTAACCGATAAAATGAAACGCAGTTTCTTCCAGGCAGCGGTCGCATCGATACTGCTATATGGATGCACTACATGGACTCTAACAAAACGGCTGGAGAAGAAGCTAGACGGCAATTACACAAGAATGCTGCCAGCAATCTTGAACAAGTCCTGGCGGCAACACCCCACAAGACACCAACTGTACGGACACCTGCCTCCTATCACTAAAACTATTCAAGTTAGACGAGCCAGACATGCAGGACACTGCTGGAGAAGCAGGGACGAACTCATAAGAGATGTACTCTTATGGACCCCCACACATGGCCGTGCAAATGCAGGACGACCAGCACGAACATACATTCAGCAACTATGTGAGGATACAGGATGTTGTCCAGAAGACCTGCCTGAGGCGATGAACGATAGGGAAAAGTGGCGAGATAGGGTCAGGGATATCCGTGCTACCAGCACGACATGATGATGATGATGATTGTAAAGTACGGATTCTCTGCCACCAGAAACGATAATAATAACAATCTTTAGAATTTTGTAAAAAAAAACAAACATTTTCGAACATTTTTGCTGTTCTTCAACAAGGATAGCTTTGGCATTAAACAAGCCAAGAAGGTTGATAGGCAAATGACTGCACACTGTGACTGAGGGATTAGATAGATAAATACGTTTACTGGAAACGTTTTTAGGAAAACGTTTATAGAAAATAACTTTCTTGTCAGGTGTAATTATTGTTTCTTATCATTTGGAACGCTGGATAAAAGGACTCCGGTTTCCTCTCTTTCATTTTTTCCCTTCTTTTGACTGAAGCAGACGATAAGTGTCTTACTATAACGTTATTCTTTCTTTCTTTCTTTCTTTCTTTCTTTGAAAACACTTGCAATTGTCTACTTACTTGCATTTTAATAAATGCATAGAATTTTACCAGAAAACACACACACACACACACGCACACACACACATATATATATATATATATATATATATATATATATATATAGCATTTTAACTTTTGTCGAAAACTGACTTTGGCATAAAATGACCTATAAAGAGTTAACTTGCCAGAAAACTAATTAATTAATTAAATAATTAACTAACCAAACTTTGGGTTTAACGTTATTTTACTATACACGGTAAGTCCATTTGATAACAGAGTACGCAAATCCCTACCACTAAGAAATATATTTGACTAACACGGCAAACCAACTGTAAAAATGAATAAACAAATAAATAATAATAATAATAATAATAATAATAATAATAATGTCTTGCCGCAAGCACTGATATCCCTGACCCTCTCTCGCCACTCCTCCGTATCGTTCATCGCTTCCGGTAGGTCCTCAGGGCTACATCCCGTATCATCACAGAGCTGCTGTATGTAGGTTCGAGCTGGTCGTCCGGCTTTTGCTCGGCCATATGAGGGGGTCCAGAGAATAACATCACTTATGAGCTCCTCCCTGCTTCTCCCGCAGTGTCCTGCATGCCTGGTTCGTCTAACTTTGATAATTTTCGTGATGGGGGTAAATGGCCGTATAGCTGTTGCTTTGTGGGGTGTTGCCTCCGGGACTTGTTCAAAATTGCTCGCAGCATTCTTGTGTAGTTGCTGTCAAGCTTTTTCTCCATACGTTTAGTTAGCGTCAATAATAATAATAATAATAATAATAATAATAATAATATCAGACTTAGAAATAATTAACAAAAAAGAGAACTAGCCGAATAATGGACTTCACCGTCTCGGCTGACCACAGAGTAAAAATCAAAGAAAACGAAAAAAGAGAGGAATACTTAAATCTGACCAAGAGAACTTAAAAGCAATGTAACTTGAAAATGACAGCGATACCAATTGTGTTTGTGTGAACAATCCACAAAGGCTTAGTAAAAGGACTAGCAGAGTTAAAAATCGGAGGACGAGCGGAGATCATCCAAACGACAGCATTGTTGAGATCGGCCAGAATACTAAGAATAGTCCTTGAGACTTCAGGACACTTGCTGTCACTCAGATTCTTGTGAAAAACCATCAGCTAACGCTGGCGTGGAAAACTCTGAAATGAGTAAAATAACAACAACACTAATAATGTTAATAATAAAAACTTTATAAAGTTGCCATAGTAACCGTTTGACGTTACCTCTGTCTGCACTTGCCTTCCTAAACTAGCATATGCCAGAAATTTGTCTCTTTCTTTCATTTTCGGTATTTGTGCTGAAATAATCAAGTTGGTTGCTTTCCTAGAGAAGAACATCAATAGAAAATTCCAGTCTTTCTACACTGAAGATTATCGCAGTTTTTACATTTCAAATAATTATAGCATGTAGGAGCTGTCGTAGCTTTTAAATAATTATAGCGTGAAGGAGCTGTTGTACTGACGAATAACAATAGTTCTTGCATGAGTGTAGTCGCCTTAGGGTGTCATAACTCGTGCTAACCGGAAAAGAGTGAGAAGTAACACAACAATTCAGATGAAACGTGTTTGAGATTTTAAAAAAAGAAGAAATATTCCTTTCTTATTCATGGTCAATTGATGTACAGAGAGTGGTTGGAGATGTCATTCGTTTGTTCATTCGGATATATACTATCCTGGGAGAAATATGGACTCACCTATCTTAGAAAACGTTTCTTCCGTTATTTTCATTCCATGAAAAATAACCTAAGCACAATTCTGGAACAGAACCTATTTTATCTAATAACCAAATATTATGGCATCAGGGCTGGTTAGTTGGTTGTTTTTTGTTTGTTTGTTTAATGGCATACCAACCCTAGAACATAAAAATGGGAGGTCTCATTAGATAATGGGGGACTTCCACAGACAGAGACAGAAAAGTCACTTCCTCCGATTTAATGAAAATAGTTGAGTGGCCACATGTACCCTAACGGCACCGAATAGACGGATGTGTCATAACAGTACCAAATAAACTTTTGTACCTCCAAGACCCTGTTGTGACCCCGCCGTGGTTAAAGTTGACGAAAGCAAGAAACTCTCTGTAACTACCTAAAGGTTTATTTACAACAAAGAATTTGTAGGTAATCGCTCGAAGAACAAAAGAGAATTTGGAAACTGTGTTGACTGCGTTAGCTAGGCCTCAAGAAACAACATATCATAGTGTGAAAGAGAGAGCAGACACAGAATTTGAATTTTCTTCCTTGTTTTCTGTTGTATTTCCAACAAGCTGGGTCATTTTCAATGGGTAAAGCCCCTTTTGGAGCCCACCCCCAAAATGAAGCTCGTTAACTTTCACCTCCTCATATCGCGACTCGTGTTCAACCCCGTGTCTTTACTTCATCACGTCTCGCAAACAACTCTTCAAAAATGAGTCGTCCTCTTCCTTTACGCCCGGAACCGGCGGAAGGAAGATCCGCTTCTGCTGGCTCCACCCATGCTTATAAGATCTTGGGACTTCCAGTTTTCTCTAGTCATCCTCAACTAACGCAGTCATTCACACATGACCGGCTGACCCACAAGTGCTTTAGTCTAAGTCTCTCAGAGGTCAGCTATCCTCTCCAAAAGACTCTATGTATGCTTTTCTTCTTTTTTTTTTCTTCTCTCTCTTCTTCCTTAGAAATTAGCCTTTCATTTTCTTTATATCTTACCATATCACGTTACACATAGGTCTGGTGTAATTGTATTTGTTCGTGCCTTCCACCAGGCAGGATTTGACACAAGGTCTACGCAATACATAAGTTTGGTGTTCGTGTTCCTCATTTCATACCAGGATAAATAAATCAGGAGTACTACTTCAACTACTGCCACCCAGCCAAGAATACGCTCTAGAATACGCCTACTGTATTTCTGCTGAGGGGTAAGATCCCTCTTCAAAATCATCTGATTGTGAGGCTCCAGTTCTGGAGCTCTGAGGAATACGGAATACTCCTTCATTGCCATTGCTCCCAGGTATGAGGTCATTCTACTCGGATTAAAAACTAACATTTATATTGGAGTATCCTGTCCACAAATACAACCCAAATTTATAAAAGAACACGTAGAAACAATAAGAAAAAATCAGATTGATTTAGTTGAACATTTATAAAGATATTAACATTTGTATTTACGATACTTATATCTTTAGTACTTTGGTGTATGGTGATCGTAAAAGCCCAAAAGTTCAAACATGTTCTTGGCGAGAAGTTTGTATAATGTATATGTGCTTAGGAATGAAAGCTCCTATTAGCGCAATATATGTTTGACTGCTGACTGAATGTGTGTGGGGGTGAGACATGTGAAGTCTGAAGCGATTCCATAAGAAAATGAGTTGACAGAAAGATGGTAAACTTACTTTCGCCGCGACTATGAATGTTGTTTTTTATGCGTGGATTTGCTGTTGTCATAGTAACGAAGTGAAATTTTGATCAGTGTTAGAATGTCGATGTAGCTACCAGTGTATCTTCATTACTATGGAGGTGTTTAGTTGGTATGTCTCGTTTAATGGTCGTGTGTTTTTGTGTCCGGCTGGCTGTTGCTGTAGGTGGCAAAGTCTGGCCGTCTTAGGCTGTTGCAATCAAAAGCGTGAATAAATAGGTCTCCTAATCCATTGACCGACTCCAAATGAAAAATTTTATTTATGCACCTGACAAGTTCCAGACACTTTCATATGGAGTTCAACTGTGCAGAGATAGTTGAAAACACAGGCACGTGTCTTTTCTGTCTAATCAGGTTCTAGAAACCACTTTCTTTAAATTTTTACTGATTTGTACTAAAGTTTGTGTTTTTTTTAAAATTATTTTGATCCGCTTTATGTGTGTGCGTTTCTTACATATTTGAGCTTTCCTCACGGGTTGTAAAATACAGGATGTTATATCTAATACAAATCCACTCTGACCCAGAATCATAGCACCTTATTGGGTCTTGTCGGTGGATCGAATAGAACTGTTTGACATTTACACTGTGTTCAAACAAATGACTTATGCTAAATTGAACCATTAAAATTAGAACTATTTGACCAATTTAGCTGTGTTTAAACAAATGACTGTTGTTAAAATGAATCGTTAGTGATACACAGCAATACTTGGAAATACGAATAATCTAATTCAATATTTATCATTTATTTGCAGACAGTGAAGTGGTTACAAGTATTGTTATCTAACACGAATTATTCTATTCAACACTATTCATTAATTTACACACAATTTAATAGTTCCCAGTATTACTATGTATCACGAATTATTCAGTTCGACATCAATCATTTGTTTACACACAGTTGAATGTCAAACAGTTCTATTTCTAACAATTCAATTTATCCTGCGTCATTTGTTTGCACACAGTTTAAATGTCAAACAATTGTATTTGACCCCAAAATAAGACGCTATCAGGAGCTAATACTCCGGGTCAGAGTGGACCTGAGAGCAATGGCAACGAAGGAGTACTCCACATTCGGCATCAGATTGTTTAATGGGAGGTTCCCGTGGTGTAATGGTTATCGTCGTAGGAATTGGACACGACGATACGAGTTCAAATCCTGGACGATACTGATTGCATTTCACATAGCACTAATACCCTTGGGAAAGGTATGAATCCAGTTATTCTCCCTCCAGCTATGAATAAATAATAGGACAGATTAGGTTCTCCAGCCTTGGTGAGGCAACTAGTCTAGGAGAAGGAAAACTCTGAATTCAAACCTGTTAAACTCCGCTTAAAAATTGACCTTGTGTCATATCCTGCCCGAGCGGAGGGGTTGGGTAAATATGATCTGATTGTTTAGAGTCATATACAGGACACTCGTTGGGGAGGGATCTTACTCCTCTGCAGAGATGCAGTCTGTGTCTTCTACATCCCTAACTGACTGGGATGTATTATCAAATAGAAATAATTACTTGGAACTGTATATTTGTTAGTATTTCATAGGAATATTTGAAAACAGAATAACGTACATAGCAATACTTAGCACAGTTTAACTAAGTACAAACGAATGAATAATGTTAAAGAGAATTATTAGAGTTTAATAGCAATACTTGAAACTGTGTACCTCAATCAAATTATTGATATTATATAGCAATACTTGGAACCATTTGACTGTGTACAATTGAATGAATAGTGCATAATAGAATACGTAGATTTAAGTGTTAAATAGCAGTAACTGAAACAATTTAACTTTAGAGAAACTATCGCAATACTAGTGTGTAAAAAAGTTAGTTCTAACACATATAAAAATAAAATTACTAACAAACTATTCACTTATCGATCATATGTATATCCCTTTAAAAATGTAACAACAAATGAATGATGTTAAATTGTTACTGTTACTTAACAATACTTAAAATCATTGAACTGTGTGTAAAAAATCAAAATGAGCTCGGGATTGTTTAAAAATGTTCTCAGGAAAATATGTTAATAAAACATAAATTTAATATATGTATAAACAGGATTTGGCATTAAATAGCCTAAAATGAATGATATGCCATAAAACCCGACCAAACCAAATCATATATATTTAATATATATGTATAAACAGGATTTGGCATTAAATAACCTACAATGGTTGATAAAACCAAACTGAACCAAACCATATATATTATATATATATATATATAGAGAGAGAGAGAGAAAGAGAGAGAGAGAGAGAGAGAGAGAGACAGAGAGTTAGAGGATTTCTCATTAAATCACCTATAAGGGTTGATGTGCCATAAAACCAAACTAAACCAAATCATATATATTTGATATATATGTATGAAGAAGAACTGATATGCCATAAAACCCAACCAAAACAAATCATATATATTAATGGATAAAGATTTGGCATAAAATAGCCTAAAATGTTTGATATGCCATAAAACCCAATTTAACCAAGCCAATACAACAACTACCATTAGTGCCTCGAGTTGTGTAATAATTGGCAAGCTAGGCTAGCAAAACTGCACGATTTAGTTCGACTCTTATTGGGTGCCCAATTCATACCACATCTAAGCAAAATGTTAAGTAAATAACAACTAACTCCCTTTGTCATTGTGGTTATTTCACAAACCCTTGTGGGTTATTTAATGCCAAATGTTTCATTTCTTTTTTTTTTCTATCTAATCTATATATGATTTGTTGGGCGGGTGGGTTAGTTGGTTAGTTGTTTGGTTCAATGGTATACCAATTTTTGTGAGTTATGTAATGCTAAATCTTGTTTTATTGCTGTTTATATCGTATGATTTGTAAGCGAATCAGTTTGAATTGTTAGAACGTGAGTCAAATTTAGCTGATAACTTTACCTCAAAGGCGTATGCTTTGTGGAAGGTTCCGCTTCACAGATGCTTCCTATATATATATAGTCATCCACTGAAAGGCTGTTTCGTTGGATCACAACTCTTCAGTGTGGCTAGACACGCGAGATTCTCGAAGCTGGGATCGAAACTTGGCTGACTTTACACCAGCCAGATATTCTACCGGATAGCCTCGAGGAAACTCAGCGTAAGCGAAGGGATTTTAAACGCATGTATATCACTTGTTTTGTTTGCATATATACGCTAAACGAAGAGATTTGCATTACGCGAGTGGCAACCGTTAATTCCCTCGCTAGAAAGCCCCCCCCCCACACACACCGGGGGTGGGGAGCATATATTATCTTCCACAGACTGCTTCGTTGTATCAAAACTTTTCAGTGTGGCTAGACACACGAGATTATCGAAGCTGGGATCGAAACCTGTCTGTCTTTATGCCAACCGGATATTCTACCGCATATATATATATATATATATATAGTTAGTGGACATATATATATATATATATATATATATGTCCACTAACTGGAAATTTGCAATTATTTTGTCTGTTTAAATATCATTACTTTTTACACACTCGGATCTATTTAGAGTTTTTTCTTGATTGTGCTTTGATCCTTAGGAATAACATTGCCATTGTTTATATGGTCTTGTTTTATATTTGATCTCTCTCTCTCTCTCTCTCTCTCTCTCTCTCTCTCTCTCTCTCTCTCTCTCTCGTTAGAGATTTTGTTCTTGATGTTGAGCGTTTTCTAGATTGATATGATCAGTGGTTTGATATTATCAGTCATTTTTGTTCCATCCTTGTTTGGGGACGATTTATTTGAGATTTGGAGGCAGGTTCCTGTTGGGTTGTGGTAATTAGAATGTGTTTTGCTTCGGTGTTTTGTTCTGGATTTATTTTGGAAATTGATTGACGGATCTGCGATCATGGGAATTTTTCCCACAGGATGATTTTTTTTACTAATAGATTGGAAGTTTTCTGTAGATATCATGGAACATGCCGCGAATCAATTTTAAAAAGTTATTTCAATTCATTATTGAGGATTTCTTTTTGTTGTGTGCTTGAGGAAAAAATAATGGAACCACAAAAAAACAAAACCTCATAAGTATTTTGTTGCTTTTATGACAGTCCCAATTCTTGAAGCCATACACTTAACTAACAAAAGACATTTTTTTTCAGCAACGTTTTTGAATCGGACTGGACAAATTAGTCTCACAGTCTTGTCATGAGCCAGTTTTTTTTTGTAGGTTTTTCTTTTTTTTTTTTAATTTCTACCGGATATTTTCGATCGGATTTACATCCGGGCTGTTTGCAACCCA
This sequence comes from Sepioteuthis lessoniana, assembly GCA_963585895.1. Lineage (NCBI taxonomy): Eukaryota > Metazoa > Mollusca > Cephalopoda > Myopsida > Loliginidae > Sepioteuthis > Sepioteuthis lessoniana. The sequence goes on along the minus strand of OY757926.1, from coordinate 50,098,923 downwards.
TTTTATTGAGGATATACCTTTCTTAGAGAAAGTCTTTAACTCTGTTCGCTTAGTGAGAATATGCATTTTCATCTTGAAAAATGACTTCTTTATGATCAATCAGAATTTCTATCGATGGAATTGGAGATAATGGTTGTCATAACTTCTGGTTCTTTAGTTGACTGTGTGAACAGAGATTACTCTGCTTACCAGAGTCGAATTCCATAAATAACTGTGAGAAATTCTTTTTGCATCATATTTTTGTTCGGGGATTATAGTACTGTTTGAAGATAAATTGTATTAGATAATAATACGTGAAAAAAAAATGAAAATTTCTTAATATTAATCATCAATGTTAGATAAGAATGCTTGAAAAGTGCGCCTATTATTTATATTAAATAAGAAATTGATAACAGTATAAAAAAACGTTCTAGACAAGTAAATGTGTTTTTAAAAGAATGCTATAGAACATTGAAAACATAGTTATTACTCAAACGTTTACAAATAAATCAAATTTTGGCATTAAATTAGCTATACAAAGTTGGTGTGGCGCTAAGCAAATTTTAACATAGTAAATTATACCGGCAAACGAATTGACAAATTAGCAAAAAAGCCAGTAGCTGAAAGAAGGACGTGTTGACATAGTTCTAAATCTTGTCCAGTGGGCTGATTGTTACGAGATCTGCTTGATTTAGCACCCAGGTCACCACCCATGGAGTTCTAAGAAGTGACCGAGGTGAATATGAAGTAGAATGTTTTGTGAACTCCAAAATAAATGGGTGGATTTTGTGATTCTGCTTCTTATGGTGGCTGGGGTACAAGGAGACAAATGTCAACAGAGAACGAGGAGCGAATTAAAGACACTAGCAAAAATGGTTCCAGATAAAACCAAGAAGCCAACTAGCATGATATGTCCATTATTAATTTTTTCCTGCTTTCATGGCTTAAGATTGATTAATATTAACGGCGTGTCAATTTGGCCTGGGTTATTTTATGCTAGAAGATTAGAAAATTCCGTTCATTATACGTTAATTTTTACATTTTCGCGTTGGCGTTTCTTAAGAGGTTGTTTTTCGCACACGGTCCCATTGAATACGAACGATTTTTAAACAGAGCTATTTAACCCATAGATGAGACTCTAACAGATAATATGGCCCAGTCGGCTGGGGCTGCAGGATGCACCGACTGCATCTCCGCAGAGGGGTAAGACCCCCCAATGAGTGTCCTGGATATGACACAAAACAAACTGATGTTGAGGTTTCAGTAATGCTGGAGCTTTGGGGAATTTGAAATACCCTTTCATTGGCACTGCTCCCAGGTCCACTCTGGCCCAGAGTGATGGCACCTGTTAGTATCCAATCTATGGGTCAAATAGAACTAAACTGTGTGCTTATCCTAAACTGGATTGTTTGAAATAGAACTGTTTTTACATTTAACTGTGTGTAAGCAAAAAAAAACTGTACTTATATTAAACTGAATTGTTTGAAATAGAACTGTTTATATGTATAAAACTGGATTTAGTATTAAGTTACAATGGTTGATATGCCATAAAACCAAATCAGATCATATATATCTAATATTTATGTATAAAGAGAATTTGGCATTAAATAAGCTATAATGGTTGATATGCCAAAAAATTAAACCAAACCAAATACTATAGATTTAATGTATATGCATAAAGAGCATTAGGAATTAAATAACCTACCATGGTTGATATGCAATTAAACCACGCCAAACCAAACCATCTAACAGATACTACTTCTCTAGGTCAGAGTGAACCTGGGAGTAATGACAATGAAGGTGTACTCTACACCACCTAAATTTTCAGAATTGATGCCTCTCCACCAGATACAGTTTGTAGTTCAGTATATTCACGCTTTATAAAAACTTGGTAAGAATAGTGAGAGGTCAGTGTTCGCCCCTTGATCATTATAATTTCTTAACCCCAATAAAGTATATACCACAAGATAACTTGAGTGGGTCTCAACAGCAGCAAATGTCAGTGAGACTACACTGCTAACAATTGCGCTGTGTTAGACTCTACGACTAATAATTAATCTCTCAATTTTTCAAGTATTTAACCATTTTAGACGATCTACTCCCGTATTTTGAATTAAGGATTCAATTCGAGGTCGACATGAAACACCTGAAAAAGGTCGAAGAACATATTGACTGAAAGGTTGTGAGTGTTACAAGGAAGATAAAGAAAATTGTCCGAATATTTCAAGTGATAAAAAAGGATACAAGTCATCAGTGTCATAAAATTTACCAAACCAATCAAAATATTCAGCAAAATAGGCAAATGATTTGTCATCATTATCATCATCAAGTCGCTCTGCTTTCACGGATTTCCTTGACTCTCTCTCTCTCTCTCTCTCTCTCTCTCTCTCTCTCTTCATCCGTCCCACTTATGCATCACTCCCGGCCAGTCTTCCATATTACATCCAGTATCCACACAGAACTGTTGTAGGTCAGTTCTTGTTGGTCGGGCAACACTGGTACGTCCATGTGAAGGGGTCCTTAGGAGAACATCACTTATTATTTCGTTCTTGCTTCTCTAGCAGTGCCCTGCATGTCTTGTTCGTCTTGTTTGCATGGTTTGAGAGATGGGGGGTAAGTGGCCGTCCAACCAAGTGATTTGTACTTCAGAAGTATTTATGAATTTTTTCATTTATTATCGTTAACAATGGCTTGTACAGTTTTGTCCTTGTTTGTTCGTTTGTATTTTTTAGTGGGAGGCCATTGTTATATTCTTTCAGAAAACGCAGGCGACAATTAATGGAGAAAGGATCCTTCATTACTTCAAGTAAGTGAAACTACATCTTAAATTTATTTTTACGTCTCCGAATAAAAATTGACTTCTTAAGACATAACATTAAAAGAGTAAAAGAATCCGGTTTGAGTGTCTTTCTTAAGATAGATTCCAGATGTGAACAAGTTCAACGTACCAAAAGAATCGGCAAAGAATTTTATGTCAGTTTTATTGAAGTGCACGGTTTTTATGTCTCAAATCGGGAAGCGCCGATGATCAAATTAAGGTGATGGGGAATTGCTGATGATCACAGAGAATAGAAGTGAAGAACGAGTTTCAAACCGCGACAGACGTATATCACCTTAGCTGTGACCTAGTATCATAGTGAAAGGCAAGGACACACTGCTGCCTTTAGGTATCGGTAAATTGCCAGGCATTTGGGTCTCTTCCGCTCAGTAAAGATAATCCATTTTGTCGCGAGATAATTAGATAATTGTCTCTTGCTACCGATACCATATAACCAAATGCCAATTGTCACAAGTTACTTGGTACTGTTAAGTACCCTTATTTTGCTGAGGTTTGCAATGGAGGGAACTTATTCGGCATGATACTCCACGACTTTATAGGTTATGGGAAATATCCACGTCTGCTCTACTCTTTTTTCACCTTGTTAAAAGAATAAAATATTATATATTTTTTTCCATATATATATATATATTGATCTTGGTACCTAATGTGACCGATTGTTGTTTTCTTTTTTAGAATAATTTGCTTAGTGGATTTTATTTGCATTGAGCTCTTGATCGGGATTACTTAAATTGAATGTTCTATGTTTAAATATTTTAATTGTCCTGCTTGAAATTGTTCCCAATTCCGGATTAACTCGATTAAACACTGTCTTATATATATATATATATATATATATATATATATATATATATATATATATACGATAAGTTTCATATATTTTCTATAAGATAGAAGACACAGTCATTGTGTTTTCTATTTTATTGAAAATATATGAAACTATGTGCAATGAAACAAGCTTTTAAAAAGTGAGATTTAACTTGTCTTTAGTTTCTAAACAGCTATCCAAGTCAGCATATGAGGACTTTTGATTTATCAAAAGCTTTTTAAACGAGTATCTCTTCTCATTTACACACATATATATATATATATACGTAGGTCAGGTCATACCAAAAACTTTAAAAATGGTACTTGCTTAACACTCAGCATTATAAAGTTCGTATCAAGGGCAAATTGGAGCAAAGCAGGGAAAGGAGTAGCGTCCTCCTTTATACCTCGATGTAGTAGCTGCCGAAAAGGGAGCCTTTGGGTCCATTCGACTACAGCCGCCAACTTTACTTTACTTTACTTATATATATACTGTGAAAATTTAACAGCTGTACCTCTGTAACCAAAAATAAACTTGCCTATATATATATATATATATATATGGTTTCTCAAAAATATTTTGACAATTTTTCCTTTCATTATCTTTCAATACGCTGTATCTCCAAGAAATTCTACACTTTTAAACATCCTTGCCTACGCCAATCACGTAATAGTTTTTCCAAAAAAGAACAGTTATTGAACGCATATATCATCTTTCTTTGTATATATATTTTCTCTTTTCTCATAAAAACAGCAATCACTGTTCAAGCAATATTTTTCTATATCTTGAAGTTCTGATGAAGGTCTATTAAACCCGAAAGGTTTCAACGTTGACTTTCCATTATAATAAATTCATCACTTTCGGATTGCTTTGTTTTTCCATTTTCTTCATATATATATATATATATCCAACCAACCAACCGGGACCTGTGTACCAGACTAAGACACAGTTTTGTAGATATTAACGTCCAACAAAGTAAACAAATTGAGACATGTATGCAACACTAAGCAAAGCTAAAAAAAAAGTACTCGGTTTGATTTCTTTGCTTAACCGCTAATTCTTGGGTGATTTCAACGTCAAAGCTCTCTTTTCAGAACAGTACAGGCACTATTTAACCTGAAACTGGAGGATAAGAGAATTCCTTCTCCTTCCTATGGATATTATATCCGGAAGAGAATGTAATAGCGCGTCTGGTGTTCGAACTCGCTAACTACAATGTCACAGTCCCTTTAGCAACTACGCCATGGGAATCCCTCCCACAGCAGATACTGTAAACAATCTGCAGCCTGTGAACCAGACTAATGTTAAATACCAACAGAAAGAAAGAGACGACAACTCTTATACGTATAAATATAAACTTCTTTTTTTTTTGTTTATTACGCAATAGTCGACATGGTTGCGTGAGGAGAGAGTCGGGACCGCCAATATTACAGAGAGAGAGAGAGAAAGAGAGAGAGAGAGAGAGAGACGGATTCTTCAGGAATTCTTTTCGTTTTCGTTCAGTCTCCACTAGGCTAGCTCAGGGCCGACTTAAAACATGTAATCATCTTCGTTACTTCTTCGTGCTTTTTTCTCGAGAGACTGATACAGGGCCAACTCAAAATGTTAACTCATTTCCGCTTCTTTATATTTCTCGATAATAGAGGCCTTCGCTAGGCACTCCTATTTTCTTCTGGGACCATACTCATTTTCGACTTTGCGAGTCTTGTATATTTCAGACTATTCTCTAACTCTCGATCCGGAGCCGTCTTCCCTTCACCCACGAGCAGCGCCAAGAACGGCGTGACATCTATTTTCTCTCTCTCTCTCTCTCTCTCTCTCTCTCTCTCTCTCTCTCTCTCTTTCTCTCTCTCTCTCTCTCTCTACTATGCTCTCTCTCTCCGAGGTCGAAGTCTTCCGTCGTTATATATGATTCGGACGCTCAAGCACCTCGTTCATACTCTTCCTTCCGGCATCCCTCCCACGCAATTCACGTAGCATTTCTGTTGTGTTAAGCGTACCTTAAGATACAGGTGCATCCTGTTTTGATATACACGTAACTTGTCAAAGGTCAGATATATAACACTAAGCAAAGTTTAGTACATTGCAGGTACTCTATTCAACCTTAGGCCGTTATACCCGACTAAGTTAATCTTAGTGAATAACAAGAACCAACAGTGTAAGCAACAAGAGGATTGATAACAGCCCAGCAACCCCACCTTGACTTTCCCAAACAGAACTTGAATCCATCACACAAATTCTGTTTCCTGTGATTTTAACTACCTACATGTCCTTAAATGTGCCACGATAAATCTGAGTCCTCAGGGCGTAATTATTAAAGTGCTGGACGAAGTACCCGAGTTTGATCTCCAGTTACCTAATTACATTCTCTTTCGGGGACTCATACTTTGGGTAAAGGTATAAGCCCCTTTATCCTCCCAGCTATGGGGTACATATAATCACTGCTGTTCTCTCCAAGGGTGATTTGGCATTATATAATCTACAAAAGCTTATATGCCACTAGAAAATTGCCTTTGGAAAAGTATGAACTCGCCAATGGCTCGGGTGACCGGGGTTCAATCTCAGGTCGAGTTATACCAAAGACTAAAAAAATGGTACCTGATTCCACCAAGCTTAATACTCAGCATTATAAGGTACGGCTCAAGGGAAAGTGGAACAATCCAGGGAAAGGAATAACGTTCTTACCTACACCTTGAGGTAGTAGCTAATGAAAAGGGAGCCTTCGGATTGCCCTCGACTACGGTCACCAACTTACTTTTAATGTTCTTCAATGATGGCTTTGGCATTAAATAAACCATCGAGGTTGATATGCCATTAAACAAAGAAATCAAACCATTATCGTTGCACACTGTACGTATTTCTAAATAAGGAGTTGATCGCAAACGATGGAAAGTGAAACTACTTTTAGTATCGATCCTCTGTTATGAGCAGAATCGATTCAGTTTTTTTATCATCTGCGCTGTCTGAATAGACATATGAAAACAAACAATTTTTTTATTCCTTCTATAACCATTACGACAGCAGGTTCCTTCGTTCTGCCCACTACAATTAACTAGTTCCTATTAGAACAGTTTTCACCTTGGATTTTCTTACTGACACAAGGCGGACCCAAAAGATGCTATAAATATTTGCAAATGATATATGCCTTTTTATTTTATTTCATTTTATCTTATTTATTGTTTACGCCTACGTCTGAATGCTTCCTCAAAATAAGTGGCTCGTCATCTTAGCGTTTTATTTTCTCTTTTGCGTCTTCATTTTTTCTTTTACCTGTCTCTCTCTCTCTCTCTCTCTCTCTCTCTCTCTCTCTCTCTCTCTCTCTCTCTCTCTCTCAGTATTTTTGTTAGTGTGAGTGTGTGTGTCTAATGTGTACTCTTTCTTGAATTATTTATTTATTTATTCCTTTCTTTCCCACCGCCATCTTTTTTCTTTTGTCTACTTAAACATCGAAGTTAATAACTTACCATACATACATACTTACATATATGCTCTCTCTCTCTCTCTCTCTCTCTCTCTCTCTACATACCTACAATTTATCAATTTTATTCTATTCATACCTTTGTATTTCATTCACTTCATATCTATCTATCTATCTATCAGAGTCAATACTAGCCGATCTATCTATCTATCTACTCTTCTTGTCTCCTTTCTTTAGCCTACTGTAGCTAATAGGTTACTCATTACTCTCTAATTGCAGTAACTTCAATTGATAACCTAAACACTGTCTGTCTGTCTGTCTCTCTCTCTCTCTCATCCTTTATTACCGGTCTACTGGAGATTATGCGGTATTCATTACCTCGTGATTCCAATCACTTCAGTTAATAACCCAGACACACTCACGTGCGTACGCGTACACACACACGCATGCGCACGCGTACACACACACGCATGCGCATACTCCTCTTTCTGTCTCCCTCTGTCTCTTTTTCTCGGTCCATAACTCCATCTCCCACTTTCTCTCTCACCCCATCTCTCTCTTTCTCTTGTGTTTCTCTATACACATTCTCTCACCTAATTTGATAACCACAACACAACAAAAACACGTAGAATTTCTTTCTCTCTCAGTCTCTCTTTCCCTCTCTCTCTCTCTCTCTCTATATATATATATATGTAATGAAGCTCTATGTTTTGCTATATTAGTAAATTAAGTGTTGACAATGACATTTGGTGACCCAGTTCCTCACCAATGCGAACTTTTGTTCTGCTTATCACATAGGCGAAAAACAAAATCGCCTAGTGCCACTGACGCTGTATACGCTGTTAGATAGATAGATAGATAGATAGATAGATAGATAGATAGATAGATAGATAAAAGTTCCATCAAATGATAGTATCCTAGTTGATACTTGCAAGTTTCAATAATGAGACTGTTATATATGAGAAATCGTACTCAATTCAATAAATATGCTAGGTTTTAGCCCTTAGATTACAACAACCAACACAACGAAAAGTTAAAAAAATTACCCGAATGTTAGTCGCCATAAAGTACAACTCTACCCAAATCAAGTAAACTTTATCTCTACCCAGCCCAAGAAATTATCTAGCCGTAAATGTCAGGCCTGGTAAAGGGGAAGAGAAAAACATAAAAAAACAAGGGAGATAAAAAGTGAGTGGGAAAGTTAACTTTTGTTACCTGAAAGAGAAGCGTGTCTATATTTCTTAAAAACAAGAACTAGTTCCCACTAAGTAATTTATTTCAAGAGAAATAAACTTTACAAAATCCGACTTTGCAAATTTTTCCCTTTGCTTGTCGAAAACATTGTAACGACAATATCATAACAAAAAAAAAAAAAAGAAGTGTATAAAGAAATATAACGACTACTTGCTCAAAGCAATTCCGTCAACCACCTACAGTCAGTTTAACTTTTGTTAATCATAAAACACCATTCTTTGGTATTTTATGTCAAAGTTCATTTTGAAACCGATTTAAGGGTTTATTCTTCTTCTCGGTGCCTTCTTCTTGTGTAGAATCAACCTGGACAACCGTGTCCTAGTTTCGCGAGTAGACTTGATAAAAACGAAGTGTGACGCGAAGAATTTACTTTTATCCCAAAACGTGGTTTTATTTTCGCACGTGTGAAGACGGGGCAGGTTGGCACTTGATCCCTTGTAGAATAAGTCCTCGTTCAGAGTTTTTCTCTCAGGCATATAAGAACTGGCATATTATGTGAGGGATTAATTTAGGGCTAGACTGACCGCCGCTGGCAAGGGGTTCCAAATTTCACACTATCCACACACCCACCAGGTCGCTTTCCTTCCTCCCCTAGACAATGGAAGATATGGACCTCTAGGTTGAGACGTAATAATATTATATTGTAGTAGTCGGCAACTCCGGTTTCCCGTGTGATATCTTAAAGGAATTTATAGGACAATTTTAAGCAAGATAACATAAGGCGAACAGAAGCGGGAAAAGAAATATGACATAACAAACTCGTAGAAGACAATGCAAATAACAACTTCGACCACGTGGGAACATTAAAATACATGAATCTTTTACTACACTTATATACACCTTCAAAGTGTCAAATATATAATAAATGAACAGTCCATGAACATAAATGTTTTTCTTCTTTTCTTTTCTTTCGTTTTCCTTCAAATTGAGAGAGAGAGAGAGGGTATACAAAATTTGGTATAAGGAGAAACAGTCCCAAGGGTACTTATCTTATTTCTTTGATGGAGTTCCGTGGAGAATCTTTCTTCTTTTACGGGCTAATAGACTTTATGCTATTTTTAATACTGGCTTGAAGAACTTGGGTCCCTCGTGTCCGATATATTTTTTGTCTTCTTCACCCGGAGTACTGGCTTTTGGTCTGTCTGCCACGAGCCCTGTCCAATAACTGACCTTTCTTATTTTCTATTTCCGCTGACGGGAAGGAGTCCCCATTTCCGTTTTAGGATCCCAGCCAATCGTTTGGCTTCTACCTTTTTCCTTCCCGTATCAGGCGACCCGAGTGAGGTCACCAAGTATCTGTGGGTCTCCCCTCTGTGACCTGCATTCTTTCTTAACGGTCACTCTCTGATGGCCTGCTACTGTTAATTCAAACACGGGGAATAGTATTAATCTTATTTCTATCGTCTCAGTGGGACATCACGTGACACGAAGTTTACTATTTCTTTAAGTGAACTTGAAGTAGACCACCGCTTCCTCTTCTAAGATGAATATATTTCTGCTTCAACTCAATTTTTCTTCTGTTTAGCCTACAGAGGTTTTTACTCTCTAACCATTATGCTATTGTCCGGTTTTATGCCAATGTCTGGTTAATACATATAAATATATTGTGACGAATTTCGACCCCAGAGTTAAGCGAAATCTAAATATTCACCGACCTTTCAAACGTAAAGTCTCTCTCTCTCTCTCTCTCTCTCTCTATCTATCTATCTATCTATCTATCTAACTCACCCTCTCTCACACACTTTCTCTATCTCTCTCGGTGTCTCGAGCGGATGTACTACAGACAGATTTTGCGGGGACAAGAGAACGCTGAATACCAGTTTTCTTTTTGAAACTTTTCAAGGACTAATTTATGATTGATGAATTGTCCCTTGCTAGGCGAGCAAAGGTCGGGAAAGATGAAAACTGATTGGTCGAGAATCCCGGATAATGAAACGGCGGGAAAGTGGAACCAAGTTGAAATTTTTCAGTCGACCAGAAAAACTGCTGAAAGAAGGATGTATTTTGATGAACAGATTTGGTGGGCCGACAACATCACGTCAATTCATTTACGAAACGACACGAATAACATAATCCTTAAATACGTCGTACTCTACAAGTTGACCCTCCATCTATCAGTCAATCGTTGAATAACAATAACACCCAAAAGAAAAAGAATTTTTCATCAGAAGAATTATTCGTCTTATAATCAACATTCCTCGATGATAAATCAAGGAAGACCCACAAGAAGTTATGAAGAAATTATAAAGAAAGGAGGAGAAAAAGAAGAAGAAGAGGAAGAAAGGAAGAAAGAAAGTTTTAAACAGAGAGGCGCGGACCTAATACATCAGAGAAACTTTACGGTTCAAAGAAAAATTGAAAAAAAAAACGAGAAAAAAAAGATAGAAAGAGAGAAAATATATATATATAATTCTACAATCAAATAAGTAAAAACTTTATGATCTGGTGAACAGACAATATTTGTTGATTTCATTACATCCCACCCCTATGTACGTTACAAACACGCCCCCACAAACACGCACACAAAGAAAGGATAAAAGACATTGAAAAGTTTACATTTTTAAAAACACCGAAATAGAAGCTTCCCCATTTGAATTGTTCATATTTTTGATACAATAATCGTTATTATAATAAAGGGAGTTTTAATCCATCCTGTATATTATACTTCATTCTAGGTGGTTCTATACTTCTCGTGCTTTGGCTTCTACATGGTCCGAAATTCGAATGACGGCTCGAGTATAGAAATATAAATGAATTATTGTTAGACGTCGCTCTCTGCTTTTTAGCGAGAGTATCCAAGACGCCCGTAACAATATATATATATATATATATATATATATATATATATATACAAGGCTCATTAAATAAGTTTCCAAATTTTTTCGTATGGGCACTTTTATTGATTGTACATACATGAGACTCTAGTCCCCTTCGAAGTAATCTCCTCCGGCTGCAATGCACTTGTTGTATCGTTCCAACAACTTCTGGAAGGCCCTATGGAAGTCCTCTTGTGTGCGCGTGTCAATGACCTTCGTCACAGCCACTTTCATCACTTCAATTGTCTCATAATGACAGCCTCTAAATTTTTCCTTGAGCTTAGGGAATAACCAAAAGTCACGGAGACCAAGGGCTGGACTATAGGGAGGGTGAGTAACTGTCTTGATGCCCATCTTGGTCAAATAGTCTGTGACAAGGATGGAGTTGTCGACGGGTGCATTGTCCTGGTGGAAATGCCACTGACCCAATTTGAAAAGGGCTAGACTCTTCCGACGGAATCTCTTCCTGAACTCCCTTAAGACCTCAACATAGTATTCCTTGTTGGCTGTCTGTCCAGTGGGAACCCAGTGCATGTAGATCATGCCAGTGCTGTCAAAAAAAGGAACCATCAAAAGTTTGTGGGTGGATTTGCTCTGTCTGGCCTTCTTGAGTCTAGGAGAGCCAGCATGCTTCCACTAGGAACACTGTCTCTTGGTCTCTGGGTCATAGCAGTAGATGCAGCTTTCATCGCAGGTCACCAGAGCATCAAGAATTGCGGGATTTGAATTGATCAGCTCGACCATCTCCCTGATGTCATGACAACGTCTTTCTTTCTGATCTTCCCTGAGCACCCTTGGGACAAACTTCGCGCAAATCTTCCGCATCTTCAGTTCCTCGCGAATAATTGTGTGTACAGTTCCCACACTGACATCAAACTGTGCATTTATTGTCTCTATAGACACACGACGGCCCTTATCCATGGAATTCTTAATTTAGCTAATTAACTCTGGTGTTCTGACTTCCCTACTCCTCCCACACCTATCATCCCTCACAGACTCCCTGCCTTTCTTGAATCTCTTATGCCACTCAAAAACTGATGCTCGATTCATGTAAGATACTCCAAAAGCAGTCTGAAGCATTCCTTACGTTTCTGAGGCATTTTTTCCAAGTTTAGAACAGAATTTTATTGCATATCGTTCTTCTAAAGTGTCCTCACGTCCAGATTGCATTTTTGAAATTCACCAGCTATGACAATCAGGCTTTAGTAGGGTTTATTCCAATTGCTGCTGTAGCTGTTCATTTGAACCTTAAATCATAAAAATTGGTCAGTCATCTCATAAGATGTATAGCAATAACATAATGAATTTTCAAGAGTCTACAACAATTTTAAATGCCTGTACAAAAAAGTCTGGAAACTTATTGAATGTACCTCGTATAATGTTAGTTTTCGTAATATATAGATATGCCCTTTTTTACCTATTTCTTAAGTGTACTCTAAATTACAGATCGGCACATTGTTAACAAGCTTGATTCGTTTACCTAAAGCAGTTTACAAAGCAGTGAGATGCCTATAACGTTTTTGCGAACAAAGAAAATATTTAAACAAAACTGAAAAGAGACGAACTTGAGATGTGCAACAAAACAATTAAGTTTATCTAATCCCAGGCAGAGTCATGCGCCTATTGACCTGGAAAGGAAGCAGTTTTAACGTTGTGTGCCCCCATCAGATGTACGTCATGGTCGATTATCAAGTCCCTCTTTATTGTCCCTCACGTGAATCCGTTCTTCCGGTCCCTACAATCCCACAATGCATAGTCCACGGTACACAACTCCCTTTCTATACCTCAGAGGGAATAACTTTGATAATTTTTCGTTTGGTCTGATCCCTTACAGTGTCCCACACTTATCATGGCAGTATCGTCCGCGGCTCGTTTAATTTTGCCCGCTAAACAAAACCAATACCATGTTGTGTTTTTTAAGACATTATTCGTCCGCCGCAGGTTTTGGTTGAAACTATGTATGCCACGGGTCAACTTCACAAAGAAAATAAAAAGAAACGAATTCCAGAATACACACGCATTGTCGTTTTTATTCATTCTTTTGGCCTTTCCTTAAGTGCAGGTGTGTGAACACTTTAGTCAGATAACTCCAATTTTTGAACAAAAAACCGATAAATCTAAATTTTCATCATTAGCTCTATTATTCAAGCATTTTTTAATTAAATTCCAGCCCAATATGAGTGAGCAAGAAAAGAAACGACAAATAATCTATGACTTGCTTAACGCCGAAACTAGGTCAAAAAAATTTCAAAATAATTGTCTACGAAAAGTTGTTACGGTAAGAAAAAGTTATGTTTACCGAAAAAGAGCTTCTTAAGGAAAAAGCGGGTGTGGAAGATTGAACAGAAAACGAAAAGAAAACATTTTACCAGCTCTCCGCTACGGCGTTTAAGAAGGATTTCACACTTCAATATAAAAGCACACTAAGGAATTGAAAGTCCGAAAACTGTGAGGATAGCAAAGGAACAAGATTTAAGCCCAGACCTTAACCCCTTGATTACGATCTATGGAGCACTTATAGAAAATAAAACAAATGCAACTTCTCTTCCAAATATTGGTTCGCTTATGAGGAATGGAAGAAAATGTCAGAAGAATTTATTTTGTTTCAAAGGCACGTTGATACAATAATTAAAAAAAAAAAATGTTGGGTATATTGAGTAAATTTACTGTTTTTTCTCTGTCTTCTTATTTGTTGTTGATCTTTTAAAATCAAAATTAATTTTGTTTTATAATTAAGTCGTTTATTATTATACTAGAATATTCCTAATTTTGCTTCCGCAACTGATATACATATATATATATCTATATATAATTTGTTAACCAGTAGTCTACATTTTAAACAAGTCAGGGCTCATTTGTTTGCACACTGTTAAATGGTATCAAATATTGCCACGTAATAGTAACAATCTAATTTAATTTAGTCATTTGTTCGCATACAGTTAAATGGTTTCAAGAATTGCTATCCAACATTAATAATTCTATTCAACATTACACATTTTTCTACACTCAATCAAATCGGGCCAATAATCCAATCCAATCTGGCCAGTATTTCTATCCAGCACTAATAATTCTATTCAACATCAATCATTTTTCTGCATTCTGTTAAATCTGGCTTATAGTTGAGACCCTAAGAGATACTACTAATCTGGGTCAGAGTAGACCTGGGAGTAATGACAAGGAAAGGAGTACTCAACATTTTCCAAAGCTCCTAGACTCGAGCCTAACCATCAGTTTGTTTAGCGTTATATCTATAAGATACTCGTTGACGGAGGGAACTTCCTCCACTGCAAAGATGCAATCGGCGTATTCTACAACCCTAGCGGATTTGGGCAGTGGACAATGAGGAATAAGGTAACCCAACCCAGGCTGACAGCCAAACTCACCGACCAAGTCATCCGCCGCTTCTATGACCCTCTAAATTTTAACAGCTGACAGCTCCCCGAAATCGAAAAAAGAAACTGCTTTAATTGTATGGACTCCCCAGAATGAAATCCCTTAAAGTAACTTTAAGTACCTTAAAATGATATCCTTGTCAACAATTCTGACAATTCTTATGCCGAAGACATTAATTCATTATGGATATTCAAAACTAATCCTTTCATCCCGATTGAGATGTTCTCTTTCTATCTTATTCTCAATTAAAATTTGCTAACTTCTCTAACCTGTTTAGCTATCCTTTTGCTAATAACATACAAACATCCATGTGCATATCTTCACAGACGCAATGTCCACACGCCCTTATACAAATACTCTCGCAATCACATGCACATAAAAGGGTTAGGATTGATGGTCATTTAATATCAAATACTCCACAACAGTCGGCTGGAGCTGTAGAATACACAGACTGCATCTCTGCAGAGGAGTAAGACCACACCAGCGAGTGTACTGTATATGACACTAAACAATCTCATGGTGGGGATCCAGTAGTGCTGGAGCTTTGGGTAATGCAGAGTACCCCTTCATTGCCATTGCTCCCAGGTTTACTCCCACCCGGAGTGGTAGCACCTGATATGGTCCTATCTATGGATTAAATAGAATTGATATTTAAACTGAGAGCCAACAAATGACTTGCATTAAATTGAATTGTTGATAGAGTCCTATCAATGGGTCATTTAAACTGTGTGCAAACAAACGACTCGTGTTAAATTGACTTGGTTGAAAGAGAACTGTTTGCTCATTTCACTGTATGTAAATAAATGACCGGTCTTTAATTGATTTGTTAGTACTTGAAAATATTAAACTAAATAAAGTAAAGTTGGCGACCGCAGTCGAGGGTCACCCGAGGGCTCCTTTTTCAATAGCTACTACACTGAGGTGTAGGGAAGTGCGCTACTCCATTCCCTGGATTGCTCCACTTTACCCTCGATTCGTACTTTATAATGCAAGGCGGCATCAAGTACAATTTTTCGAGTCTTTGGTATTACTCGACCTGGGATTGAACCCCGGTCTTCCGGACCATTAGCGAACACTCAACTCATTAGGTCAATCGTCTTAAAAATGATTTATAGTAAATAGAATTATTTGTATTTGATAGAAATAAGTGAAACTGTTTAACTGTGTGCCAAAAAATGAGCTCATGCTCGTTTAAAAAATGTTATCAACAAAATGTGTTGAGAAATCATATATTTAATATATACGTATGAAGAAGATTTAGCATTAAATAACCTACAATGGTTGATATGCCATAAAACCAAACCAAACCAAACTAAGTAAGTAAAGTTGGCGACTGTAGTCGAGGGCGACCCGAAGGTTCCCTTTACAATAGCTGCTACACCGAGGTGTAGGGGAGACCGCTACATCTTTCCCTGGATTGCTCCACTTTACCCTTGATACGTACCTTATAACGCTAAGTGTTAAGCAAGGAGGTATCAAGTACCATTTTTTTAAAGACTTTGGTATGACTCGACCTGGGATTGAACACCGGTCTCCCGGACCATTGTCAACACTCTAACTATTAAGATCCCAATACTTGCGGTTTTGTATCAAAACTAAACTATGCTTAACGTTTTGGTTCATAATCACGTCACATTTAAAACAAAGGTTTCAGTCAGATCACAAAAGTTAAGCCAGTTCTGTTCTGAGTGGTGTGTCTACTAAGGAAATGAAGGTACTTACTATATGAAACCTTGGACCTCTGTGCCAAACTCAGCAAAACTTAGTAAAAACACATGAAATTGCTTGCAGAACCTACTGTTCTTCAGTGATCACCAATCTCATAACTGAACCAGCTCATCTCAGCTAAACTTTGCTTATCGGATGGGAACCGAGGCTTTAAATACGTCTTAAGGATAAGTGGTTAATGTTAAAGGCATATCAACCCATATATGGTTATTTCATGCCTAGATTTTAGGGAGTAGCGTTCATTGTATGTTCATATTTACATTTTTGTGTAATTTCTTAAGAAGTTTTTTGGACACAGTCCAATTGAATACAAATCATTTTTAAACCGATGATTTTAACCCATATATGGGAAACTAATGGGTACTACTACTCTAGGTCAGAGTGGGAATGGGAGTAATGATTATAAAGGGGTATTCCACACTCTTCAGATCTTCAGAACCGAAGCATCATCATCAACTGCAGTTTGTTGTCGTATCCAGATCACAACTTTTTTGGATCGATCTTACCCTTCTACAGGAATACAAGAATATTATTCGCTCCATCGTGAGTTCTTAATTGGGTGACTATTTAGGAAGAGCAGGTTCTTCAAACAACCTGAAACTTTTTGTCAAAACTAAACAAAATTTGTTGACTAAAAAACTTAAGTAACGTTGAGTTTCTTCATTTATTGGTGACTATTTAAGAAGAGAAAATTCTCAAACCAATTTTATGCCCTTTAGCCAAACAAAGCCATGCTTAGCAAATAAGAAAACCACGGAAAAGTTGACTAATCAAGGTATGCTGAAAACACCAGACTAACGTAGTTAAGCCACGACGATCCTGTTCAGTTCTGAGTGACCACTTTGGAACAGAAAGTGCTGTAAGCAATCTTTGACCTTTGTGCCAGACAAAGGTAAGCTTAGCAAATAATAGTGAAAAACATTTTGTTATTCATATAAATACATCCGTTTGACGTGACATGATCCTATACGTTATTCTACTTCATGTTTGTGTCAGAAAATAACGCTGTTTCTCGCATAAAACATATTCAAAACTTCTGGTTTTGAATTCCAATCTTATCGATTCTGAGAAAGTATTAACCTCTGACTGTTCGACAAAAATAGCCGCGTGATGCTACAGACGGTTTTATGGGCCCCAGCCAATTGACTTTTAGTGAATGACCGCCAGATTGAACGGGTAGTCGCATACACTGAGAGTTATCAAAAACTAAGTTTTCAGATTCAATAGCAACATAAAACACAACACATATTCCCAGCTTTTCCAAATGATTTTAGAGTAAAACGATTTGCAATGCACTTTTATAGTAAAAATTGTTTCCAATAAATTTTAAAGTCTTTTGTAATGCATTTCATGGTAGTCATTTGCAATTTTTTTTTTTTTGTTGTAGTCGTTTGTAATACTTTTTTTATAAAGTCATTTTCAATACACTTTTAATGTCAGGTCATTTTCAATGTATTTTTATTGTAAAGTCGTTTGCGATGCATTTTTATAGTAAAATAATTTTAAAGTCAATTCATTCGCAATGCATTTTTCTCGTAAAGCCATTTTCTATGCATTTTTATAGTCAAGTCATTTTAATGAATTTTTAAAGCAAAATCATTTTCGATGCATTTTTACAGTAAAATTAAATCGTTTTTAATGCATTTTTATGACAAAGTAATTTGCTTGCATTTTCATTGTAAAATCATTTTAATGTATTTTCATAGTAAAATTATTTGCGATGCATTTAACTGTAAAGTCATTTTCAGTGCATTTTTGTTGTAAAGATATTTTCATGGTATAATTGGAGTAGTCATTTACAATGCATTTTTTTAATAAAGTCATTTTAAACCATTTGTATAGTAAAGTCATTTATAAAGTCATTTTCAATGCATTTTTATAGTAAACAGCCAATGAAACCTTCTCGCAAGAACATCGTTACATACATTGACTCGTGGACAGGCCACATAGCAAAACTAACAAAGCAAGATTCTTGCGAGTAATTGCAAAATATCGCCAGAAAAACTCATCACGTGCTCATTCATAAGACTTGAAATTTCGCAAAAATACTGAAAAATATGCGATCACGCAAAAGTTGGAAAACTCCGACTAAAAATCAGGAAAATAGGATCTGTTTTCCAATTAAGAATATTGCATTCTTCTACTGTGTCCAAAAACTTACGAGATAAGAAATATGTATTATTAAAAAGTTAATATTCACTAGGAAATTAACTGTTTTTGATCACTGACTTACCTCTTAAAGTTGATGCCGCAGAGCTTTTGTGCAGATAACACTTCCCTTTTTCAAAATTGCCTTTATTTCTTCTAAAGGTTATAAATGTTCGCAGGTTATCAGTGAAGAAGGAAGTATATCTTCTTATTTTGGACTGTTCGTTGAAAGGCATTATTGTATGGGTATAGTCATACGTCATTAACTGATTCTTCTGTAAAGTTTTCCAAGTCAGGGTGTCTAATCACATCAGAAAATAAAATTACCCTTTCTTAAAAAAATGCAAAAACATCGAAGTGTGTCATCATTTCTTAGAATAACTTTTCCCTATTTTGCCACCAAAATATTTTGGGTCTCGATCCAGGTCTCCTTTACCTAGAAATAGCCCAGTTGGTTGGGGCTGTAGAATACACCAACTGCATCTCTGCAGAGGAGTAAGACTTCCCCAATGAGTGTCCTGGATATGACACAAAACAATCTGATAGTAAGGCTCCAGTAATGCTGGAGCTTTGGGAAATGCAGAGTACACCTTTTTTGCCATTGTTCCCAGGTTCACACTGGCTCGGAGTGGTAGTACATGATAAGGGTCTTATCTATGGGTTAAATAGAACTGTTTGATGTTTAAACTGTGTGCAAACAAATGACTTATCTTGAATAACTCAAAGAGTTATTCAAGTGCCCAGAACTCAAAGAGTTCTCTTTTGTTAGAAAGAGAACTCTTTGAGCATTAACTGTGTAAACAAATGACTGATGTTTAATTAAATTGTTAGTGATCCATAGTAATACGTGGAACCATTTAATTGTGTGCAAACGAAGGAGTAATGCTGAAGAGAATTATCAGTGCTAAATCGTTATACTTGAACTATTTAAATGCGTTCCTAAATTGAATTATTGGTATTATTTAGAAATCTTTGAAAGCATTTGGATGTGTGCAAATGAATGAATAGTGTTGAATAGAATAATTTGTTTGAAATAGCAATACTTGTAAAATCTTCACTATCTGCAAACAAATGATTGATATGGAATAGAACTATTAGTGATAGATAACAATAATATAAAACATTTAACTGTATAGAACGAATAGCAATATCAATATGCACACAAATTAGTCCGTATTCACTTACAAATCATATGTATATGTGTGCAAACAAATGATGAATAGTAAATACGATTATTAATATTAGACTGAAATACTTGAAACAATTCAACTGTGTGCAAAGAATGAGGTTAGGCTGGTTTAAAAATGTTATCAACAAAATGTGTTTACAAATGTTATATATTTGATATATATGTATGAAGAGGATTTGCCATAAAATAACCTACAATGGTTGATATGCCATAAAACCCAACCAAACAAAATCATATATATCGAATATATATGTATAAAGACGATTTGGCATTAAATAACCTACAATAGTGGATATGCCATAAAACCCAACCAAACCAAATCATATATATTTAATAAATAAATATGAAGAGGATTTGGCATTAAATAACCTACAATAGTTGATATGCCATAAAACTAAACCTAACCAAATCATATATATTTAATATATAAGTATAAAGAGTATTCCGGATTAAATAAATTACAATGGGGGATATGCCATAAAACCCGACCAAACCAAAACCTATATATTTAATATATATGTATAAAGAGAATTTGGCATTAAATAACCTAAAATGGTTGATATGCCATAAATCCCAACGAAATCAAATTATGTATATTTGATATACACGAGCATCATTAAATACGTTTCTAGACTTTTTTGTATGGGCACTTTTATTGATAGTACACACATGAAACTCTAGTCCATTTCGGAGTAATCTCCTGCGGCTGCAATGCACTTGTACTATTGCAACAACTTCAGGAAGGCCCCATGAAAGTCCTCTTGTGTTAGTGTGTCAATGACCTTCGTCACAGCCTCTTTCATCTCTTCAATTGTCTCATAACGACAGCATCTGAGCTTAAGAAATAACCAAAAGTCCCAGGGAGCAAGGTCTGGACTATAGGGAGACTGAGGAACTGTTTTGATGCCCATCTTGGTCAACTAGTCTGTGACGAGGATGGAGTTGTGGACTGGTGCATTGTCCTGGTGGAAATACCACTGACCCGATTTGAAGGGTGCTGGCCTCTTCTGATGGAATCTCTTCCTGAACTCCCTTAAAACCTCAACATAGTAACCCTAACCCTAACCCTTTGGCCAATCAACTCTGGTGTATTGACTTCCTTACTCCTCTCACACCTCTCATCATCCCTCACAGACTCGCTGCCTTCCTTGAATCCTTTATGCCACTCAAAAACTGATGCTCGATTCATGCCAGATGCTCCAAAAGTAGTCTGAAGCATTCCATACGTTTCTGTGACATTTTTTCCAAGTTTAAAACAGAATTCTATTGCATATCGTTCTTCTAAAGTGTCCTCACGTGCAGATTGCATTTTTGAAAGTCACCTGCAGTGACAATCAGGCTTTAGTAGGGTGTATTCCAATTGCTGCTTGATCAGTCATCTCATAAGGGGTATAGCAATAACATACTGAATTTTCAAGAGTCTATGATAATTCTAACTGCCTGTACAAAAAGGTTTGGAAACTTATTGAAGGCATCATGTACTTTTCAAGAGGATTTGGCAGCAAGTAACCTATAATAGTAGATATACCATAAAACCCAACCCAACACAATATATTTCACCGCAACTCCAGCGGCTCAAACAAAATATCAATTCCGAATTTCACGAATGATAACCAAGTTCAATCCTTGAAAGAATTCAGAACAAACAGAGAAGTAACCTATAATAGTAGATATACCATAAAACCCAACCCAAAACAACCAAACTTAACCAACCAAGAAAGAAGAAGTCTGGTATTAAAAAAAACATGCCTAATATATTTCTCCGCAACTCCAGCGACTCAAACAAAATATCAATTCCGAATTTCACGAATGATAACCAAGTTCAATCCTTGAAAGAATTCAGAACAAACAGAGAAGCAAACAATTTTTTAAAATACTAAAATCTTTTTTATGTCGACTGTATCCATACAAAATAAATACTCACATGAAAACATATTTACAAATTATTGATTATTACGAAAAAATATGAATGCATAAAAAAATTTACGTCTTTTCGACTCAGCCTCCTATTATTTATTTTCATTTCTTTGCCTGATTTATTAATATTTCATGTTTGCATAACTTTTTATCACAAACTTTTTATCGGAAAGCTCCACAGTAACAATTTCAGGCTACAACTTCTAATAGTTACTCGACCCATAAACGTGCTACACACTCTTCTCTCATAACAGTTGATATTTAACAGCACTTTCCACCAAATATGATTTTGCAAATCTTTTTTAAAGTGGGGATTTAGAGAGGTGGAGGTCACGCATGAGCTGAGACTCACGCGCTGCTGTTCAGAGGTTCACCAGGCCCTATGGACAGGTGCAAGTAGGTCATTAGTTCACAAAGATCGAAAAGTACAGGTGCAATGTGAATCTATGTTTTTCATTGGTTGTTACTGAATCACCATGTCGAAAAGCCCAAGTGTAATGTAAATCAATGCTTGTCATTGGTTGTTATCGAATCAACAGATCGAAAAGCCCAAGTGCAATGTGAATCAATGCTTGTCATTGGTTGTTATCGAATCAACAGATCGAAAAGCCCAAGTGCAATGTGAATCAATGCTTGTCATTGGTTGTTATCGAATCACCAGAATAAAAAGCCCATGTGCAATGTGAATCAATGCTTGTCTTTGGTTGTTATTGAATCACCAAAATGAAAAGCCCAAGTGCAATGTGAATCAATGTTTGTCCTTGGTTGTTAACGAATCCCCAGAACGAAAAGCCCAAGTGCAATGTGAATCAATGCTTGTTATTGCTTGTTATCTAATCATCTAAACGAAAAGCTCAAGTGCAATGTGAATCAATGCTTGTTATTGGTTGTTATCAAATCACCAGAACGAAATCCCAAGTGCAATGTGAATCAATGCTTTTTATAGCTTGTTATCGAATCACCAGTACGAAAAACCCAAGTGCAATGTGAATCACTGCTTGTTATTGGTTGTTATCGAATCACCAGAATGAAAAGCCCAAGTGAAATCTGAATCTCCTCTCATTTTAGGTATGTTTTTAGTTAATGAGTAAGAAATTTTTCATGTTACAAGTGAATAAGGAAGTTAATATACTTGCTTTGGTCGGCTCCTGATGTAATCTTATGGTATGAGGACGGTCTTATCCCACTAACGTCATTAAATCGTTCAAAAGATCGTTATATGACAAGTTTTTTTTTTTTAGTATTCACATGGAAACATATTTACAAATTATTAATTATTGCAGAAAAGTTATGAATGCATAAAAAAGATAACTCCTGTTCGACTCAGCCTCCTGTTATTTATTTTCACTTCTTTGCATTTATTTATAATTCATTTTAGCATTCACCTTTCATCACTGCTGCAATTTTTACAAATAAAACGGACGTAATAACTTCTAAGGTGCCTTAAAATCGGAACAAAAAACGTAAAACTGTAAATAACGCTTAAAAGTATACAACTTTCCCGAAACCTTAAAAAATACTAAAAACGCACTTTAGCTTTATTTTTAAAGGATAACAAATAAAACTGATAAAATTATATTATCTACTAACGTAATGGCGTATCTTGTTTATAATTTTTTGATGTAAAAATTTCATTATGCGTTAAATGCATTTCACGTGCTTTTAGTATGACGTAGGAATAGTAACTGAGTGACTTTACGTCGATCGTAATGAAGTTCGCTCGACTAGGATTCAGTCTTTACTACGACAACTGTTTCGCATCCCAGCGGCTATTAAGAAAAATAAAACAACCACAAAAAACACTGCCACGACTAAAAATGTCATGTCATGGTTCGCTTTTAATAATTAAAGATTATAAATAATTGGCCCCCTTGGATATATGGGGAGTCACTTCGTGGTCATGTTACAATGCAAGAATCCACCTTATTCTCTTTCATACACGTCCTTTGAACGGTTAAGATGTCCCTTTTAATCTCTGTTTGTTGAACAGAAGAGAGATTTTGTTTCCAACCCTCGCTAAACTTAAAGCCAACTAGACCAAAACCAAAAAACTCTAGCATTTTTACCGTTTTGTACCCCTTTTATATCCTGCTTGTTCATGGAACAATATGTGCACATTTTATCCGTTGGAAGTCGTTTGTTTATTCTCGGTAATACCTCTTGTATGTATATAAATATAATTTTTTCATTAATTGTTCCTAAATGAGAGATAATATTGTCTTTCCTTCCGTTTTTTCAGTGTCAATGTATCATTTGATATACTGATGCTAATATTGGACCTTGGTGAGTGAGGACACAATAAAATATCCCTCTTCCATCAAACTTCCTGATTAAATAGTGGAAAGCATATTTCTGCTTTACTCTATCGATTTTGTAGATTTCATTCGGGTGGTAAGGTTTAACATGAGCCAGATAAGTGAATGAAAATGCAGAGCTGTCATTATACAATAATTGCTCCCCTAGAGCAACAAACAGTTATTTTCAAAATCTGAATGTAAAATTACCAGATTCTTCTTTAAAAGATTGTAACATTGAAAAATAATCAGTTGTTTAAGTTTTTTTTTAAATTCCTTAACTGCCTCGAAACTCTTCAATGAAGAAAGTAGAAAAATGGAAAGCTTTTGCAAATTTGATGAAAGAAAAATATGGAAAAATTATCGCAAAATTACCAGAAGTTTCCAAACTGTTTCAAGATATTGATATTATTGTTATTAAGCTGTTGAAAAAACATGAAGCGTAATGAATTACGGGGTGAGCCAGAAGTTTTGCAATATTTTGGTAAGGTCAGGCCAAATTCATCGGTTCCACGTGTTTTTGCTGAAGCCATAAAAGTGATGAATCACATTAAACTGTTAAGATACCGACATTGACTGATTCCCTAGGTGCTTCTTACCAGATTTGCATCAATGGCTTGGAGCACAGACTCGGAATCCCCGCTTTTAGACCGACCTAACACTGCCTGACTGTTGTGGCACTTGCAGCCTGAACGAAATTCTATGAACCATCTTCTTACGGTGCTATTGTCAACTGCGCCTTCACCTTTCACATAATAAAGGCTTTTCGTTACTTCCACGGAGTTATACCCCAATTCGAACTCATAAATCATAAGTTTTCAAATTAGACCAGGTTACACGTTCATCTGTACAGCTTTCAAATCACACAAGGAGAGAAGCAAAGCACAAGGTATTAGCACCTCAAATACTAAGATACAACCAAACTCAGTGGGTACCAACCGTAGCTTGAACTGCTTAGGTCACGTGATATACTCGTCGCAAACTAGCAAGTAACAAAATCTTGTGATTCACCCAAGGAAATATATCATATGATACTGCTAATGTAGCAATATCTGACTCTAATCCTTGTGATGAATGCTTTAGCCTTTTATGACGACAGAAATTCGTGATGAAACTGTTTTCATGGTAGTTAATGGACTAGGCGAACCGTGTTCAAATCCAGAACGAAGCTGTTTGCATTTCACATAGTGCTAATACCCCTGGAAAAGGTATGAATCCAACTATTCTCCCTCCACTTTTGGATAAATAGTAGGAAAGACTGGGCACTTCGACCTTGGTATGGCTACCAGTCTAGGAGAATAAAAACTCTTAATGTCATCTAGTAGTAGACCTGGAGATGTATAGGCTGCCCTAGGCTATTCTTGCCCAAGACACACTAGATAAGAAGCGCTCCCTACGACCCAACTAAGTTATAGGACCAATAAGTGGGAGAAGGCTCAGGCGTGGATAGTGGGAGATTTTTGGAAGGGTAATTTATGGCGCGTATATTTATTATCACTTACCTATAATGAGTTTGGTTTGGTTGGGTTTTACAGCATGTCAACCATTGTAGGTGATTTAATGCCAAATCCATTTTTATACATATAAACAGTTCTACTTCAAACAATTCAGTTTAGCATAAATACACTGTTTAGTTATATTTCCCCCATAGATAGGATCCTATAAGGTGCTACCACTCCAGGCCAGAGTGGACCTGAGAGCGTGGCAGTATTCTGCATTCCCCAAAGCTCAAGCATTACTGGAACTTTATTATCAGATTGTTTAGTTCCAAATCAAGGACACTCACTGGGGTGTCTTACCCCCTCTACAGAGAAGCAGTCGATGTATTCAATTGCTCCACCCGACAGAGCAAACCAATAGTGAATGTTATTTATGTATGATGGAATCTCAAACTCGCCGGTGTGTAGATTATAATCTAAGCCATTCATTCCAGTGTTCCAGTTGAATGCATATCGAAACCTATTAAGTGAAAGGGCTTAAGATTAGGCTTATTTGTAATGTAATATATTTTTGTACAATTGCCTCGATTGTGTAGAGTAGTGAGACTTGGGATAAACTCGGTAGATATTGTTGACAGATACCTCCGGCTGTAGATAAAATCAACAAAATGGCTAACGGAAAACAAGCAATATGTGGGTGTAAGCTGTGACCAATGGAGAACAACCATTGCGTGGGTATAAACCATGGACAATGGAAAACAAGTATTGCATGGACGTAAGCCGTGACCAATGAAAAGCAAGCAATGCGTCGGTGTAAGTCCTGACTAATGGAAAACAAGCATTGTATGTGGATTGCGTGGGAGTTTTAAGACTGTATAAGGTTTAGAATTTTGGCTGAAGTCAGTTCATGCTGACAGTTCCGAATACAGACGGCTCCACCATGAGCGCGAACTCTCTCTCTCTCTCTCTCTCTCCCTCTCTCTCTCTCTCTCAGATTGCTCTCCTGCTTCACACAATCGTCGCCGTTAGCGAATAAAAATTATATGATAATATCTTTATATATATATGTGTTCCTCGTCATATATCAAGACCCAGCAGAAGTTGACTACAGTAAAAGGATAGCTGCAAATTTATTCATTGTATTTATTTATCTATTTATTCATTTATGATAAATTATAACAAAACAGTTTTACTCTAACTTGGTAGTATTCTAAGACTCACCAACAAAGCGAGCAATATAATTATCTAATAATGATAATTACTTGTTTGTACATTTATATGGTTTCAAGTATTCTTATCAAATACTAATGATTTTCAAAATGATCTATAGAAAAACGTACAAAAACAATTGAAATGTATTCTCTTTTTTTAAATTTGTCGATGTGTACTTATCTATAGTTTATATTATATTTTAACTCATTTTACACCACGACAGCTTCGGTAGTCTACCGCCCAGCCGCTAACTGTATCCTCTTTAGCGTGGGTAAGATCCCCGGTAAAAAAAAATAGAGATGCCCGGGGTATGATAATGAACTGCATCTGATAGCGAGGCTCCGACTCTAGAGATCTATGGATGGTTGGTTGGCTGGTTGGATTTTATGGCATATCAATCTTTGTAGGTTATTTAATGCCAAATCCATTTTTATACAAATAATCAGTTTTATTACAAACAATTCAGTTTAGCATGGTTTAGTTTAGTTTAATTGTAAAAAAATTCTATTTCAAGCTGTTAAGTTTAGTCAAACAGTTCTATTTCAAACAATTCAGTTTAGTATAAGTACAGATTTGGTTTATACACTGTTAAATGCGAAAACAGTTCTATTTTAAACAATTCAGTTTAGCGTAAGTAAAGTTACAATTTTAGAAACAGTTCAATTTCAAACAATTCAGTTTAGCATAGATGTTTAAATGTAAGAACAAAGTCTAATTGTCACAAACATTTCTATTTCAAGCTATTTGTAAATCAAACAATTTATTTTAGCATAAGTACACAATTAGCTCTATTTAACCCATAGATATGGCCCCGTCAGGTGCTATCAACCCGGGCAAGAGTGGACCTGAGAGCAATGGCAATAAATGGGTACTCAGCATTTCCCAAAGCTCCAGCATCATTGGAACCTCACCATCAGATTGTTTAGTGTCAGGACACTCGTTGTGGGGGTCTTACCCCTCGGCAGAGGTGCAGTCGATGTATTCTACAGCCCCAACCGACTGTGCATGAGATATCTGTGGAGTACCGCTTAATTTTCTTTACTCCCGGATCCTCTCTGACTTGGAGTGGTAGTGCATATTACGGTCCCATATATGGATCGAATAGATCTGTTTAAAAATTAAAAAAAAAAAAAATCTAAATATGAACGTACAATAAACACAGTTCCCTAAATTCTGGGCATGAAATAACCTAAGACAGGTTGATATGCTGTTAAAATGAATCCTGGTTAATGTGCTAGACTGTGGCATTGTTGTAAGCGAGTTCGAACTCTAGTTATACCATTGCGTTCACTTTCAAACAAATACCCTTGGAAAAGGTATGAACCCCTTTATTCCTTCAGCAATAGGATAGATAGTACGACTATAATTCTTCAGTAAAGATGGTTTAGGAATTAAATACCCCACGAAGTTTGATATGCCATTGAACAAACAAAATCAAACCAAACAAATTTAGAATTAACTTTTTCTATAAAATGAAATTTGGGGTGTACTTATTCATGGACGATATTATATTTTCACTCTTTTTAGACCAAGAGAATTCGAGAGATCTACAGCCTTGTCGGTAAGGTTTAGAATACGCAAGTGGAGAAAGATCCAGCAGCACCCCCCAAAAAAAAATCAATCAATCCCTTTAGACCATGAGAGCTCTGGTGATTTGATTTGGTTTGGTCTTATGGCATATCAACCATTGTGTTACATATTGACCTTCGACCCGGCCATCAATAGAGAAACAGGTGCATCCGGTCGAAGATATCAAGATATAACTTTGACCGTGGACGGGTTGAATTCGGTGCAAATGCGACGCGCACGGGAAGCAGGTAGATGTCAAACAATTATATAACCCGGTGCCAGAGTTGGAGTCAGTAGCAGTTGAAGTTCGAGTTGCAGTTTGAGGCAGTGAGAACCAGCTCCCAGCAGAAGACCTGGGCCCTCAGGACCTTCGGTTGAGCAGTCCAGCAGAATGAGAAAGAAGTGCTGCTAAAGACAGAGGAACTTGGGGTCAATATGTTGCAGTCTGTTCAATCTCCAACTCACCTCTCACACACAACCCTTTCGCAACCCTTTCGAATAAAGTGTGAGAGGTATATTTTTCTAAAGAAGTGTGCTCGTTCGTCGTTATTGTTGATTTTGTTTCCGCATGTATATATATATATATATACGTATAATTGTATTATGTGGCTATACAATTGTAGGTTATTTAATGCAAAATTTTCTTTATACATAAATATTAAATATATACCATTTGGTTTGTTTGGTTTTTATGACATGTCAACCATTGCAGGTTATTTAATGTCAAATCCCTTTTATACATATATATTAAATATATATTTTGTCTGGTTGTATTTTATGGCATATCAACCACTGTAGGTTATTTAATGTCAAATAATCTTTATACCTATATTTTAGATATGATTTTTAAACTCATTTCGTTGATATCGTTTTTAGATGAGCCTAATCTCATTCTTTTGCACACAGTTAAATGGTTCCAAGTATTGCTATGTATCACTAACAATTCCATTAAACATCAGTCATTTGTTTACGCACAGTTAAATGATCAAACAGATCTATTTCTAACAATTCAATTTAACAATTCATTTGTTTGCATTCAGTTTGAATGTCAAGCAATTCTATTTAAATCATAGATAAGAATGGATCTAGGAGCGATGGCAATGAATGGGTACTCCGCATTTCCTAAAGTAAAGTAGCCTCACCGTCACAAGGATACTCGTTGTGGTTGGGTCTTACCCCACAGCAGAGGTGTTGTCGGCGTATTTTACAGCCTCAGTCGACTAGGCTGTTCCGGTGATCTCAAAGAATCAACTGCTGATATTATATCAAAATTTTCGCCACCAAAAACGAACACTGTAAGACCTATGCAGTTGTTGAACTGGCAAACAAATCCCCTTTTCTATTGATATGTCCGCTGGGAAGAAGTGTGCGAGAGGTTTGCCTTGCGGAATCTTCGCAGCTTTGCTCCCTGGCTCCATGGCAGAAGAAGAAGAAGACGAAGACGAAGAAGAAGGTCATAAAGCCATAGACTTGAACTGAAGATCCACATCACTCATTCATGAGCTGTGCGTAGAGGAAAATGCAAGAGAAAGTGTTAATTATGTCTTTATCGGAATAATGGAAACACCTGCTTCACTAGTGTACAGCCACTCACTTCAGAGACATTCCATATCATCAGACGATGCGGCACCTGAAAAAAATTGAAAAAAAAAAAAAAAGAAATAGTAATTGTTATCACATAGAAGAATGCAGGAAAGTATTCAGTTAAATTTCTGACAAGCAAGATGACTCGGCATTGTCCAGGAAAAAAATAATTGCTGTTGCAATCATTGTAACAGAACAGCGAATTCCAAAAATATCATCGACTTCACTGTTGTTTAAATTTTTTCTTTTATTTTCTACTTGCCTCAAAGATACAAAAATGTTAAACGTGTAGTCTGATATCTCCAACAAACGAATCAAAACTGCTAATAAATCCCACCCCCCTAAAAAAAAAGGTAAAAAGAAATAATATAAAAATTATTGGTAAGTCCCGGATTATCTTGGCTTTTGCTGTTACGACTTTAAGTTCGAAAATAATACCTTCTATTTTATGTTGGCAGTAGATGCTGGTGGCATGGCAGAAGATGTAATTTTCTACCAATAACCCATAAGTTTTGTTTACCTCATTTCAAATAGAATGTGTGAAAAAGTTAACGCATAAGAAAGATAGAACCAAAATAGTTGTATTAGAAAATCGAGAGGTGTCAAAATAGAGAAGCAAACAGTTCCAGTAGATGTTGGTAGTATGGCAGTACAGGTTGAACTTTTCCACCCACGAGCTCAAATTTCTTGTTTACCTTGTTACAAATAGCTACATTTATACAACCCTTTCGCCATGTATGTTGCACAAAGTCTATTTTTCGACGGAGTAATGCAGGTTCAAATCTAGAGTTTTCCTTCTCTTAGACCGGTTGATGAGCTAAAGCTAAAGCGCCCCTGACTTAGAATTTACTCATGGGGGAGAAAAGATGGAATCTCTTCTTTCCCATCGGTATTAGTCGAACTGAAGAACATAAAGCTTCGCTGAGAACTTAAACTCTTCAGTTCGTCTTCATTCCTACCACGATAATCCTTACACCACTCGTCTTCCATCAACAAATTGCACTAAATATACATGGAAAATCAATTGATTTTTTTACTGAAAAAAAAGTCTTAAATTTTGTCCAAAAATAGGTTCAGGAAACTATGATTTTTGCACCTGTATTATTGGTTTCGTTTGTTTTAGTTTCATTGCATATCAACCATCGGAGGTAATTAAATGTCAAATCCTTTTATACATATATATTAAATATATAATTTCTAAACACATTTTGTAGATGACATTTTAAACGAGCCTGAACTCATTTTTGTTCACACAGTCAAATGGTTTCACTTAGTTCTATCTTATACGAATAATTATATTCACTATTAATTATTTGTTTGCACTGAGTTTAATGTTTTCAGTCATTGCTATTTATCACAAACAATTCAATTAAACACAAATCATTTGTTTACAGACATTTAAGAGATCAAACAATTCTATTTCTTACAATTCAATTCAGCGTTAGTCATTTGTTTGTACTCAGTTTAAATGTCAAACAGTTCTATTTGACACTTAGATAGGACCCTGTCAGATGCTACCACTCCAGCCTAGAGTGGACCTGGGAGCTATGGCAATGAAGGAGTACTCTGCATTTCCCAACACTCCAACATTACTGGAGCCTCATCATCAGATTGTTTAATGTCATATTAGGACACTCATTGGTGTGTCTTAACCCTCTGAAGAGATTCAGTCGATTTGGCCATCTCTTTATTATTGCATTTATTGACTAATCGATACTTTTGTTCTGAATGCTCCGTATTTTAAAAAAGTTCTATGAGATGGCAGACGATAATATTTCAATTGTCTCGCCTTTCGAAGGATCATAACTCAATATATAATTCAAGATTTATTTCCCTCCTAGATTGTTAAAAAATACATTTTTAACCCATTAGAAACATTGACAAATCAATCCACTTTTTCTCTAACTTCAAGCCTATCTGAATCTTATAAAAGGCGATAAAATAGGTAATCCTTCTATTGGTGTCGTTTCCTATACAATCAATTTTTGTTTCTTTATTTCTCTTGAGTGAAAATAAAATGTTCTTTTTCTTCAAGAATGTATTTATTGTCGACGTCATTAAATTATTTGCTACGAGCGAAGAAACTTTCTTCTTGTTTACTTCTTAAACGAATTCCTAATATTGCATGTTGATTACTCAGCCGCGTTACACTTACATAGTAGTGTATAGATATATTTTTCCTCAACATGGAGACATACTCACATAAAGATCATATATTAACATAAAATAAACTATCTAGTTTTTAAAATAATAGAAACTCTTATCAATTTTTTCTTGCTGATATATCCGGGGAATATTAACGACCTATTACTACCTTTTCTTAAAAGAAAATACATTCAACTTTTGTTGTTCATCAACAAATTTTTCCCTCCATTCAACGAAATAGAATATCATGAATTTGTAAAAATGTGTCTTATTTAATCCTTTATACATTTTCCCGCTATATATATATATATATATATATATATATATATATACGGCATTACAGTGTCGAAGCAGTATGTCGTCGAATTTTCTGGTCTTCCACACTTCTGGGGGTATTTCATCGAGCACTGCTGCTTTTCTATTTTTTCATTTTTCTCAGTACCGAGTCGAGTTCTTGAGTAAACAGTCCAAGTTTGATGTCTACTTACTTATAATTCACGTGATTGGTTCATGAGTGAATTCCGGGGGGTTCCCGAGTAAATTCTCGAAATGCTATTTCCACAGGCGTATTTGATCTTGTTGGCTGGTAGCTTTTAGTTTAGCTTTAGCAGTGTTCTTCCTTCTGCTCACTTCGATTATCGTTGGCTATGCTATCCGAGATTGTCTATCTTCAACTGAGTCTATAATCTTATCGATCTGATTTTGTGTGTATTCTGTCTATTCTCTTCGGCATATGTTAGCTAATTCCTTTTGTGCCTTTTTAAGTTTCAGGGCATTGGTATTGCTTGGGTTCTTCCTGGTGCATTTGGAGGCAGTTTTCACATCTGCACGCTTTTCTCTAACCGCTAATGTCTCCCCTGGGACTCTATATTTTGTTCTTTGTTTAGTCGGAATGAATTCTGCTGCCACTTCTAGTTGGGTGTTGACGAAATTCTCATATTCTTCATTCGGATTGTGTGTATTTTTCTGTTCTTGTAGAGCATCGTATTTATTTCTTAGTGCTAACGTATACTTATCTGTAATATCCCTGTTATTAAGCAGAGCCCAGTCATAGTGTACGGTTGTCGTTGTTCGGGTGGCATTCTTTCGGAGGCTTAGTCGTATTTTTGCCGTGACAATTCGGTGATCGATGGACTCACCCACGAGTGAGGAGTAAACTTTGCAATGCAATGCGTTATTATTCCATTTCTTGCTTATAAATACGTAGTCTATCTGTGCTTTGGTATTGTTTGGGTATGTGTTGGTCCATAGTTTTCCCTCCTTTTTTTGAAAGTTTGTATTGAGGCATGTTAATGTATTTTCCATCGTGAAATCTGTTAGATGTTGTCAATTTCTGTTTGACGAGCAGTGTTGGCTGAATTTGTGGTTTCTGTTTTTCCCAATTTGGGCATTCATGTCTCTACATATGACAAGAACGTTGTGTTTTGGGTTGCTACGAACAAGAGAGGATAACTCCTCATAGAAGTCGATGAGCCCAGTTTCTTCACTAACATTGGAATGGTAGGGCTGTAGCAGGAGATGATTGTTGCTCTGGTGTTGCCATTAAAAGTACCTACCATCATCCAAGGTTGTATTCTCTCTATGCTATTTACTGATTTGAGGGCTCTTGGTCCGATAAGTATACCTACTGTGGAATTGACAGAGTTTTTCCATGCTGATGCAGTAGCTAGCGTCCATCCAGTGCCACTATCGTGATATGATATATCCTCGCTAGGCGTGTATCTGTGTTCTTGAATGCATATTATGTCTATGCTATGATCTATGGTCGATGCAGTCAGCTCCGGTAGTTGTCCAATTTTATTTAAGGTTCTAACGTTGAATGTCGCTATTGTATTGTTTGTTTGCATTTTAGTAATTTTTGTTTCAGCTCTGTAGCTGATTTTTACGAACACTGAGGCCAGGGCTTCAACCTCAGCAGGACGCGTCCCTTTTTACTCGCACGAAGACCGATGCGATTTAGACATGTGGTTTGAGTGTGGGTCATGGTTATCTTTTGATTGCTGTTTTTTTTTTAATTCTCATCCACAGAAGCCACCCTTATAGATGAGCAGCAGCAGTTCCCCGATCGAACTAACGATCCTGGACGTTGAACTGAGATTCATACGCCCAGGACTAAAATCCTATTGACAGATGGATGAAGGGATGCATCCTTTCCTTGCCTAAAAAGGGTGACCTCGGATTAGCCAAGAAGGTATAACACTTACGTCCATAGCAGTCAAGATATACAATGCCCTTCTACGCAACCACATTGAACCCAAAATTGACAACATACTTGGGAAGAACCAAAATGGCTTCCGGAGAAATAGATCCATGACCTCACAAATTTTGACTATCCGTCGAATTCTTGAAGGTGTACGCTCAAAAAAAAACTACAGGCAACAATATTATTTGTTGACTTTATTAAGGCTTTTGACTCCATTCACAGAGTTAAGATGGAGCAATATCTTCTCACCTACGGCCTACCAAAAGAAACCGTTGCAGCCATAACGATTCTCTATAGAAACACCAAATTAAAAGTCCGTTCTCCGGATGGAGACACAGACTACTTCGACATAGTAGCAGGATTACTACAAAGAGACACATTAACCCTATACCTATTTATCATTCGTCTAGACTACGTACTTAGAACATCTATCGATAAAATCAAAGAAAACGGTTTCAAACTAACGGAAGAAAGAAGCGGAAGTTACCCCTGCAAAAACAATTACTGACGCCGACTACGCCGATGATATAGCGCTTCTGGAAAATGCACCCGCCCAAACTGAAACCCTGCTACATAGTCTGGAACGAGCCGCTACAGGCATAGACCTCTATGCCAACGCTCACAAGACGGAATATATGTGCTTTAATCAAACAGACGACGTCTCCACACTAAACTCTGAAACTAGTGGACAAGTTCACCTACCTATGGAGCAGTGTCACATCAACCGAGACAGACATCAACACGTGACTAGCAAAGGCAGGACGTCCAGCTCGAACCTACATGCAGCAGCTCTCTGCCGATACGGGATGTAGCCCTGAAGATCTGCCAAAAACAATAGACGATAGGGAGGTGTGGCGTGAGAGGGTCAAGAATATCTGTGCTGATAGCGCGACATGATGATGATGATGATGCACATATATATAGAAGGAGTTATATACATAAGGAATAAATATATATACACACACACATATATATATCGGGAATTATATAATTCATTAAATATTTAAGGAATTATATATATGTGTGTGTGTATATATATATATATATGATTCCTTAAATATGTGTAAACAAATGACTGATATATATATATATATATATATATATATATATATATATCAGTCATTTCTTTACACACATGTGCTTTAGCAGTTCTAATTCTGATAATTCAGTTTATCATTTCAATAAAGTTAGATGGCTCCAAGTATTTCTATGTACCACTAACAATTCAATTAAACATCATTCATTTGTTTACACACATTTAAATGATCAAACAGTTCTAATTCTGACAATTCAGTTTATCATTTCAATAAAGTTAGATGGCTCCAAGTATTACTCTGTATCACTAACAATTCAATTAAACATCATTCATTTCTTTACACACAGTTAAATGATTAGTCTTACTTTAAGTAATTCAGTCTAGCATAAGTCATTTGTTTGCACGCAGTTTCAGTTTCAAAGTACACAGTTTAAATATCAAATGTTCTGTTTGACCCATAAATAGAACCCTGTTAGGCGCTACCACTCCCGACCAGAGTGGACCTTGGAGCGATGGCTATGAAGGGTGTGAAAGTTGAAGGTTCATAGGATTTAGTTCAGGTTGCAAGAACCTTGATATCCATGCATCTTCAGCTGGGCCTCACAGCTTATATTTCGAGACTGTCTCCAAACCGTTGATGGAAGACGCAACATTCAGAGTGTGAGAAACAAGCTCGGTATCTCACAGTATAGCTCGTCGCTTTCATGACCAAGGCAAAAACATCTAAAGCTGCTTCATTAGGCTCGACTTTATCAAAATATTTCAAATCATTTGACTCTTCCTAGAACAGGTCGTCTCAAAATAGATGAAACCCATTAATATAATAATTCATATTGCATCAAGTTATCTTTCATCTGAGTTTAAAAATCAAGCATTTCTCTTCAGATTTCAGCCTGTTAATATTTATCTAGTATCAATCTCAGTTCATATCTATCTATCTCATTCAGTCAATATACAGGGTGGAACGATATAATTGTCGTCCTAAAGAAAACTACACTACAGCTTTATTACAAAACTTTTACTGAAAAGATCAATTCAGGTAACTTGATTATGTAGTAGAGCAGACATCTTTTTAATGTAACCGCCTTCAATCTCAATCACCGCCTCGATACGGATCCGGAACTGGGAGCATGCCTTTTCCACAAGCGCCGGCGGCAGCTCGGCGAATACTCGGCGGATGGAGGCGATCAGGCTGGCTTTGGTGTTGTAGGAGGTCATGTTGGTGATGTTCTCGACGTATGACCAAACGAAGTAGTCCAGCGGGTTCAGGCCGGGAGGGGGGCCAGTGAGAGAAGGGTACAAAATCGTAGCACTCCTTCTGAAGCCAAGCCTGGGTCACTTTGGACATGTGGGCCGGCGTCGAGTCCTGCTGCCACACCCAGGGTCTGCCACCGGCCACATGATTGCACCAGGGGATCACCACACTCT
Organism: Sepioteuthis lessoniana; assembly: GCA_963585895.1. NCBI lineage: Eukaryota > Metazoa > Mollusca > Cephalopoda > Myopsida > Loliginidae > Sepioteuthis > Sepioteuthis lessoniana. The sequence continues at coordinate 50,062,524 of OY757926.1, read as the reverse complement.
TCAGCACATCCAGGTACACTTTGGTGTTGACTTTCAAGCCGAATTCGAAGATGTGAGGTGGCATTATGTGGCCTTCACTTGAAACCACTCCAAAGACCATAACCGTAGCCGGAAACTTTGTTTTCATTACCTTGGGTAAGTTGCTGTTATTCGTGGCAATCCAGATTTGTATTTTGAGGGTGCTGACAATGGTCATGTTGTCATAACTTGGATCGGTAGAGATCATGAGTTGTACAGCGGCGCATCTCCGATCTCGCTCGTTGAACATTGTGTCACTTTCAGACATGATAGAAGGCTCCTATCGCTCTTGGGATTTGTACACAACTGGCCAACTAGTAGATGGTCTGCAACAAAAAAAGAAAACCGGTTTTCATCTAACGGAAATGGAATCATGTCGTCTTTTCTAGGGCGACGATGTTATCGTTCCACCCTGTTGGTCTATTTCTATCTATCAATCTATCCATTTATCTATCAACCTATCTATCTGTTGGTCTGTCGGCTGGTCTATCTCAATCCGTTCAAATTTAGCTAACTCACCGGGGTGTCTCAAAATAGATGCAACCTTCGATATGATAATTCATATCGCATCAAGTAATCATTCATCTGAGCCTTAAAAAACAATTATATTTCTTCAGAAAGCTCAAACTAGACGACAAGGGCAGAAATTGTATGACTTTATCTTCCTGTGTTCATGAAAGACCAAGTTCTTGGGAACGTCTTCGGAGGGACTTTTTTCGAATTCCTTCCAACAGAATCTCTAACTGCATCCACATTGACTGGACATCTTGTTCTTAACTACCTTCTTATTGAGGTTGTTTACTGACCCTATGGCTTGAAATTTGTGTACCCAACGTTAACTTTGTTTTTTTTGGGGGGGGGTAATTGTTAGAGTTAAACTTCCCGTGAAATTTTGCTTGCACAGTTTTGAATGATTTTGTCTCCAAATAAGTAATGACGCAAAATATTTTCCTCTCTTGTCCAAGGCATCGAGTATTAATAGTTGTTATAATATATTTTCAAATCTGAAACAAAACGAACGCAACATTATTATTAGTAGAGTTATTAGCAGTCACATGAGTTCTAAGTATATTGAGGCACTCTGTATATACGGACAGTAAATTTTTTATGTTCTTGAATTACAGAGAGAGAGGTTGAGGATGATGCTGACAGTATGGTCTCGTTTCGACTAATATCTACATTGCATTTAGATATATCTAAGTTATCCGTTCTACAGCTGACATCAAAATGTCCGACTCGTTTGGAGTGATTGATGGAAAATTCTCAATAATATAAGACTTCAGTTTTCTTTGAGTTGTAAAACGATTCCTTACAAACGTCACTTCATCAAATGATAATTAAAAATGCATTGAAAGGAGAAAAAGATCTCATTAGATTTGATAAATGGAATTTTGATATAATGAAATATGCATATACGCATTTCGATTTTTTTGTTTTTTGTTTTTTGGGAGGAGATGATAGAAATGTACATTCAGTATAAAACTGTGCCTTCTGTTATAATCACTAGTATCATCTAAAAGTAAATATACACAGGTCATTCAATAAATATGGCCGAATTTTTTAAAGAAAAAAAAGAAAATTTTTTCCATAAATGTAAATTCTGCATTGTTTGGAATTGGTTTATAGCAAGGATTATTTTAATGTCACGAAAATATTTTTAAGGCTATTCAAAATGATGTCCAATTTTAGTAGCTGAGAAGTACAAACCTCATTAAATTTACAAAAGAATGTGTGATGTGTACAAAGAAGCATGTTTTAATTTTAAAAAATGCTAACAAATGGGCTAAGAATGAGTTTGACAGAACGAACTTGAGTCGAAAAGCTAGTTCATGTCGAGAAAAGACTATATAAATGCAAAACTACCCGAGAATTTGCACTTGACCTTGCATTCCAATCCACCATCTGTTATAACCTGAAAAAGATTGGATGTGAGCAAGCTGGGCGTTTAGCTTTCTCATACTCTTAGAAGATTAAGGAAGATCGTATATCAATAGCCTTTTTTCAAGGCAGAGAAATGACCATTTTCTCAAGAATATTATTACAGGTGATAAGAAATACGCCCTTTATGACAATGTTCAATACAAAAGGTAGTGGATTGACTAGGATGAATCTCTGCAGCCAACTACATGGAAGAAAAGTTATGCTGGATGTATGCTTGGATCACCGCGTCCTCATACATAAGGATTTTTAAACCGAAATCAGACATACAATGTAGACATACTCTCAATAGCTCCAGCAAGTGCATGAAAATCTTAAAAGAAAACAATCCGCTGTCATCATTTGGAGAAACTTCGTGTTTTTCTTGAAATCGCGAAGTCTTATTCGTAAAGAATTACGCAAGAAAAAATATCAGATTTCGGCAGGTCTGATCTGCCCATCCACCATATTCCCCAAACCTTGAACCAAGTGATTTCCTTTTTCTTTTCTACAAAATACTCTGAATGACAAAAAAGTTTCTCGGGAAGATCAGGTGAAAACGTTTGGTGAAAACTTCTTGAGCTCAAAACCAGCTGAATTTTAATTAAGAGCAACCAATACTTGTTAAATGGCACGAAGTGATTCCAGAGAATGGAGAACATATTATTGACTAAAATCAATCCATTGCTAAATCAATGATGACTCAACGCAGAATATATATATATATATATATATAGGAAGAGAATAATTAAATGCAAAACATTTCTGAACCAGTCGGCGGCAGATCATATTGACTTCAGAGGAGTAAGACTTCCCCAACAGGTGTCCTTGACATGACGATAAAGGATCTCATAGTGAGACTTCAGTAATGCTGGAGTGTTGGGGAATGCAGAGTACTCCACTCTGACCCGGAGGGGTAGCACCTGATTGTGTTATATTTATGGGTCAAACAGAACCAAACAATGTACTTATGCTAAACTGAATTGATTGAAATAGAACAATTTATACGTTTAAAAATGGATTCGGCATTAATAACCTACAATGATTGATGTGACATAAAACTAAACCAAACCAAACAAAAGAAAACTGTTCCTCTCTCTCTCTCTCTCTCTCTCTCTCTCTCTCTCTCTCTCTCTCTCTCTCTCTCTCTCTCTCTCTTATTCGTTCATTCCTTCCCTTTCGTTTTTCTTTCTTTTTACTCTCTAGCAATGATATATAACCTATATTTATCTATTCTTAGATCTCGCTCTCTCTCTCTCTCTATATATATATATATATATATATATATATCTGCATGAAAATAGCTACTTTTGTTAAGTTATATGTTATATAGGAGATGACTGAGAAACTTGTTAGCGTCGAAGAAATGCCTTATCAATACTCGGACAAACAAGCAAACAAACAAAGACCAAAAATACAAGCAGACATAAACAGTAGATTTGTGCATAGAGATAGTAACAATTACCACTTGTAACTGGTTGGGATAAACTTGTGATTGGAAAAAAATCGTAAAATAGACATTGTTTATAAAAATGAAATAAGCAGAAAAATGTTTTTCTTACATTTATCTGCAGCTCTTGTCGTGTCTGTCTAGTTGGAAACACTAACGCTGTCTTTCTCAACAAATAATATCACGAGAACCTTCTCTCACAGTGTAAATCCTCCAATGGACACGAGAATGCTGGAAGCAAAAGAAAGATTTTGCATGAACAGGAAACTGCAGTGGGATGCTGGGAAGAAATATTGACTATAGCATACGTATAATTCGGAAGAATATGAAAAATTCATTGTCTCTCGTAACCCTGAACAATGTGTCATGTCTTGGCAACTACTACTACTAATATATATATATATATATATATATATATATATATATATATATATATATATATATATATCATGATGATTAAGTCGTGCTGATAGCACGGAGTTATCAGACTATCTCTATTGTCTACCACTTGGTAGGTTCTCTAGAGAGTAACCAGTGTCTGCACAGGGATGATATGTTTATATCTTTGCTGAACGGTCAACATTGGCTAATTATTGTGTTGGAGTTCATAACAGATCACAAAGAAAGAGAGTATAATACGAGTCACATAAGCGTATAGGATTGCAAGCCATAGGATGCAGCATGCTGGGTGTGAAGTAAGGTGGATTAATCCATAAGTGGGTTAACAACGCGCTTGACCTGATGCTAGGCGGAGAAGCATCATAGTTCAACGGTCAGGATTACATAGTTCAGTCAGGAAACTACTGCTATTAATATTCCATGAATATTAGTCCGAAACGAAATAGCGAAACTGGAGCTTGAATTTGTTTACTAAGTTGTCACGGTCCAATACGTTAGAAACAAGACTACGGTGACGTATGGGTTAAGGTTATCACAAATATTTGACTTTATCAACAAGTGAACTCTCTTATGTCAGGCAATGAGTTGTTTGGTCGGTTGGTTGGTTTTACAGGATACCAACCCTTTCTGGGATATTTAATGCAGAAGACAGAGTTTAAGTTTTGAGTAACAGCATATCAACCACTTTGGATCATTCAATATTGTTATGGGGATTTACCCAGCCACACATAAACTCTACCAGCTATAAATAGAAGCAGGTATTGCTCTAAGGCAGAAGGCAATATTCCAGCTGATAGCTTTGACTGTCGAACCGAAACAGTCTCGCTGGTAACCCTCTCATTTATATGTGTTGTATCACAGTTCTTTATTAATATAGTTGTTTAACCCAATTCCTTTATTTCTGACCCCTAACAAGGCCACAACAAATACCAAAAAGGGTGGATTGGTTTTGTTTTCTATCTGGATTTTAGGGTTTACGGGTTGGGTTTTTATTATCCTACTTGATAATCCTTTGGTCAGATTTTAGTTAAGAATTTGATTTGGTCAGATTTTGGTGAAAAACTGTTTTTTAACTCAAGATGTTCTTAAAGGGTTCTTTAGGCGGGTTATCTGTCAACATTTGTTTTGTTTTCTCACGAGTAATTAAATGGTTTCAAGTAACTACTGACACGAATCATTATTAAACAATTATAAGTTCAAGTAACTAATCTTTAATACGCATAAACTGCAGAGTATGTGGTTTCAAGTATTTGAAGCCCAGTTGACTGAAGCCGTAGAATACACCGACTGTATCTCTGCAGAGGGGTAAGACTACCCCCAAAGAGGGCCCAAGATATGATATTAAAAATCTGATGGTGGAGCTTAAGGGAATGAGATGTATCCCTTCATTGTTATCGTTCCAAGCTCCCGGAGACGGAGCACCTGATGGTGTCCTATCAATGGGTCCACTAGAACTCTTTGATATTTAAACAGAGTGCGAATAAATGACTTATGCTAAATTCAATTGTTTGAAATAGAACTGTTTGATCATTTAATTGTGTGTAAACAAATAATTAATGTTTAATCAAATTGTTCGTGATACATAACACTAGTTGGAAATTTTTAACTTTGTTGACTTATGCTTGCAAATCATATATATCTAATATATATGAGTAAACAGGATTTGGCATTAAATAACCAACAATGGTTGATATGGCATAAAACCAAACCAAACCAAACCAAACCAAATCATATATATTTAATATATATGTATAAAAAAGGATTTGGCATTAAATGACTTACAATGGTTGATATGGCATAAAACCAAACCAAACCAAATCAAGTATTTGTACAATGGCTTTATACCTTTCCATAGATCATTAGCACAAAATTAAATGCCAACAGCTTCATTTACGAAGGCTGTTTTCCTTTTCACTTCACATCCAATGCAATAGAACAATGGTTCTCAAAAAGTGTTCTACAAGAAGTCGCTTGGAGTTCCACAATAATGAATATGCTAATACATTTATGATTAATTTTCATTTAATTATATGTTTGTGGTTATACTATCCACGTACGGCAAGTTGCTGGAAAATACTATTTTTTAAATCAGTTATCTAAAAAATATCATATCTACCACATGATCTACAATAAAAATATAAAAGGAACACCATGAATTCTTGTCGACCATTTAAGCCGGAAAAATACCAAAAAAACAAGGGGTCGACCTGTATGGCAAAGCTAAAAGATTAATCTTTATCTCAGTAGTCATCCAGTGGTAAAGTTTTGGATTTTAGCTCGACCGTACAAGTCTACCCCTAATTTTATAAAGATTTTTTCAGACTCTAAACGTCGACTCATTGGTTACAATTTACGGTAGATAATTAGTTCTCTAATAATTTTAATATAGGGTTTCCCTAAAACATGAAAACTATTTTAAGGGTTCCACAAGGATAAAAATTTTGAGAAACGCTGTGATAGATTTTGTAAAGAATAACATCTAATAGTATCCGTTTTGATTATGTTTTACTAGAAATAAAATCTTGCTGTATTTGGTTTACATAAAAATTAACTTTTTGAAAATATTGTTAAGAATAAACTGACTTGTGAGTGATATTGTAGTGACAACAAAAGATATGATATTCAGTGAAATATATAAGCTTAAAAATTAAACAAGAACGCTTAAGAGCTCCTACATGAACTCACAATTGATTAAAAAAATGAATACACTTATGATACGCCCAAATACTAGGGTAAATCTTGTAGTAGAATTTTTACCTGTCTTCTGTTACTATATGTTCTTTTTATACAAGTACATAATTTGTTGGCCTGCGGTGAAAGGTAAGATAAAACTATGATCAACTTTTCACTTGAAAAATAGATGATTATTTACCTAAAGATAAGTACAAAGTAAATAGAGCCATTAAAAAAAAAAAACAATCACATAGATAATATGCTCAGGTGGTGGAGATGTCTGAAGATAGACATGAGGTTTATTACCAGCAGCAGAATATCGAATTATTAGGCACACTTTCTTCATTCGTTAAAAAAATATAGTGAAGATCACATGAGCTGAGCTGTCATTACTTGTGGAAACAAATTGTTGTTTATAAGAAGGTTATGGCTTACTAAAATGCCATTATTTTGTTGCTTATTTTATTTCATCTTATTACAGCTTTTTCGATGAAGCCTTTTCATAATTATTATTGTATTGCTAGTTTTACATCATCTTAGCATTGTTTCTTTTTAGATTAAACATTTTCCTTAGTATTATGTTATTACTAGTTTTACTCTGTTGTATTATTGCTGGTTTTAAACTGAAGAATTATTTTAATCCTTTGAGAGTTTTTCACACCAGCGTTGGATGATGGTTTTCCAGCGGAGTTTGAGAAACAGCAAGTCTCCTTAAGTCTCCAGGACTCTTCACAGTATTCTGACCAATCTTAATAATGCTGTAGTTTGGATAGTCTCTACTTATCCTTCTATTTCCAAGTCTTCCAGTCCCTTTGCTAATCCTTTTCGGAGTTCTTTAGGATTGTCCCATATGCATTTACCATATTATTATTATTATTAATAATAATATTGTTATTCCTCGCGAATTTTTCAGCTATTAAAGAAAAATGTTTTGCATCTTATCTGTAATTAGTTTATTTACTCCTAAACCAAAAATGCAAAGTGAACATTATCTAGGCATGCTAATTCTGTCGTTTTTTTATAGGGATAATATACACAAGGATGTGCACGTAGCATAACAGTTATTGTCTAAGGAAGTGGAAACGGCTACTCGAGTTCAAATATTTGAACAAGGCTGTTTCCAATTCACATAACGCTAAACTCTTTGGGATAGGTATAAACCCGACTATTCTACCTCAATATATGGGTAAATAGTAGGGCACGCTGGACTCTTAACTTTGGTATGGCAACCGGCTTAAGAGAAAGAAAACTCTGAATTCGAAACAGTTGTAAACATAGAGAGGGAAGAACTCAACCAACTTTTTGTCAAAGACATATAACGCATATATCACTCCCAATGACCACAAACAAGATATAAGAGCAGTTAAAGCATGTATGCAAACAAAATGTGAATTTTAGTAATACTAGGTTTAGTCAAAAGTTTTGCAATATATTAGTACGTGCTAGTTTGCGGCACTTATATCACGTGGCGAATGCATGTAGCAGTTAGAGAGTATCAGGCGAGCTTAGAATCTCACAGTCCTGTGTGATTCGTCACATTCATGACCGCGGTAAAACATCCGGAGCTACGAAATTGTGCCCGACATTCTCAAAATATTGCAATATTTTTGACTCACCAAATACTCTTTAATACTCACAGAGAGCCAAAACTGATTATAGGGTTGAATATCATTACTTTAGAATTCAAAATCAAAGAACTAACCCAGCCTATACATGAGAACATTGAATATATTAGCAAAGTCCTCAAACCAATTCCCACTTTCATCGAAAGTAAGTGTGTAAGTTTATTAATAGGTCTCCTTTGAAAAACCAACAAAGCTCGCGGCTTCTTTCTCTTTTCTTTGACGCATTCACCTAGTTGAGAATCTTACAGTTCTTGCCGTCAAAGGCCAGGCAGAGTATCTTCTCTTGCCAATATTTCTTTTAAGAAAAAGGAAAGAAAATCAGCAAAATGGTGCCACGGAATAAAAGCTGAGGTGCAGATGGAGTGATTAAGTTAAAATACCTGCGCGGGAAATTAGTGGACACACCCAATTGATTACGCTTGTTGAAGCGGGTAGGGCTGATTTTGGACTTGATCACTGAAGGTCAATTTACTTAAAGAATTTGAAAAAGACACCAATATTTTTCATTTTTTTATTTACTATTCTTTGAGTCTTAAATTTCCTAATACACAATTAATAAGAAATGAATTTAAATATTAGAAATAAATTCATAAAACTATATTATATAAATAATTAAAAATGCATAATATATAATGATTATAAAATTATCCTTACTCAACATGTAGCTTACAAAACTGCAACTGAGGAGCCCAGTTGGTTGGGGCTGTAGAATACACAGGCTGCATTTCTACAGAGGGGGAAGACTCCCATCACCACAAGTGTCCCGGATAAGATATTAGAATATCTGAGCACTTAATAGGGTCCTGTCAATGGGTCAAATAGAACAAACTATGTGTGTAAACAAATGACTGATGTTAAATTGTGACGATTATATAGCAATACTTGAAACCAATTAACCGTGTGCATAAGAATGAGCTTAGGCTCGTTTAAAAATGTTTTTAAAAATGTTTCTATAAGTCTTATATAATTTTAGTATATATGTATAAAGAGGATTTGGTAATAAATAATCTACGGTGGTTGAAATGCTGTAAAAACAAAACAAACCAAATCCTATATATTCAATATATATGTATAAATAGGATTTAGCTTTTGATAGCCTACATTGGTTGATATGTCATAAAACCCAACCCAACCAAATCATCTATATTTAATATATATGTTTAAAGAGGATTTGTCTATAAATAACCTACATGGGTTGATATGCCAATAAACACAACCCAACAAAATATGATATATTTAATATATATATCTATAAAGAGGATTTGACAGTAAATATCCTACAATGGTTGATATGCCATAAAACCAACCAAACCAAATCATATATATTTGATATATATGTATAAAGAGGATTTGACATTAAATAACCTTCAGTGGTTGATATGCCATAAAATCCAACCAAACAAAATCATATATATTTAATAAATATCTATAAAGAGGATTTAGCATTGAATAACCTACAATGGTTGATATGCTATAAAACCCAAACTAACCAAACCAAGCATAAATAATATCTGATGGTGTGGCTCCAGTTCAGGATATCTGTGTAGTGTAAGATACCTCTTCATTTCCATTACTCCTGGATCAACTCTGACCCGGAAAATCTTGTCAACAGCGAAAAAAAAAAAAAAAACAACTAAGTAACAACTACCAAAAAAAGTAAATATAGATGTAGAATGGACGCCAAATATCCTTAGACGGTTTGACATGGCATTAAAATCAATCAAAGATAAGTACACCTCTTTTACCAATCTACACCATTTTATTTTTTTATGCAACTGAAATAGATATTATAAAACAGAAGTACGAATTAATTGGAAATGATAAATAAGAGGAAGTACATTATAATTATCTTTACCTTATCGGAGAAATTACGATGATTAAGGTGAGAGTGAACACTGAACCCTGAATATTCTTACCAAGTTGCCAAAATAAGAAATTACTCTGCAGGAGTCCAAAAGTAAGTAGACCTTTTTGTATAATTCTCCCTCCCTTATACATCAGTGAAGTAGCAACTGAAAAGGGGGCATTCTGGTCACCCTCGACTAAGGTCGACATACTATTTAATTTCGGTTTTTCAGAGTTTAAATGCTTCAAAATTTGGAAATGAATAATACCAACTGATATCTGTTTAAAGTGAGTGCATTTCAGTTTCAATGCTTTAGAGTTTGATAATCAACAATACCTAATGATATCTGTTTTGATTGAGTCTATTTGAGTTTCAATGCTCTAGAGTTTGGTAATAAATGATACCTAATGATATCTGTTTTAGTTGAGTGCATTTCAGTTTCAATGCTCTAGAGTTTGGTAATAAAAATACCAAATAGTATCTGTTTTCATTGCATTATGCTTAACTAGAAATAATCAAATCGGTGTATATTTGGTTTAAAAGAAGACTTACTTCTTATTAATTAATTTTCAGTGGTGTATATTAGAAAAATTACTCTTCACAGATATGACATAGTAACCTAAGATTTCCCATACTTAACCGGGACCGTGCAAGATTCCCCGCTCAACATCAGTCAGTAAGGTGCCAAAAATAACTGGAGTCGTGTTAAGAAATGACGCTATTCTGTTTGCCAACGTTGACTTTGATCGGTTACTTTATGACTGAGTCAGCGCAGTAAGCATGAAGTTAAATGGCTGTGAATGCCAGTTTATTTGTTAATGTGCATCACCTGCCCATCCGTCTTTTGTGCACTTGATGTTTAACTTCGGGCCAGAAGGAAGAGATCAAACCCACAGATCCGGGAATAGATAAAGCGAGCAAGCATTCCTATCCTCAAGTCCCCCCCCCATCAACACTTATCTGTTTCCCTTCTTTGGCAACTGTTTGACTTTTACGCTATAAGTTTATCACCCGGGGTGCCGGCATCAGCGATTTGTGACAGTCACATTGATCAGACACTTTGATGCAATTGTTGTTTGTAAAGAGCCCCTTGATTCGAGTATTTATTACCGACCCTTTGGTTCTGTTCTGACCCCCTACCCCAACAAACTGATCCCCAGATCCCAGAGTTTAGAATGTAAAGCGATATTACAAGAAGGTGTATTGCCTTACCTGGTATTGATAGGATACAACCGCAGAGAGAGACACAGAGAGAGAGAGACAGAGAGAGATGTTAAGTTTATAAACACAAAATATCACAAATACGACACCTTGAAATTTTATCGAAAAAGGGAATTTTTTGTGTAGTCACAGAAGCGTGTTCCAAGCTTTTCAGCTTACATTTTAACTGTGATATTTTCCCGCCTAACGAAGTCAAGTCTAAATTCATTGCGATGAACTTATGTGGGATTTAGGAAGATTTGGTTGGTTATTAGTTTCGTTTAATCTCATAGGTTCGTGCTTTGAAGGTTGTTGTCGTTAGTGGTTATCAGTTATTATTATATAAGGTAAGAAAAAGATAATATTATATAAGGTAAGAAAAAGATAATATTATATAAGGTAAGAAAAAGATAATAGTGGAGTCATATACTAGACCCCATTATTATCTTTTTCTTACCTTATATAATTAGTTGGCTTCTTAGTCAGAAGAAGACTGCAAAAGAATTGCGGAAAGAAAAAAAGAGACGAGGATACCTTTCAACTCAAAAATTTATTTCTGGGTTTAACGACTATATTGTTGGCGTGGAAATTCTCCTGGAAAACAATATAAACAGTCACGTCTCCCAGAGAAAGTGTTAAAATATATTTGTCATTTTCGCTGGGTGATGAGTTGAGAGTCTGTGATTATGTCCAGTGGGTATATTTATGTCGGCTTGCTTGCTGTAGATACGGCTAAATGTCAGGCTACAAGACCCGATCAGCACCTGTGTTTGCCACTAGTAGCCAAATGGAAAAGTCCTTTCAGTCTGAGGGGTACCGCTGAAGTGAGGTAGAGTTTCTCTTTGTATGTCTTTCTTACAGGCATGCGTGGCTCCTACTTTCAATCAGAAGTTTCTGAGAACTGATACACTTTTGAATTTATTTCGTTCTTATTATCTATTTTAATTCTTATTAATCTCCACTCTTACATAAACAATTTGTCAGAGAAAGGCCCACTTTGTCGACAGGTCCAAGAATACACTAACTACATCATCGACAGAGGGGCAATGCTACCCCACTAAAAAATGGCTGTATGACATTAAAATGCATCCGTTGGTAAGGCAGTAATATTGGATTACACAGTCGGCGGGGCTTAGAGTATGCAGTCAGAATCTTCTGCAAAAAGGTAAGACCCCACAAACCAAAAAAAAGTTGGATATCTTGACTATGACACAAAACTGTATCTGACGGTGAATCTCCAGTTTTGTTGATATAAGAAGTGTGGACTGCCCTTTCATTGACATTACTCACAGATCCACTCTTAATCGGAGTGGTAGTTTCTGTTGAGGTTACACCAATGGGAACAGCAAAAATGTAAATGCAAACAAGCAATGAACGCAATTCCCGAACCTCTAGTCAGAAAATAACCCTAGAAGGGTTGAAATGCCGTTAAAATCAACCAATCAATCTTAAGAAACAACTGCAAAAACTCATCAGTGACATACTCCTGTGGACCCCTTCACGTGGACGAGCAAATGCAGGACGACCAGCTAGAACCTATATACAGCAGCTCTGTGCTGATACAGGATGTAGCCTCGAAGACCGATCGGGAGCAATGGACGATAGAAGTGGGTGGCCAGAGAGGGTCAGGGATATCCGTGCTGGCAGCGTGATATGATAATGAATGAACGATTCTAAATACAATGAATGCAATTCCCTAACCTCGATGCCTAAAATAAACCTGGACAGGTTGACATGCCGTTAAAATTAATCAATCGATCTAATCTAATGCTGGTGCTCAGAAGAATGTGGAGTTAACCTTTAATTACCCTTATTCCCAGGTCCCCTCTGACAAGGAGTGGTATTACCGGTTAGGTTTCCATCGATGAGTCAAAGAAATACTTAAGTTATTAGCATTAGAAATAATCAAGTAACTGTATGTAGATTCTTTGTATTAAGAATCCTTCATTCATTATTATGTCGCACTGCCAGCACGGATCTCCCTGACCCTCTCTCGCCACCCGTCTCAATCGTCCATCGCTCCCGGTCGGTCTTCAAGGCTACATCCTGTATCAATACAGAGCTGTTGTATATAGGTTCTATCTGGCCGTCCTGCCTTTACTCGTCCACATGAAGGGGTCCACAGGAGTATGTCACTTATGAGTTCTTCCCAACTTCTCCAGCAGTGTCTGATTCGTCTAACTTGGATAGTTTTCGTGATGGGTGGTAGGTGGCCGTACAACTGCTGTTTTGTGGGATGTTGCCTCCAAGACTTGTTCAATATTGCTCGCAGCAATCTTGTGTAATAGTCGTCAATCTTTTTCTCCATACGTTTAGTTTGCATCCATGTAATGCATCCATATAGAAGTATCGACACGACCGTCGCTTGGAAAAAACTGCGTTTTATTTTATCGGTTAGATATGACTCGTTACTTAACGCTATAATTGTTAACGTATTATTATTATCAAATCACAGAACTGCTTACAAAAAAAATGAGTTTGGCATTAATTAATCAAACAAATATTGACATGAGGCAAAACCAATCAATCTTTTTTAGTTTCTACTTAAACAATGACATTTTCTCAACTTGCAAATTTAAGCCCAATCAGTCTCGGTTAAAAGCGCAGTAAGATGTAGTTTAGGGTTTTTCTTACCGTGCATTTCACCTGGTCAACAGGACATAGAATATGATGACTTCATCCCCTAAAAAAGGAACAAATAGGTGTCCTGGATATGACACTGAAATACCTCCGGTGGTTAGTTTGTAGACGTCCATTCGTTGCCATTACTCCCAGGCCCACTCTGACCCGGAGTGTTTGTAATTGATAGGATTCCATCAATGGTTCAAATAGAAAATTGTTAGCATTAGACAGGAATACTTGAAAACATGTATGTGTGCAAACAAATGATTATTATTATCAATTAGGAATGGTTAGTGAAAACCATATTATTGCTTGTCAAGAAAAACTTCATCATTACCCAACAATGGTTGATATGCTGCAAAACCAATAAAACATCCAAACCAAACTAAAACATAAAACAAAGACTTCCATTGGTTTGGTCTGGTTTGGTTCTTATTCATATTGTCGGTTATTTAATGCCAAATCCTGGTTTTACATATAAATTAAATGTATGATTTATAAAAACATGTTGTAGATGCACACTGTCAAATGAACAAACAGTTCTATTTCAGACAATTCAATTTAGCTTAAGTCCACAAAGTTAAATGGTTGAAGTATGGCTATGTATCACTAACAGTTCGATTAAATACAGTTAAATGATCAAACTATTCTATTTTAAACAATTCAATTTATCATAATTCATTTGTTTTCACGCTGTGTAAATGTAAAATAGTTCTATTTGACCCATAGATAGTACCCTATCAAGTGCTACCACTCCGGGCCAGAGGTGACCAGGGAGCGATTTTAATGAAGGAGGATTCCGTATTCCTCAAAGCTCTAGCATTACTAGAGCCTCAGAATATTTAGTTTCATATTCAGGACAGTCGTTGGAGGGGGTCTTACCTCTCTGTAGAGATGCAGATTGTATTTTCTTCGAGGGGCTACGTGGTGTAGAGGCTAACGTGCTGTACAGTTACATCGTAGTAAGAGAGTTCGAACCCCAGTCACGCTATTATGTTCACTCTTAGGAAGTTATGGTTTAAAAATTACTACTACTATTCTTCTACAAGGCTAGCTTTGACTTTAAATAACCTACGAAGATTGATATGCCATTAAACAGAAACCAAATAAAACCATTTTATTCGGAAATGCTTTTTTATTTGATAATGTTTTTTATATGATAATGCATTGGATATTTATTTGATATAATTGATTGGCGTAATGTATTGTTTGGAATGAAGTGTAAATTAGTTTGAATAAATTCTGTTTACTTTGGCTATGCAGTTTGAGTGATGTGCAGTAACCTCGAAATCAAATAAAAGCTTGGCTTTCATTGTATGCAAGAGTGTCATGTAATCAAATGATTTTAGAAAGTTTAGAATATAGAAACTTCAGTCAGTCAGGAATCACTGAGAGCGGTTTTAAAAATTAAACTTATGCTGAATCCCTGTTTCTGGATCTAATGTTTTGTTGTAAACGAGTGATAAAAAGGTTGTCGTCAAAGTGCATAAAAATATCATGCGTGCATTAATCCGAGTTGTTTGTCATCCCAGCGCAGAAGAACTGAAAGCAGCTGGGGTCGAAGCAACGAACAAGAAAAGACACAGAGATCACAGTATCGCGGACGAGAAGAATACGCAGCGAAGCGACTCGACAGAAGAACGAAGAAAGGTGGGTGAGCAACATAGGATCGACATAAAAGTAAGAAGTCGGCATAAAAACGTAACGTATACACTGAATATGTATGTAACATTTAGATCTTGAATGGAAATAAAGTACGTATTTACCCAACCTCTCCACGGTGGGCAAGATGTGACACAAGGTCAAATTTATGCGGAATAATTTTTGCTTGAATTCAGATTTTTCCTTCTTTTACTCTGATTGCCTAAACAAAGCTAAAGAGCCCAGTCTGTCCAACTATTTACTCATAACTGAAAGGAGAACAGATGGATTCATGCTTTTTTTAATGTATTAGCGCGAAGTAAAATGCAAATAGTCTCGTCCAGGATTTGAACTCGTTGCGGCGATTCCATTTCCTTCATCGATAATCCGACCCCTTATTTATTCTTTACAATTAATTGCTATTTTTAATCCATATTATTTGTTTTCGTTGCATACATAGAGAGTCTTGAAAAGTTCTCTGCCCGATCAACATGGAAATTTAGAACGAAGAAATATATATAGCCACTTGTAAATAAACACACTCCTATTTTCGTAGAAATTTATTTCCCTTTGAACTAATGTTACTCGGATTTTATTGTTCTTAGAGGAACATCAAAACTTATGTAATTAGGAATTATTTATTACCAAACTCCGAAACTTATTTTGAAACTTCTGCCAATTTACTTTTTATAAAAATTCGACCGTTTTGGTTAGAATATTACAGACGTCAATGTTCACACTTACCAGTATCATTACAATTTTTCAGGGGTGGTAATACTTATAAAAAAATCATTCCCCTTATTTACTATTCCTATTTAATTTTCACTTCTGTTTCATGATATTTGTTTCAGTTGCATAAATGCATTTACCCAACCCCTCCGCACGGGCAGGATGTGATACGAGGACAATTTATTAAACGGAGTTTAACAGGTTTGAATTAAGAGTTTTTCTTCTCTTAGACTGGTTGCCTAACCAAGACTAAAGAACCCAATTCACCCTAATATTTACCCAGAGCTAGAGGGAGAATAATTGGATTCATACCTTTCTCAAGAGTGTTAGTGCTATATGAAATACTATCAACCTCGTCCAGGATTTGAGCCCGTGTCAACTTTCAACGACGATAAAAATTACACCATTCCAGTTTCATTGTAAAATGATTAGGGTGATTAATTATATCAATTTGTTTATTCAGTGAAATTGTAAATTAACTAAGGACTTTGAATGTAAGTGTAGTTCCTCGCAAACGTCAAACGCGTGCACTGGTGGTGACCAGGTTTAACACCTCACGTCAAAATAACATTGGGGAAGACAGGATATAGATAATAAACAAATTAAGGCTTGTCGACCGGCATGGGGAAATAAAAGTTAATGACACGTGTTCGAATATGATTTGCTGATGCAACAATTAAGAAGATATTGTATAAGAAAATATAATTTTGGATTCAGGGGCAGTTGAGTTTTTAAACCCAAAGAGAGAAGTTGGATTTAAGGGTGGTACGAATCGATCTGATCGAAGGGTGCCTCTTTGTAAATGCCAGCGAGATATGTTCATAAACTCTTTGAAGGTCTTCCTCTCTCCTCGTGTTTGCGTCGGACTGCTATGAAAATATAGACGGTCTCAATAAAGACTTCTTTGTATTTGAATAATAGAGTCACCCGTGGTTATTTTTGAATTTTGATATTCAACATGGTCCATCGTATTACAGCATATATGAGATTGCGAAAAAGTTCTCGGCTCTGTCAAGATGTGAATGACCAAGAGTCACGAAGCATACATTGAGCATACATTGCCTTATTACTTTTGCATCAAGGTTAAATAATGTGACTCTTTTCAGGAAGACTTCATTGAATTTTTTTCCATCATACAACGTGTGAAAGCACGTGCAATACCCCAACCTCATCAGCCGCCAACCAGGGTGATAACACAGTTACTTCTGCATCAAGGTTAGATAATGTGACTCTTTTTAGAAAGACTTCATTAATATCAGATCAAACAATGAGATTGGATATGTAACACTAAATTCAAGACAGGGAATGACGTATGATGCACATACTTCTGTGAAATTTGTCACAGTTTAATCATATACAGATGTATTTACAAATAACGGATCCCTGAGTATTTGAGAACTTTGTGGTAGCAAGTTCACTGTCTTTTGACAAAATGAGGAACACTGAAAACTTAAATTAATTATGTCTTTATAGTGCGAACTGATAATATTAATGGGCCCATGAGTAGTTGGGTAATTCGTAATAATTGGACCAATGTGCTCAGTGTGAGATTGATAATATTGAAAAGAATATTTATATTCTAGCTATCCAAGAGCTTTTAAATGCAAAATAAATTTGTAGATAGTTAGGTATCATATAAAAAAGAATTAACGTGTCTTTATGGGACAATACCCCCCTCGGCCCCCCAAATACATCAACTTCTTCAAACCATTTCACTTCTTGGCCGGTGATCAACTAGTGGTTCCGATAGGGGCATCGCACATTTCTTCATGGCTACAAGAAATACAATCAAGGGAGTGGGAGGAAAGAACAAAGAACAATATGAGCTTGGGTTAACTCAAAGTGCAAGAAGAGGAGTTATGTAACATTGCATTCCCCTGTGCATGTGTAGACTAGCGCTAGCGTGGATTTCTAGCGAAAATTCTACAACCCACGAGGAGTGCTGACTCATCTTGACCGGTCTTCCCTCACTGTTCTGGACTCTCTCTCATGCCGACTGGTCACTTCTGCTGTCCGGTGTCGACTGGCCACTCGCGTCACCCTTTGCCAACTGCCTTCTTCTAAGTCCCTTTGTCCAATTCCTCTGGCATTCCCTTCTTACTTCCGGTCGCGTTGAGATCGCGGGCTCAGGCCTTTGTTTGGTTTCGCGCCAAAACAGACAAAGGGATCGTTTGCTCGGCGGACCACCTGCATAGTGTTACATTTAGAAGAGCTGACAATATTAAAAACACTATGCACTTTCTGATTATGCAAAAAATGTATTAAATATCAGTGGATCCGTGGGTAGCAAGGTAGCATGTGACAACAGAATCAATGTGTTTTTTGTTTGCTTTAGTTTTGTTTTTATTTTGTTTTTTTGAGTGGGTGGATAATATTAAAAGCAGAAAGCATATTCTGGTAATGTGGAAAGGTAATGAATATGAATGGGTCTGTGGGTAGTATGGTTACGAGGGAAAATAGTATCTATGTGCATTTGAAAGGATAAACAATATTGAGAATATTGTGCACTTCCTAGTTATATGTACCTTGATAAGTTGTATGTGGTTGTGGTGTTATGGTTATCGTCGTAGAAAATGGACACGACGAACCGAGTTCAAATCCTGGAGGAGTCTGCATTTCAAATAGCGCTGATATCTTTGGGAAAGGTATGAATGCAATTATTCTCCCTCCAAGTATAGATATATCGTAAGGCAGACTGGGTTCTTTAACCTTGGTATGGCAACCGGTCAAGTAGAAGGAAAACTTTGAATTCAAACCTGTTGATCCCTGCAAAAATGGCTTTGTGCGCGGGGCGGGGGTAAATACATACATATGTGTATCTTGTTATTAAAAGAAAACGATTAATTTCTATAGGGATTGGCAGTATTAAAAACATCGGAGGTTTTCTGGTGATGCAAAAAGATATTAATAGTGTTGTGTAGTCAGATACACGAATATGTCCATGTGCGAAATGGGTGAAATGGACATCGAATGTTGATTACGATAGAACATATGAATCTCGAAATTCGAAAACACATAACGACTTCTTGTTCAGGTACGAAACCTTTTTATTAACTTTGAGTTAAAGGTTTCGACGTAAGGAGGAGAGACACAATCTTCTATGCTGTCTTATTCATTTGGCCCCCGACTCGAGCGGCCCCCATAGGGCGCACGTTCGCCTCGCGCCTGCGAGCTCCAAAAGTCGATCCTTCTCGTTTGGCGTCTAGTACCCGACTCTTTCTCTCTTCAAATTCTCACACAAACCTCCGCGATCTTCCGGTGCGTGACGTCACCCGCACCCTGTCACCTCGGTTCGTTTCGGACTATTATGACATCTGAGTGACAGCTCCATCCACCCGCGCGCACCCGCGTTAACACCTGCTTCAATGTTGCACCTAACTAACACATGTGCTGAGCCGAAAGGTTCTCAGCCTAACTAAACTCAAAGGCATGAACCGAAATCCCTCGTGAAGGTAACTTACTGGGATTGACAAGACTGAAAGCATTGTGCACGTTCTGGTTAAGCAAAAATATGTTAAATATTAATTGGTCTGTGAGTCGTAAGATGTCTTGTGACAATATATTGAATGAGTTTAGGTGAAGTGCAAAAACATTTTCTTAAATAACTTAGAATAAATGAAGGTGAAAGACCCTAATAAATTTTAAGAGACTTTATGAAGAAAGGCTGACATCAACAACGGAATTAATGGCTAAATAGAACAGCCAACTGTCATTGTGAGACTGGATACAAGGAAGTCGGGAAAATCAAAGAGAAATTGGCTGTTATTTAAATCTTCTTTATAGGACATGTCATGTGGTACATAAGGCCAGTAAGAAATGACCTGCTACTGTTGATGGTCAAACAAAACTCGTCAGGCCAAAGAAGAAGAAGAAGAAGAAGATAACGAGAAAGGGTTGTATAAAGAGAGAAAGAGAGGGAGAGAGAGTAAAACTGCAGCTTAAAAGAGATGGCGTTGTGTGTAAAATCAAAGGCATCTTTTCTTAACACTCCCATCTGTGCTTATTAAAAGAAATAAAAAGAAATAAATCAATAAAAAGAACTTACTCAAATGTACGCGGGTATCAATAAAATATACCTTATAACCAATGGGCAGAATTTGTCTGTTTTCGGTATTTTCTTTTCTTTTTTTAATGAGGTGTCTGTAAATTCTTTGATATAATGCTTCGTTTCTCATATCAAAATATTATGTAGGATATTCTTTGAATAATTTGAGGAACAACCAAAAAAAGGAAAAAAAGTAATTCTAAAAACAAAATTACAAAACCCACATGATAGTAGATCTTACAATTATTTTAAATATAATCTCTCAATATAATATATAATGTCTCATGAATAGGGATAATTGAGGCGCTTGTGGTGCTGCGGTTATCACCGTAGAAAATGGACACAGCTACTCGAGCTCTAAACCTGGACAAGGCTGTTTGCATTTCCCACATGGGTAATCATACCCTTGGAAAAACCATGCATCCAACTATTCTCTTTCCACTCATGGGTAAATAATAGAACAGACTTGGCAGTTTAAACTTAATATGACAACCAGTCTAGGAGAAGGAAAACTCCGATTTCAGTCCTGTTAAACTCCGCCTCTCATATCAAAAACCATTCAAGTAATTCGAACAAGACATGCGGGACAATGCTGGAGAAGCAAGGACCAACTTATAAGTAACGTGCTTTTATGGACGCCCGCACATGGACGTGCCAGTGTACGCCGACCAGTAAGAACTTATTTACGTTATCTCTGAGCGGACACTGGATGTAGTTTAGAAGACCTGCTAGGGGCGAGCGATGATAGGGATTGATGAAGAGAGAAAGACAGCACGACTTGATGAGGAGGAAAAAAATTGACCTTGTGTCGCATCCGACTGGTGTGGAGGGGTTGGGTAAATGCACATATAATGAATACTGTTATTTTTTTCTTTTTTTGTGATTGATCGATCAATTTTCATGGCATGTCTGGACTGCAGAATCGTAGTAAGCGAGTTCGTATTCCAGTTGCGCTGTTACGTTCACTTTCGGACAAATACCCTTGGGAAAGGTATTAACCCCCTTATCCTCCCAGCTATGGGTTAAATAGTACCACTACTGTTCTTTTGTTGTACCGGACATTGGCCTAGCGGTTAGAGTGTTCGCCAATGGCCCGGGAGACCTGGGCTCAATCCCAGGTCGAGTCATACCAAAGACTCAAAAAATGGTACTTGATGCCTCCTTGCTTAACACTCAGCATTATAAGGTGCGGATCAAGGGTAAAGTAGAGCCATCCAGGGAAGGAGTAGCGCCCTCCCCTAAATCTTGGTGTAGTAGCTATCGAAAAGGGAGCCTTCGGGTTACCCTCGACTATGGTCGCCAACTTTACTTACTTATACATTCATATTCATATTTGTTGTATAGTTTGTTTTTTTTTCAGGTTTTTTTTTGTGAGGTATACCCAGTCCTATCGAATAAGAAAAAATTTTAAAGAGACATAATTGGACCATGACAAGTACTACCACTCCAGGTTCGCCTCACCATCATATGCAGTTGAATGTCCTACTCAGGACATACCTTTATGGAGGTTTTAACCCCCGGCAGGGGATACCGCTAGTGTATTCAACAGATTTGAGGAAAAAAGGAACAACAACCAAACAAAAACAATGTCATTTTGAAATACAGAATAACGAAATCCAGAAAAATGTAGATCTTACAATTATTGTAAAAAAAGTTATCAATATAATAAACAATCTTATGTTTTCTTTTTGCTCTTTGTTGTTCTTGTTTTTGTTTTGTTTTTTGTAAAACATTATTTCTGTTGTCCCGTTAAGTGTTACTAAAAATTTTGTGTTATGTTTGGTTTGAGTTTGGTTTGGTTTTGTTTTATTGTAGGTAATCAATGCCAAATCAATTCTCATACATATAAACAGTTCTATTTCAAACAATTCAGTTTAGCATAAATACGCAGTTTCAATCCCAAAGAAAAGGTCTATTTCAAACAATCCAGTTTAGCATAAGTACTCAGTTTAAATGTCAAAATATCCTATTTCAAGCAATTCGGTTTAGCATAAGTACACAGTTTAGTTCTATTTGACCCAGAGATAGGACGTTATCCGGTGCTACCAATCGGAGCCAGAGTGAACCTAGGAACAATGGCAATGAATGGGGCTCTCCGCATTACAGGAGTTTCACCATCAGAATGTTTAGTGTCATATCCAGGAAACTTGTTGGAAGGTCTTACCCCTCTGCATAGAAGTAGTCGGTGTATTCTACAGCACAAGCCGACATGGCAAAATTCTGTGTGTATGTGTGTGTGTGTGTGTGTGTGTATTAACATCGTGTTGCTAAACTTTTTGAAACTACTGATTTTTATCATTTGAATGAAAGAAAATGTCTATTTATAAAAGAAATAGATAAAGAGCTCAAGAGAGAGAGGGGATCAAAATACAATAGAGCATATATAGAGACATCTGTTGTTTGCTTTTGTTTTGTTTTTGTGGTTTTGTTTTTTGATGGTTTTTTGTTTTACTTTGTTTTGTTTTGTTTTTTTGTTTTGTTTTTTATTTTAATGGGGTTTTTGTTATTGTCGTTGTTTTTAATAAGTAACATAGGAATGCGTATGAAATAAGATTGAAAATAATTAATAGTCTAAATAGTCGCATCGTTTTTATGAGCACTGTTCTAGTCATATATCCACAAATCGATACAGATTTACCATATCAATCTTATTTTCTTGTTTATCTAATCAAATATTGAGTAAATCAATAAATATCTTTTTAGAGTTAAATCCATCGTCTGTCTTGTAAATTGTTCTGTGATACTAAATACTAAAGAAAATCTTACAAAAAATATTTACGCGAAAACACTTAGGAAATGAATAAGACGAAAACAAAGAATTACATAAAATTTTGTCCATCGGATAATTTTCAAGACATTATGGACGTAAAAAAATCCAAACATGAGCGTAGAAAGAATCAATATTTGATGAACAAACAAGGAAACATAATTGAGAATTAATATTTGAATGTTTATTCATACGATTAACTGAAAGCCTGTTAGTTGGGGAATTATTTAAATTAGAAATTCCACGGGTGTTAACAAGTAGGATATCATAACTAGTTTTGTATATTGGCAATGACAAAAAAATTAAATGGCCGAATTCTGACTATGGGTTTCAATTTGCTCAAGAAAAACTATACAAGTAATAAAACCGAATTCCAGTAAATGACCTCATATACAGATCAAGTCCAAGTGTTCCAAAAATAAAGAGTGTGTTAATTATATTCTGATTCCTTTCACATAGTAGATCCGGGTCACAATCAAAGAAAGAAAGAAAGAAAGAAAGTGGCGATAGAAGAAAAGAAAGAAAGAAAGAAAGAAAGATTTTACTTATTAATTAGAAGAATAATTAGCAATTAATATTTCTCTCTTTATTCTCTCGATAAACAGAATAACAATTATATACAGAACCATATAATGTATCAGTTCCCGTGGAAATTCCACGGTTGTTGACAACTTAAATGTTATTTTTTATGCTTTTTACAAGATTCTTTTCTTTTTGCTGAAAAGAAATCAGCATTTAAAGTTTTTAAAATAAACAAGACGAAAATAATGAATTATATAAAACCGTTTCCATCAGGCAATTTTCAAACATTAAAGACACAAAGTCAAAATATAAACGCAGAAATAATCAATATTTAATTTAGAAAACAAGAAAACAACTGATAATTAATATTTTAATGTTTAATCACACGATAAACGGAATTATTATTTGGTGAATTGTATAAATAAGTTGTGAGAAAGCGTTGAATTGATTGCTTGCAGGTCATCAGAGACAAAACTGGTTGGCGATGATATTTCAATGTTTTTTTACATCGTCATCATAATATCATGTAGCGTAAATGACTTGCCACGGAATTTGATGTGAATTTTTTGTATGCTAATTCATACTCGCCTTTTTTTTAATTCCACCTAGATTTAATGTATATGTCGTCCCACTCACAAGACGCACGCAACTGCGTAGGGAAGCTGTGGGTTAGACATAGAATCTGTCCACAAGGTCGCTAGGCTGAGATTTATTATCATAAAAAATTTGGAAATATAAATGTTTTTGATGGGACAGGTCAAGGAAAGTCATAATATATATATATATATATATATATAAAAGTAAAAAAAATAAGCGACCGTAGTCGAGAGCAACTACAACGAGTTCTAGGAGGAAAGCGCTACTCCTTTCGTCGGATTGCTCCACTCTACCCTTGATCTGCACCATATAAAGCTGAGTGTTAATCAAGGCAGATTCAAGAACCATTTTTGAGCCGACCTGGTATTGAACCCCGGTCTTTCGGACAATTGGTAAACAAGGTTTGGTTTCTTTGCTTAATTCTTTGTAGGTTATTCTAGAAGAATTTACCCCATAAGACTAAGAGGATTTATACCTTTCTCAATGGTATTCGTCCGAAAGGGAACGTAATAGCGCGACTGGAGTTCGGACTCGCTTACTACGATTCCGTTGTCTATCGTTTCAACCATTACACCACGAGAACACTCCTACTACCCACCAGGTTAACATCGATATTTATACGTTTACGTGAACGTAAATTATGCACATGTATCAAAAATAAATAGCATTTATTTATTCTAAAAGATGACCGAGAAAGGGATAAAAGCAATTTGTTATTCATTGTTCCTCTAACAGCTTTAAGTGTGAGGCAAGACACAGAGGAGTTTTATCGGAGTGATATTTCTGCAAATGGTCTCCCTCTGTTTCTTCATGATTACTTTTTGTCTGCATTAGATATTTGTGCTTGCAGTCGGACAGAATTCTTGTATAATATATCTGTTGCTTTATGGAAGGAGAAATTATTTTCAGAAAAAAAAAAGATATTTCATATTGGTTCCGTTAGCACATGTATGAATACATTTGGGTATGCTAACGCAGTTAAGTGCATATATACGGGGTGATTTTTTTTAAATGTTAACAACCTGATGGAAACTCTTTTATGACATAATTTCAAACACTATCCACGTGTTCACTATCCCTGTTAAAACATTCCTGGAATCTCAAACATACGAGTAAAAATGTTGATACTTTTATAAGAGTACCTTTATGATATACGTTGTCCTGGTTATGTCACTACATTGTATTTGGTGGTGAGGTTCCACTTTTAGATCTCTAGGGAATGTGGAATACTCATTCATTGCCATTACTCTCAGGTTGACTCTGACTTGACCATATGTTAGGGTATCATCTAGGCGTCAAATAATTAATTTTTTTTAATTATCAATATTCATACAACTGTGTGCAAAATATTTATATTGATTGGTTGTTTGGGTTTTATGGCATATCAACTTTTCTTGGTTCTTTAATGCCAAATCCATTTTTACACAAATAATCAGTTCTATTTCAAACAATTCAGTTTAGCATGAGTACACAATTTAATTGTCAAAATTTCTATTTCAAGCTATTCAGTTTATTCAAACAGCTCAAATTCAGCTACTTCAATTTAGTATGAGTATAGCTTTTGCTCACACACAGTTAAATGTCAGAAAAGTTCTATTTTAAACAATTATGTCACAAACAGTTCTATTTCAAACAATTCAGTTTAGCAGTTTACATGTCAAAACTGTTCTATTTCTAGCAATTTAGTTTAGCATAAGTATGCAGTTTAGTTCTATTTGACCCATTGATATGACCCTATCAGGTGCTACCACTCCGGGTCAGAGTGGACCGGGAAGTTATAGCAATGAAGGGCTACAACGCATTCCCCAAAGCTCCATCAGTACTGAAGCCTCACCATCAGATTGTTTAGTGTCATAAACAGGACACTCATTGGGGGATTTTACCCCTATGCAGGTGCAGTCGGTGTATTCTACAGCCCCAGCCAACTGGGCAATATTTGTATTGAATGGAAATATTTGATATCATAGAGCTGTGTGCAAACATATGATTACTGAGAAAAAAGAGTTTAAAAATGAAACATTTTTTTATTACAATTAAGCATTTATAAATGTAAAGTTGGCGACTGTAGTCAAGGGTGACCCGAAGGCTCCCTTTTCAATACCTACTACACCGAGGTGTAAGGGAGAGCGCTACTCCAGTCCCTGGATTTGCTCCACTTTACCCTTGATGCTTACCTTATAATGCTGAGTATTAAGCAAGGAGGCATCAACTAACATTTTTTGAGTCTTTGGTATGACTCGACTAGAGATTAAATTCTGGTCTTCCGTATCATTGGCGGAAAATAACACATTAAGAGTTTTTGTGCCGTTAAATTAACAAATGAAAACCGATTTGACAATTGCTACAAGCAGTTTCATGCATTTTGGGGGATGTGGAGACGGAGAAAGGGGCTTGCAAAAAATAAAAACATGATTATCATGCAGGGGGTCCTTTTTATCTCTCACAACCTCTTCTCTCATGATAGAGTTTTGCTTTTCGTTAAAAATAATAAACGCAGAAAACTCCCTGTAGCAGTAGTTAAATGAACTATGAAGTGAAAATTAGTTTATTTTGTTACTGCTCTGCCGGCTGGTATTCGATCACTTTTTTCTTTTTGATCTAATGCTTTTATTGAAACAATTGTCTCAGTATATATATATATACTTCTGGTTACTGTGCGTTCCACGTGATACTATATTCAACAGACTTAAACAGTACATCATTTAGATATTTTAGATTTTAAATCTGTTCTGCCGTAGCAAGAAGGCGCACTTTTCTTATTTGCATTTTATCCTATATATGTATATGTGTGTGTGTGTGTGTGTGTGTTTGGGCTGCATTTCTTCATCAATGCATATTTCATTGTACAATATAGACAAGTTTTGTTTACATATTTTTGTATATATCCTTTCTAGTTGGCGAGTTGATTTTATGGTATCCAGCGGGAATTGGTTGATGAAACTGCCATAACTAATTGGTACTCTAGTACTTTCTGCTCGATCTTAGACCATCATCAGGGGCGTGTATATTGCAAAGGAAAGGTGACCTTTGCATATACATTACTACTTTGTAAGTGTTTATAATCTATACTGGTGTGTTGTAACGTTTTATTCGTTTCTATAAGGAGCAGCAATAGCTAAAGACATTTAAGCACATTAGTACTAGATTCGAAATTGATTCTATTGAGTTTAGATTGTTTCATTCTGATATGGAGCGCCTCGAGAATTTGTAATTGTTGTTTGTTATTTTGTTGAACTCATATTGTTGTGTTTTCAGCGAGAATTTTCCGAAACTCAGTTTTTGGACAGGAACGTTTTTTTAGGTGTTGTGCTATTGAATTGTTTTCTGCAAAATACATACGCTATAGGGTAGTTGAGATTAAGCCAACGTATATACTGTTATTCTCAGAGATGCAATCTCCCAAAGTACATTTAAATTGATATACAACTTTAGTTTTTTTTCAAAATCCCTATCAATTCGGCAACTGGAAAAGACATATACAAAAATATATAGACAAACCATGTCTATATTGTTCAATGAAATCTCTATATACACCCCTTCGCATGAGCAGGATGTGGCAAAAGCCCAATTTTTAAGCAAAGTTGTACAGTTTTGAATTCAGAGTTTTCCTTCTCCTAAACTGGTAGTCATACCAAGGCTGAAGAACCCAGTCTGCCCTACTATTTTACCATAGCTGGGGGAGAATAATTGAATTCATACATTTCCCAAGAGTATTAGCGATATGTGGAATGTGAACAGGTTCATCCAAGATTTGAACTCGTCTCAACATGTCCATTTCTTTTGATTGTTACCATTACACCACGAACGCCTTCTATCTACCTATCTATTTATCTGACACGTTCATATATCTATATATTGAGAGAGAGAGAGAGAGAGAGAGAGAGAGAGAGAGAGAGAGAGAGAGAGATAGAGAAATAGGAGATCGGAAAACTCAGACAAGCCCTGCCACACTTCCATACTGCTAGGTTATTACGTTCACTTTCAGACAAATACCCTTGGGAAAGGTATGAATCCCCTTATCCTTCCAGCTATGGGCTAAATAATAAAACTACAGTTCTTCTAGAAAGATGGCTTTGGAATTGAATAACCCACAAAGGTTGATATGCCATTAAAATCAAAGAAACCGAAATCATACTTCTGGATGATTTTTCATTTTGATATTTTGTTCTAAAGGTTATATTTTGATCAAATTTGATACGTTTGACAATAATTGTAGCCAGGAAACGTTTGACAATAATTGTAGACAGGATACGTTTGACAATAATTGTAGACAGGAAACGTTTGACAATAATTGTAGACAGGATACGTTTGACAATAATTGTAGACAGGAAACATCTGTTTCCAGATGTTTCCTGTCCTCTGTTGTAGCCTGTCCTCTGTTTCCAGATGTTTCCAGATGTCCCAGTGTCCAGATGTTTTCAAAAATCTCCCTTAGTTGTAGCCCATAATCCTTGTTGTCACAACGGTCCGTCGACATTCAGATTTGTATTTTCATTTTTCCCCATTCTCTTTTCTTTTCTTTTCTTTTCTTTTCTTTCTCTATCTCTCCTTCTTTCTGTCCCTCTCTTTTTTTTTCTTTTTCCTCTTATTGCTTAACTCTACAAAATAACCAACATTCTGAAGAAGTCTTTGATGAAATAAAGACAAAATATTAATTTGAATCCGTTGTCTGTGTTTCAGTTTATCCACTTTACTATTTATTTTTCACACACACACACACACACAGATATATATATATATATATATATATATATATATATATATCAAGAAAATAATGACCGTGAATATCCAAAGGAAGAGTGCTCAATGCCCAGCTATTTAATACAGAATAAACCTGCTGAGCAAAATGTATATTTTTGTTTAAAAAACAAAATTTAGAAATAGTATTCCATATATATATATATATATATACATTAAACTCTCGCATAGATCACGACGTATGAGTACCCAATAGTTCAGTTGAAGAATCTTTCGACAACCTACTTAGATGATTTTTTGTGGTGAAGGTTGGTGAAGAACCAGCCCCACATATTTTGGATGAGCAGATAACTGAATAACCAGGCATCAGAGAGCCTCAGTTTATCCCGAACCATCATTAATGAAGTTTTGAATTCAAAATTTTCCGACTATGAGACCGGTTTCCCGGCCAAACTTAGAAATTGCGTCCTGCTCTACTACTTTGCTCATAGTTGATGGGAAAAAGAGATGAGTTCATGCCTTTTCCAAGGGCATAACCACAGAATGAAATACAAACACGTTGTCCAGGATTTTAACTCAGCTCGTTAGATCAATTTGCTTACGACATTAACCGTTACGTCTCAAGCGTCTTCTCTCTTTCTATATACATATATGTGTATGTATACACATATATGTATGCATGTATACATATATGTGTATGTCTTTGTGAGTGTGTAGGGAGAGTCTCATGGGACGCAACGGATATCGTCATATGTAAATAGATTCAAGTTTATATATATATATATATATATATACGAGAGCTATTAACTGATAGTTATTACAATTTTTGAATGATAAGAAACAAGATTAGTTAAATTTAATAGAAGCCATTAAAGTCCTATTTTTAATTATTTTCACTGATAAGACATTGACAGTTATTTCTTGAGCAAACTCAGGGCTGAGGTGGTCAAAAGATTCAACAAGCTGATTTTTCCAGCTCTCTCGGTACATGAGGAATTCAGTAAATGAATCAACACAAAGATATTGATTATGTTGGAATTGGTAACTGCTTGTTTTGGGAACTGAATAATTTTATTGACTTTTATAGACTTGCTGAGTCAACAAAATTTTCAGCCACACGTCGAATTCAGCCAAAGATTATGCATTTGAATATGGAAATGTTAACAGAGAATGTACCTGTGGCCTAATGGATAATATGCAGTATAGTGCTATAACGTTCATTTTCGGAATAATGCCCTTGGAAAAGGTATGAAGTCTCTTATTCCCTTGGTATTATTCCCTAGTACCGATGTTGTTCAACTACAAGGATGTCTTTGGTATTAGATAACCCAAGAAGGTTGATATGCCACTAAAAAAGAAAACAAACAAAAATATTTTTTTCAGTGACATCCATCATTCTGGTTAGACTATGGATCTTCGTGTGGTTTTAATGGAAGACCGATTGTTGCCCATGGCATGGGTATAATCCAAAGGAAGAACAAGGTACTATAAACCATCGCATTAAAGTTGCCTGGACGTAGCTGAAGACAATATCAAACTTCTTTCGGGACTCTAATATCTTGTTTTTTACACTGTTTGAAGTTTCAGTTCAGAAGTTTACTTCTCCTAGATTGGTTGCCCTTACCAAGGTTAGAGAGCTTGATTTACTACACTAAATAGAAGCACTCATAGTGTAACAGTCATTGTTGTGGAATATGGACACGGTGAGCCTAGTTCAAGCCCTGCTTGCATTTCACATAGGCGAATACCCTTGAGAAAGGCATGAACCCCCTTATCCCAATCACCTATGGGTTAAGTAGCATTAGAACTGTTCCTCTTCAAATATGACTTTGGTATTAAATAACACACGAAGACTGATATACCATTAAATAAAGAACCCGATATCTTAACACATTTTTCAACGTCTTATTTGGTTCAGTCGGGTAGGGCAGTAGAACACGCCGACTGGATCTCTGCAGAGGGGTACCCCCTGCAACGAGTGTCCTGGATATGAAACTAAACAATCTGATGGTGAAGCTTAAGTAATACTGGAGCTTTGGGAATGTGGAGTACCCCTTCATTGACATTGCCCTCAGATCCACTCTGGCAGAGAGTGGTAGCACCTGATAGGGTTAAATAGAACTAAATTGTGTTCTAATACTAAACTGAATTGTTTGACATAGAACTGATATTACATTTAACTATGTATTTGTATTAGATACAAGTGAAACCATTTCACAGAGAAAAAATGAACTCAGGCTCGTTTAAAAACATTAATCATATATTTAATATATATGTATAAAAAGGATTTCGCATTACATAACCTATTGATATGCCATAAAATCAAACTAAAGAAAAAAAAGCAGATCATATTTCTATACAGTGTTTTCTTTTTCTGCTATGCAAAATGTCACGAAAGTTGATTTTCTTCCAGTCTTTAGGGTTTCAGTCCAAGACTGGGCCGGAATATATGCCATAAAACCAAACCAAAGTATATCCTATATATTTAATATATATGTATTAAGAATATTTGGCATTAAATAACCTAAAATGGTTGATATGCCATAAAACCCAACCAAACCAAATACTGTATGTTCAATATATATGTATAAAGATCATTTGGCATTAAATAACCTACAATGGCTGATATGCCATAAAACCCAACCCAACCTTCTATGTCTTTTATTTGATAAATAATAATCCATCCTGCTAGGCGTCCCCACGACATAGTAACTAAGGTGCTGGTCTGCGACAGTTACCCCTGTTTGTTTGATATTGACTTAAAAAAAACCTTTTACATCTGTTGATGCAGCGGCAGAAGTGGGACCTTGGTTGAACGAAAATAACAGGAAATTAACCTGGTGCCTTAAGTAAATAGGGCGCAGGTGTTCTCGGCAGAAATGCCAAGTACACCGCGTGGATGGTATGCTTGAAGGAAGCGTGATCATGTGCATTGTGTAGGCGGCAGGCGAGATGTGTGACCACAAGAATTTGTGTTGGCGTCCGGGATATTATAAAACCAGGAAGATTTCGACTCCCGAAAGAAGAAGGGGTTCTCTGAAGGTTTGTCTCCGGCCCCGGTGTTTGTGCAACTCAGCCGTGTTCGATTCTTCGTACATTACCCATCCGTACATTTTGAGTAATAAAAGAAAAAAAGAAGCAGATTGTATTTTTATTGTGTTGTCTTTTTCTGCTATACATGTTGCGAAAGTTTGCTTTCTTCCTGTCTTTAGGGTTTCAGTTCCAGACTGGGCCAGAATGGTTTAGCGTGCTATCGGTTGCTTTGGTTAGGATTCTTTGTTTAAAGTCATAACCAACCATCATAAGTTATTTCATGCCAAAACATTTACAAATGAATTAACTGTTGGCCATAAATAGCCCACAAAGAGTTGATATACCGTCAAACAAATAAACCAAACAAAATAGGTGCTAATATCAAAGAAAACTACATTTTATGTTCAAAGTTTTCATAATGCATACCTATCTTATGTTATGTACAGTTGCTTTTCTCTATTTCGTCAATGTTGTTGTTGGTAGTGGTCCTGGCTATTGTCATTTCTATAATAATAATAATGATAATCTAAAGGATTGGTATAGATACTGGAGGACTTGAAAATTAGAGGACGAGCAGAGACCATCCAACTACAGCATTCTTGAGATCGGTCAGAATTCTGAGAAGAGTCCTGGAGACTTGAGGAGACTTGTTGTCACTCGGACTCCAGTGGAAAACCATCAGCTAACTCAAATGAGTAAAATGAAAGACAAGTACTTGGACCTTGAAAGAGAACTAAAAAAGCAATGGAGCATGAGAGTATCTGTTAAACTAATCGTAATTGAATCACTTGAAACAGTCCCCAAAGGCTTGAAAAGGTGGCTACAAAAGTTAAAAATCGGAGGACGAATCGATATAATCCAAACTACAGTATTGTTAAGATCGACCAGGATACTGGTCCCAGAGACCTGAGGAGACTTGCTCTCACTCAGCCGCCTCTGAAAGACCATCAGCGAATGCTGATCGAAATAAAAAGCAAAGTAAATTACAACTACTAACTTGTGCATGGGCATCTTGGGTAGTGTAATGGTTAGCAAGCTAGACTAGTAAACCTTCACGAGAGAGTTCGAGTCTCATTGGGTGCCTCATTAATGTGTCCTTGTGCCACATCTAACCAAATATTTAGTAAATTAATACTACGCTAGGCAATCTGGGAGCCACACGAAGCAAATAACAACATCACAAAATCTCTCGGTCAAGTCACGTTCAAAGTATTGTACCATAGGCCAATTAGCTGGGGCTATAAAATACACCGACAGCATCTCAGGAGAGGAGTAATACCCCCCACCTACGAGTGTCCTGTATATGGCATTAAGCAATCTGAGAGCAAGACTTCATCCTTGAGGATTTGAAGAATATGTAGTACTTCTTCATTGCTTTTGATCCTAGGTTCACTTTGGCACGGAATGGTAGCCCCTGAAAGGGTCCTAGCTCTGGGTTAGATAGAACTGTTTGGCTATTCAAACTTAGTGCAAAGAAATGAACTGATGTTTACTTGCATTGTTTGTGATACATAGTAATGCTTTTAGCCATGTAACTTTGTTATCTTTTAATAAATTGAATTGTTAGAAATAGAACAGTTTAATATATCAATAAAATATCAGTCATTTGTTTATACAGTTATATAACTGTATAAACAAATGACTGATATTTTATTGATATATTAGTTATACATAGCAATACTCGGAATTGTATTTTTAAAAAAATGAGCTCACGCTCGTTTAAAAATGTTATCGACAAAATGTATTTACAAATCAGATATATATGTATGAACAATATTTGGCGTTAAATACCCAATAATGGTTGATATGCCATAAAATCAAACCAAAGCTCTATACCATAAACTCAAGGAATAACGACGAAGACAGAAGTTGGCCACTACAATCCGAATT
Source organism: Sepioteuthis lessoniana (assembly GCA_963585895.1). Lineage (NCBI taxonomy): Eukaryota > Metazoa > Mollusca > Cephalopoda > Myopsida > Loliginidae > Sepioteuthis > Sepioteuthis lessoniana. Next base: position 50,028,852 of record OY757926.1, on the reverse strand, counting down.
TTGTACACACCCCCAACTTGTACAAGTCAAGATGATATATCTGTTCAAAGGTAAATCTAACAAAATTTACTTTTATAGATATATTTGAGTCTTTCACATTTCGCAAATAGCTTGTTTTTGTTGGTTATATTTGGGTCTTGACTGGATCAGGTAAAAATTTTAGACAAACGAAAAAAAAATTGTCCTTTATCCGAGAGAAAAGGGGGAAAAAAAGGTTGATCGGCTTTGATGCCGCAGTCTTCAAATAGCAACGAAACCAAAACACTGCTGGTTCTTGGATTATTGTTTGTTTTTAAAGATATTTGAAAAAAGTAAATACACTCTGTAACCAATTTCTTTTCTTTATTTTCAAAGAATTACAGCAGGCTTTTATTATTTCTTCTGGAATATCATCCTGTCAAAACAGGTTACAACGAACTATTCACCGTTTCGCCCTTAAATAATTTATACACAACCCAATTCTTACATTTCATATCAAAGAATTGTAGCGGGTATTTATCCAACGTCCATAATCAGGCAGATTTTTACGTCTCTTTTTGTGGAGGTGAAATTAGTGTTTTTTCCTGTCGATTTTTTAGTGAATCCTTTTGGAAATTACTTTTGTTTTTAGTTCAGGCGAACTCTGTTAGGAACCAGGAGTCCTCACGTTAAAAAACCACAGTGGACAAATAATTTACGACTGTTTTGAAGTTCAGATTCGTTCAAAACTCTAACTGAAATTCCGCTGAGATTTGAAAAAAATTCACAAGGGAAATGAATATCTTTTAAAACAACTCACTAGCGACGGTTGGGATATAGGAGAAAAGGTTTTTGAATATTGAGATCGACTTAAAATCGAATGCTAGTTGGGAATACGACCAGAGTAATAGCAAAATAAGGCATGAAACCTAAAAATGTAGTACCAATCAATCCAGTTGTCAAAGTTTTCCATCTTCGCCAGTTGAAGAATCTAATCTCGTCAAAATTTTGAAATAAGATAACCTTATCAACACCAGGCATATCTGTGACACTATGTGGCCATTCGTTGTGTTGGGTGTGTGTGTGTGTGTGCACCGGTCAGAGAATCTCTTTGTCTGCTTTGGCATGAAACCCAAACAAAGGGCCTGAGCTCGAGATCTCCCACGAGACCGGAAGTAGAGGAGGAAAGGAAGGTCCCAGAGAGGGTCAGTCGACAAAGGAAGACGGAGAGAAGAGTCGACAACGGAGAGCATAAGAGACCAGTCGGCGTGAGATAGCAGTCCAGGGGAGGGACGGTCAGCAGAAGGAGGCAGTGAAGGAAGACAGTCAAAGATAAATTGGCATTCCAAGTGACTTTTGTAGAAGTTTCGTGTAAAATACACGCTGACGATAGTCTACAGATGTACAGAGAATGCAAAGTGTCACAAACTCCCTTTCTTGCGCTTGGAGCTGACCCAAGTCCGTGTTTGTTCGTTTGTTCTTTTTTCTTCCACCCTCTCGGTTGTATTTTATGTGGCCGTAAAGAAATGTTTGATACCCCTGTCAGAAACCACTGGATGAATCACTGGCCATGAATAGTTTTTGTTTAAAGAAGTTGATAAGTCGGGGCCCGGTCGGCAGGGGTGTTGTCACACATCATTTTCGTTTGAGTAAGTAAAATTGGCGACAGTAGTCGAGGGTGACCCGAAGGCTCCCTTTTTAATAGCTACTATAATGAGGTGCTGAGGAGGGCGCTACCCCATTCCTTGGACTGCTCCACTTTACCCTAGATCAGTACCTTGAAGTGCTGAGTGCTAAGCAAGGGGGCGTCAATTACCATTTTTTGAGTCTTTAGTATGACTCGACCTGGGATTGAACCTCGGTCTTCAGGACCATTGGCGAACACTCGACTCATCAGGGTAACTGTGAGCTCGCCAATCGAGAATAAAATAAGTCAACTCTATGATAGCAGGATAATAACTGAGTTTTATTTCAACCCTTACTCAACTAAAGAATGGGCTTTTGAAACTAGTGGACAAGTTCACCTACCTAGGAAGCAGTGTCTCATCATCCGAGAAAGGCATCAACACGTGACTAGCAAAGGCTATCGACAGCAATCGATAGGCTATCGATTATATGGAAGTCAAACCTGACCGATAGAATAAACTCAGTTTTTTTCCAAGTAACCGTCAAGTCAATACTACTCGACGCACTACATGGACGCTAACTAAACGTATGGAGAAAAATCTTGACGACAAGAATGCTGCAAACAATATTGAACAAGAATGCTGCAAACAATATTCAACAAGCCCTGGAGGCAATACCCCACGAAGTAACAGCTGTACGGTCACCTACTACCCATCACGAAAACTATCCAAGTTAGACGAACCAGACATGTGGGACACTGCTGGAGAAGTAGGGAAGAACTCCCAAACGATTTACTCCTGGGGATCCTTTCACATAGACGAGCAAAGGTAGGACGACTAGCTAGAACCTTTATACAACAGTTCTGTGCTGATACGAGATATAGCCTTGAAGACCTCCCGGGAGCGATGAACAATCGAAATGGATGGCGAAGAGGGTCAGAGAGATCCGTGCTGGCAGTGCGACATGATGATGATTTCAAAGGTTTGGCGCTTGTTTGTGCGTGTGCGCATGTCAAGTATTTGTTTGCTGATCCTATTTACCCAACCCCTCCGCTCGGGCAGGATATGACACAAGGTCATTTTAAGTGGAGTTTAACAGGTTTGAATTCAGAGTTTTCCTTCTCCTAGACTAGTTGTCTCACCAAGGCTGAAGAACCCAGTCTGTCCTACAATTTACCTATAGCTGGAGGGAGAATAATTGGATTCATACCTTTCCCAAGAGTATTAGTGCTATGTGAAATGCGATCAGCTTTGTCCAGGGTTTGAACTCGTGTCGCCGTGTCCATTTCCCACGACAATAACCATTACACCACGGTATTTGTGTGCTGATGACTGAAAATGTGTCAGCTTTAGTTCACTACATTCCTCCCTACTTCAAGACATTTGAATTCCCCTATTATCAATATTCGTAAGATATAGACTTGTAAATGTCTTGGTGTAGTTTTTGTTCTTCTGGGTTGACTTGCTTTGTTTGTTGTTGTAGTTTCATTTTCCTCTGTTGTTATTGTTGTTTCATCTTCATCTGTGATTGGTTCCATTGTTTGTTTTGGTGTCTCCTCACGTTTTGTGGTGGTTTCTGGTGTTGGTGTCTGGTTAGTGTCTATTTCGTTATAATCACTGTAATTGTCTACATTATTCATTGTCACGCATGCCTTTCAGTTTTCTCAATACTATCATCTATGTCAGTCCTTAGTATTTAGTTCACTAATTGGTTTGCGAGTTTGAACTGCCTAATGTCTCTGATTATCTCCCTTTCATCATATATTCGCCTAGCTTTTCATATATTCGCCTTTCGTTACAACAAAATGTTGTTTCATACTCTGTAGACCATTTGTTTCTTTTTAGTTGTTTTACGAGTAGTCTATACGTATCAATTTTCTTTCTTTATTCTTTTTGTTTGCATTGAATTTATGTTGGATTCTATTATCTCGTTTATCTTTTTTTTCTATTTCATTTCTGTTCAGTTTGTTATAATCTAACTATATCCTAAGTTCTCTATCTTCCATGGCAGTGTAAGGTTCTCTACCTGTTGCTAGATGCGGTGTGGCTCTGTATGTCGTTAACATTTCTATTATGTTGATTCATCTTCCTTTCTTGTCTGTATTTTATAGGTTAGAGATTTGTTCTGCTTTATTTTAGCATTCTCAATAAAGATTCTACTTCTCCATTTGCTTGAGGGTGTAATGGAGTTATCCTATTATGCTGGAATCCTTCTTCTTCAGCGAATTCTGCAAATTCTTTCGATTGGAATGGTGGTCATTGTCTGTGAGTATTTTCCTTAGAGTCCCGTTGGTAGCAAATATTTCTTTGAGTTTAATGCTTGTCTCTTTGAAAGAAGTGCTGTGTACTTCTTCCACTACTGGGTATCTTGACCTCTGGTCTACTATGACTAGGTTGTAGTGTCCGTCTGGGTATGGTCCTCCGAAGTCTAAGTTAACGGTCTCCATCTTTTCTCGGGTATAACAGTGGATTTTATTGGTTCTGGTCGTGGATCGCTTGATACTACTTTACATTCGTAGCATTGGTCTATGATTCTGTATATTGTTCATTTTAGGGGACCAATATCTTCCTCTTTGTAATTGTTTGGTCTTTCTTCTTCCCAGGTATCCTAGGTAGTGTCCTATTTTTGCTATCTTCTTTTGTAGCGAATTTGGAATAATTATATTATCTCCCTGTATACAATTCCTTCGATAAGCTAATTTCTTCTTTTATACGTTTATATGGTGAAATCTCTTAATCTTTTTCAACTTTGATCCAGACATTGTTGATGACGTATGATATCAATTTTCTTAGTAAATTTTCTATCTTTGTCTCTGTCTTTATTCTATCAAGAGTTTCAGCGTTTTCTTTGTGTGAAGTATAGTTTATCACTTGTTCTATGTTTTCTTGATGGGTTTCTGATATGGGGTGTCACGATATATAGTCTAATGGATCTATTTCCTTTCTTTCTTGTTTATATTAATGTTCAAAATCAAAGTCTGTTATTTTCATGATCCATTTTTCTATGCATGGTGGGAATCCAGGTTTGACTTTGTTAGACATTGGTTTATGGGCTGTTATTATAGTGAATTTGGGTGTTCCAAATTGGTAATTTCATAGTCTAATCACTGCCCTTTTTATTGCTAACGCATCTTTTTCTGTTTGGCTGTATCTTTTTTCTGTGTCCAATAGTACTCTGCTGATGAAATGGATCGGTTGTTGGCCTAGTAATCCTTTCTGGAGTAATACAGCCCTCAGTCCTTCATAGAAGCTCGTTTCTATCCTTAGTGTAGTTTGTTTGTTCGAATCAAAATATGACATTGTTTCAGGACTGGTTATCGCTGACTTAGATTTTTCCCATGCTTCTTTTTCTTCACTTTTCCATTTGAATTTTTTGTTTCTTGTTAAGTTTCTCAGCGGTGCAGTCAGTGTTGCATAATTCCTTATAAAGTTTTCAAGGTATCCTGTCATTCAAGAAAGCTTCCAACTTCTTTTTTGGATTTCGGTTCCTTGAAGTTAAGCTTCAATTTTCCTAGTGTTCGGTTTTAGCCTTTCTGATGTGAATAAATGACTAAAAAATGTAATTTCTTTTTTACCAAATTCATTCTTCTCTTGGTTAAATTTGGCTCCGTATTCTTTGGTCCTCTGTAATACTTTCTCTAAGGTTCTGTTGTGCTCCTCTGGATCTTTTCTTCCGAGTATTATGTCATCTCTTTGGTTCATACATAGCGGTATGTCTCCAAATATTTGGAACATTTCTCGGTCGAATACATCTTGTAATGAGTTTGCCCCAAATATCTAACGTTTTAATCTGTAGTTTCCCCAGGGTGTACTAAATGTAGCAAATTTCAGTATTTCCTCGTTGATCGATAGTTGGTGGTACCCAGCTTTCAAGTCGATTTTATTAAACACTTTGTATCCCCTTAGGTAGTATGTGAAGTGCTTTGACGTATCTACTCCTTTCAATATATTTGTTTGGTATTCTCACGTCTATGCTTACTCGTATTATGTTTGATTACAGTTTATTGCATTCTCTCATCGCATAATCTCCAATTACTTCTTTTGTGGATTTCGGTTCGTTTATTCTGCTTATCCGTTTAATTCTCAGCTCGTTTATTTCTTTAAGATTCCCAGTTGGTTCTGATATCATCATACCCACCACTTCTATCAGCGTATCTCTGTCTATCAAGGGGAGGTTATCTATGTGTCCTCTCACGATAATAAATTTTGGGTTAATGCCTCTGTTATTTATTTATATATGTTTATATATATATATATATATATATATATATATATATATATATATATATATATATATATATATATATATATATATATATATATATATATATATATATATATATATATATATATATATATATATATATATATATATATATATATATATATATATATATATATATATATATATATATATATATATATATGTAAAGTTATATATGGGGGTGTCCTCGTGGTGTAATGGTTAAAGCGATGGACTGCGGAATCGTAATACGTGAGTTCGTGCTCCAGTCGCGCTATTATGTTCCCTTTCGGGCAAATATCCTTGGGAAAGGTACGAACCCCCTTATCCTCCCAGCTATGGGTTAAACAGTACCACTACTGTTCTTCTAGGAGAATAGCATTGGCATTAAATAACCTACAAAGGTTGATATGCCATTAAATAAAGAAACCAAACCAAAATTATATATATATTTTTATTTATATATTTCTATTTAATAAATACATACTTTCATACGCCCAAATGCAGAGTGTATCCGCATGAGAAACCCAACACTTCCAAGGGTGTTATCAGGAGTAGAGAGTTGGCATTGGCTATAGAAGACGAGATAGCATCAGCCCTAGGAAAACAGGGAGTGACAAATATAAAGAGAATCTCCATTAGAAAAGGTGAAGAACGAATCCAAACCAATATCCTAACATTTAATAAGCCCCAAACTCCAAAAGAGGTGAAGATCGGCTATTGTCTTGAGAGAATTTAACAATACGTCCCAGTTCCCCTGAAGGTCTTCAAATGTTAGAAATTTGGACACCACAGGGAAGCCTGTAGAGGTCGACAGACATGTTCCAAATGCGGTGAAAAGGATCCGGACCATGCAGAGGAAGATTGCTTAAAAGAAATTCGATGTGCAAACTGCCAACTAGATCATCTGGCTTACGCAAGAACTTGTACTGTTTACCAAAAGAAAAAGAAATAATTGAGGTCAAATAAAAGAGCAATGTTTCCTTTCTGGAAGCTAGGAGAATTGTAGGGAGCTATATGGGAGAAAGCAGCTACGCCTCCGTTGCACGGAGGGTGGATAGAACCAATGACGACACCAAATATAGAACACTTGTGGAGAAATTGCTCAAGCTGGAAGCCAATGATTGGCCAAAGTTTCAGGAGCACCTGAAAAAACTACATTCGGATGAATTTTACCAAGCACCAGCTCAGCAACAAGTTGCGAATGGGGAGAGATCCAATGTTGTAGTTCAAACAAAAACACACGTAAGATCTATCACCCCAACACGAACTACTCCTAAAAGTGCAAAATCTCCAAAACAGCCGTTACATAAATCACCAATACGTCCACCAAAAAGCCTTAAAGAGAGACTAAAAAATCCGTCTCCCATAAGATCTGAACAACTGAAACAAAAATCACAACTCCCCATTAGTCAAACTACGAAAATACAAATGAACAAGTGAATAAGGAAAGACCAGGAAGTACATTCCAAATACCCTCAACAACAAAGTCGCCTATAACAACCAAACCATCCAATTCTCAACAACCAACAAAACCCCTACAAAGGACGTATAGCATAGAGAGTGTGAATAGCGACACAGACCGCCTAGTTGCCAGCCTTAATCTTGAAGAAATAATAAAAAAACTACGATACTTGAAACCACTTAACTCTCGGCACACTAATTAGCTCAGTCACTTTTTTGAATTGTTAATCTCTAACGTATCATACGTATCTATTCAAATGTGTGCAAACGAATGACTGATGTTAAATTCTTATTGTTACATAGAAACTCTCGTAATTATTTAACTGTGAGCAAATAAATGAGGAAAAGTAAATGGAATGATTTATGCTGCCTGCATATTTATGCCAAACAGAATTGTTTCTTATGCTAAACTGAATTATTTGAAATAGAACTGTTTTTTTTTACGTTGAAACTGTACTTATACTAAACTGAATTGTTATATAACTGCTTGAATAAAGTGAATTGTTTGAAATAGAAATGTTTTTGACAAGCTGTGTACTTTGAGATAAAACTGATTAGTTACATAAAAATGGATTTGGCGTTTAATAACCTACAAAGGTTGATATGCCATAAAACCAAACCAAACCAAACCAAACCAAATCCTCCTTCCCACTCCAGGTTATATCATTCCAGTAGACATCTCGATGCACAACCATACAATCGTAGGCGGTAATCACGCACCAGTTTTCAAACTGGCATCGAGTAAACGACATTCGATTCATACTATGCGTGTCTCTGCTCGAATTTAACGTCACACATGTAACTATACTATGTTTGAACACCGAAAAACAATCATTATCTGCAATGCATATCATTCAAAGTCTGACCGAAAAAAACAAAGAAACGAAAGAAAAAATACCTAAAAACTTGATTCTATCTGTTGATGATGGGCGTGCAGCCCTCCAGGAGGATTAGTTGTATCACCTATAACTTCTCCACCCACTCAACTTTTTTTTACCCTAAATTGTCGTAATCTTTTATGCTCCCCTCCATTATCTATTGGACCTTTACCTGCCTCTAAGTCTGGGTATACCGCCTCAGAAGGCCTCTTACTCTCCGCCCCAAAGACATTTTGGTGCTGAAGGCTCTCTGTTCCCACAGCACCCTTTAATAATGGCAAGCTTATTTGTGCGCCGGCAGGATGTTTTCATTCCCTCTTTCTAACAATCCACCGTTAATCAGTCTATCTCCGATCTCTTCAATAGCTAACGAGTGTTTTTTTCTTTTTCTTTCAACAAGTATTTCAACAAAAGCATAGCTCGTATGCAGCCATCATCTCTTCGTTTTTACTTATTCCGACCAGCACAACACAACACTAGTTTCTTGCTTGCTTCCGAAGGGGGGGGTTCTAATCAACCCAAACCTTTTACTCAGTCCACTGCCTTTTCCACTGCCCCTCGGTCTATTTTCTTTCTCTTTTTCAGCAGCTAATGAGATTACTTTATTTATCTATTTGGTTAACTATATTTATCCCTCAAGCTCAATTCAAAACCGAGTCCATAAATTTTCCGGTGCATACCACCAGACACGTCAAGATTTTGCACACATGCTCCCTAATTTCCCCTCTCCTGTTTCAAAATATCCTCTTCAACTCAATGGCCTAGCCTCTTACCAAACCCCCAAATTCTCGACCCAATTCTAGAGGGACTTTCACAACCTGGTCTGGCCACTAACCAGTACCTCAACTAAAATCTCAAACCCATTCCAGGGAACTCACAAAACCCATTCCAGGGAACTCACAAAACGCTGGCCAAACCACTAACCAGTATCTCAAAATTCTCGACCCCTCTCTAGGGGGAACTTTCACAAAACCTGGTATGGGTTCTACCAGTACCCAAAATATCGATTCCATTCTAGGGAGACATCACAGAACGCTCCCAGTTTCCACAACTTTTCCAAACTTCGAAACCGTCCCACAAGTCTAACTACTGATCCAAAGGTATATGAGTATTCTCCTGACAACATATCGTAGATGCCCGGATCCTTCCAGAGCTCGGAATTGACAGACAAACAAAAAAAATCCCAATCTAAAATTACTGCGCTTTACGATGAGCATTTTTGAATTACTTTAAATTTCATTCATAAAAAACACTTTTATGAATGTTACCCAAATTATGATAATTTGACAAACTTGTATCTCCCTTCTTTTCTCTCTGTTTTTCCTTTCTTCTTTCTTTACCCTCATGATTCACCGTCCCTAACATAGTAGTGATATGTATCAACATGTTCAATTAAACTTACGAGCCTTATCATAGCTTTTCAATTTTTTTCGTAATTAAATAAACTCTATTGGGCACGAACCACGCAACTTAAAAACGACAGAGAAAGACATAGAATTTATACCATGTGCAATGAACCTTATTTTTCATTTTTTTTTTTTTTTCTTTTCATGCCTTCTTTTCAATTCTTTTATTCTGATTTTTCCTTTTTCGTTCTGGGGCCTTGTGTCGAACATTTTTTCTTCTTCTTTCTAACCTGTTGCTTGTCTTTCAACATTTGGCGTTCTTCT
>OY757926.1:49986514-50014014 GCA_963585895.1 Sepioteuthis lessoniana | reverse complement strand
AAATTTGGATCATTATTATCTAGAGTTATCTCCCCGTATAAATCAGATCATTGTCTAAGAATAAGACAAATTTAAAAGTTTCAGGTAACTATTATCAATCATATTTAGGAAATAAATGTTTATCGTAATATTATGATTACTATTATATAAACTATCGTTTCATAAATCAAACAGATGTTTATTTTTTATCATGAAACATTTCTGAACCATAATGAACATCAAGCGTTGACAACATGTCACAGAATAGGCGGGAAGGTGAAATAATGAGAGCGAGTGAGAGAGCAAAATATGCACAACCTGCTAACACAGAGAAATCTAAGATGGATCGGCCATATTGCAAGACTAGAAAACCATCGTTTTCAAAACAGATCCTATTTTCATTGCTAGTTCATTGATTATTAGGCTGCCGGTAGATCAAAACTTAGATTTAATCCATTTACAGTTTTTGAGAGCCACATATGGATCTCTGTGTTTCTAGAGACATGTTTGAGGTAAATATGTTTTGTTTTTAACTACCCCACTTATATATATGATCTGTTTTGAAATTGAACATCGAAACACTTGGGTCTATAGAGGCAACATCTCATAAAACAGCAGATGTACGGCCACCTACCTCCCATCTCTAAAACCATCCAAATTTGACGAACAAGACATACGAGACACTGCTGGAAAAGTGAGGACGAACTCATCAGCAGTGAACTCCTGTGGACCCTTTCACATGGACAAACAAGGGTTGGACGACCAGCTAGAACCTATCTACAACAGCTCTGTACTGATACATGATGTAGCCTGGAAAACCTGCCGTGTGATGGACAATAGAGACGAATGGCGAAAGAGAAAAACCTAGGGAAAGCCATGCTAACGGTACGGAATAATGATATATATATATATATATATATATATATACTCACACACGAAGGTAGGCTTAAAGGTCATAGGCTTTACCAAGATATTCACATTGAATGTAACCAAATGAATTTCTGAGACGAAGGCTGATGATTTTTATCAGTAATAGTTTTCTAAGAATTGTCTTTGTCTTGTATCCCGATAGATACTCTAATGGAAATGTTGACTTTCTGTGTGGAGACAACCTACTTCGGAAAGGGGTCTGATATATACCGACAAGAAGGACTGGCTATGGGTTCGCCATTGTCACCAGTGTTGGCTAATATATACATGGAATACTTCGAAGAAATGCCATTAGGATCTGCATCACTAAAGCCATCGATGTAGCTTAGATACGTAGATGACACATTCATTCTCTGACCTCATCAGGAAGATGTTCAAACTTTACTTGATCACGTGAACTCAATTCACTATGGAGAAAGAGCAAGATAACAAATTACCCTTCCTCGATGTATTAGTAACACGCGCTGAGCAAGGATTCAGGTCATCTGTGTGTTGTAAGTCCACCTTCACCGGACAGTACTTCAATTTCAATTCCCATCATCCATATACGGTAAAGAAAGGAATAGTCCGTTGCTTACAACATCGAGCAAAAACCATCAGTAGCGATACTGATGCATATCTATAAGGAATGATTAGTCTGAGACACAACCTCCATCGTAGCAACTACCCAGAGTGCATAACATCGGCTTCAAGGAACCAAGATATGAGTATAGAGGACGATACCCCAAAACTCACCACGCTATGTCAAAGAGCTAGCCGAAAGGATCCAAAAGATATGTAGTCCATATGACATCAGGACAGTATTCACAAGTGGTTCAACTCTCCGGAGATATCTCTTCCGGGACAAGCTACAAACGGAATTCAACATGATCAAGAACTGTGTTTACTCCATCCCTGTGTTTACCATTCGTAAGAGTTCTTTAACGCCTTGTTTGATCAACAGCCAAACTTTAAAAATGATTTCCCAGGTTGAATCATTTCTATACCCAGATAGACAGGGGACACCTGAGGAAGGCCGGAGGATACAGCGATTGAAACGTTTTGAAAAAACAAAAAAAAACAATAGTCAGAAAACTCATACTGATAAAAAAAAAACAAATGAAGTTTATTTTTCAACATAGTCTTCACGCATCTTCTGTCGGTGTGGCAGTGCTTAGATCCTATCGCTCAAAAAAAATTCATCAACCGCTGATATGATGATATCATATAAATTTTCAGCCCACCCTTCCTTAGTGTGTGTGTGTGTGTGTGAAGGCCTCTTTCGTCGATCAGCCTCGTTTTGCAGATAATCCAGTTGAAAAGAGAATCGATTTTTCGCGGATACTGCCTCACCATTATGCTTCCTCTCTCTCCCTCTCCCCCTCTCTCTCTCTCTCTTTCTCTCGCAGAAATTTTCGCATTTAGTCTTAACGATGTCAGTTGACTTGACGCGATTTTCATTCAATCTAGCTGCTACTACTTCACGTTGATTTCCACCAAAACTTGAATCATGACTGGTCCGCAAGCAGAACGCAACTATTAATCAGTACGAACACTTTCAGCTTTTAGACTTTTTTTTTTTTTTAGAAATGGCCAGCAAATTCAATATAAAATCTTTGCAGTTCTCACCAGCTAAATAGAAGACGCCATCATTGATACTGCATTGCAATATTTAATCTTCCGCATCTTTGGTAGGAAAATGAGGCAACTTCGATTGCAACATAGTATTGGATAGCCTGCAGCTCTTCGGAGACTTTTTAGTTTGTTTTATTTTTTATGGTCTTGAGCAATTTGGTTGAAAACTCTAAAAATCAGTTTCACGCTTGCCGTCGAGTACTTTTCAATTGGTATTTTCTAAAAGTCTTGAGAGGACTAGTGATAAAAGTATTGTGACTTTTTTTTAAGTTGGAGAAAAAATGTAACAATAATTTATTTGAATTGGGTCCAAAAAATTAGCCATAATTGATTTTAATGCTCAAACTCTCCGGAAAATCACGTTGTTTGAAACAAAATATCCATAAATTTGTTTTTAATAAAGGAATCTAGCTTGAACATCATCCAATTGTGTGGAGAGTTTGGATATATATATATATATGTATATATATATATATATATATAGTTTATATATATATGGATATGTATATATATATATAGTTTTCCTCAAAATTAATCTATCCTCATACATATACTCCAAACCTGTATCTTTGCGGAATGTGGAGTACCCGTTCAATTGCCACTACTTTCAGGTCCACTCTGATCCGGAGTGGTAGTACCAGATAGGGTTCGATCTATGGGTCAAATAGAACTGTTTCGCGAACTATGTGTAACTAATAACATGTTAAATGGAATTATTAGAAATAAAACTCTTTAACCATTTAACTGAGTAAACAAATGACTAATATTAAATTAAATTTAGTGTTACATAGCAATATTTGGAATCGTTTAACTGTGTGCAAAAATTAGACGCTACATTGAACCATTTATCCGTTTGCAAACAATTGATCGATATTGAACATAATTAATAGAGTCAGATAGCAATGCTTTAAACTATTACACTATGTTCAAAGAAATGAACCTTTGGCTGATTAAAAATGTTATCAACAGACTGTTTACAAATCATATATATATATATAAGTAGGATTTGGTAATAAATAACCAAGGGTTGATATGCCATAAAACCCAGTCAATCAATCAACCAAACGCTGTGATATCTAATTGGAACTTCCGACGTGAATGTCAACATTACAACATGCCGTGTGCAAATTTCTGGAGGAGTAAATTGCGTCTTGGTGTTGTTTTCCTCACAGACAGTGCCCAACTGACTCTGAGTTGCTGCACAATATAAGAAAACTGAAATGAAGCAAATGCGTGAAAATTGATAATTTTAAATGGTAACAATTTATACATCACACCTTGTACATGTAAATATATATGTGATGGCTCAGTCGGCTGGGGCTGTAGAATACATCGATTGCTTCTCAGCCGAAGAGTAACATCCTCCACCACAAACGAGTGTCCAAGATATGCTATTAAACAATCTGATGGTGAAATTCCAGTAATACTGTAGCTTTGGGGAATGCAGAGAATCCCTTCATTGCCATCGCTCCCAGGTCCACTCTGGCCCGGATTGGTAACACCTGAAAGGGCCCTATCTATGGGTCAAATAGAACAGTTTGACATTTAAGCTGGGTGCAAACAAATAACATATGCTAAAGTGAATTGTTAGAGATAAACTGTTTGATCATTTACCTTGGTGTAAACAAATAACTGATGTTTAATTGAATTGTCGGTGTTAAATAGCAATACTTGAGAACATTTAACTGTGTGCAAACAAATAATTAATTGTAAATAGAATTATTCGTATTAAATAGAAATAAGTGACACCATCTGTGTGAAAAAAATGAGTTCAGGCACGTTTAAAAATGTTATCTACAAAATATGTTAAGAAATCATATTTAATGTATATGTATAAAAATGAGTTAGCATTAAATAACCAACAGTGTTAGATGTGCCATAAAACCAAATCAAACCAAACTATATATGTGAATATGAGTATATAAGAAGGTAATCTTAATGGTTTGCACTGCACGCCCAGCTAGTCCATTCGAGGAAGGGTGGTATGTTGCACACCTAACATGCTTAATGCCATTTTGGGCACAGAACCTGGAAAATTCCTTACTAGTAAAACTGCCAGCATTGTCAGATACGATCACATGTGGACTCCCATGTGTCGCAAATGTGTGTCTCAACATCCTTTCTGTTACTGCGGAAGATGGTGATGACACAACATGTGCATCTATATATTTACTGTGAGCATCGACAATCACTAAAATCCACTTGCCCTGGATAGGACCCGCATAATCCATGTGTACTCGGAACCCAGGCCTCCCTGGACATTCTCACGGATGCAATGCACTAGCCAGAGGCATATTTTCACTATCTTGGCACATGCCACAATTCCTCACTTCCTCACACACAATTCAATATCTGCATCCATCTTAGGCCCCCAAATGTGACTACGAACCAGAGACTTCATCCGAGAAATTCCTGGATGACTCTCATGTAATTCTTTCAGTAAAGCATCTCGACACTTTCCTGGGATAACCACCCGCAATCCCCATAAAACACAACCCAGTTGTTCCGATAACTCATCCTTCCTGGTTGTGTATGGTTGAAAATCAAGAGAACTTTTTTCCGGCCATCCATACAAGAGCCATTTACGCACTTGTGATGTTTAAAAAGCAACAGTTTTTGTCGTGACTGGGGTTAAGTCTAAAGCTGACATGGAGAGTACTACTTCTTCCGGACAAGGTAAAGGCGTAACGTAGTCCTCTATAGGTAGCCGATTGAGTCCATCAGCATAGGAAATTTTTGAACCAGGCTTGTACACTAGTTGATAGTGATAACTTGCTAGAACCAATGCCCAACGTTGCACTCTAGCACTTCCTGTCGGTGATATTACACGATCCTCTTTAAAACGCCCAAGCAGTGGTTTATGGTCCGTGATGATGGTAAATTCTTGACCATAGATATATTTATGGAATTTGGAAACTCCAAAAATGACTGCTAGTCCCTCACGTTCTATCTGGGCATAATTCCGCTCTGCCTTTGACAATGCTCTGGAGGCAAAATAAATCGGTTTTTCACTCCCGTCTGTCATTATATGCGATAACACTGCCCCCACACCCACTGGAGATGCATCTACCGTCATGATAAGTTTAAGTTCAGTATTGTAATGAGCCGAGACATGAGTTGACATTAGCAACCCCTTTGATTGCTTGAAGGCAAAGGCTTCGTCTGGTCCCCATTTCCAGGGAATTCCTTTCTTTAATAACCTGTACAATGGAGCTAAAACCGTGCTGATATTGTGTAAATACCGGCGGTAGTAATTAACAAAAGCTAAAAAACTACGCAATTCAGATACATTCTTTGGGGTGGGTGCTTTGAAAATTGCATTGACCTTATCTTGCGTTGGATGGATTCCTTCAGAATCAATCCTATGGCCCAAGTATGAAATTGACGACTTCCTGAATTCACATTTATCGCCTTTAAGGAGAAGACCAGCATCTCGTAATCTCGTAAATACGGCACGCAGGTTCCTATTATGCTCTTAGGATAGGATGTCGTCGAGATAAGCGATTGTTCTTGGTATTCCTTGGATCAGTTGATCAATAATTCTTTGAAATACTCCTGGCGAAGAAGCAATACCAAAACACAACCGAGTATACATAAAAAGACCGTTATGCGTGTTTATCGTCGTTAGTTTTTGTGACTCTTCGTCCAAAGGAACTTGTAAATAAGCGTCACTCAAATCCAGTCACTTAAAATAACGTCCACCCGTGACTTTAGAATGCAGATCGTCTATATTCGGAGTGGGATATTTGTCTATTTGCAATACAGATCCGAACTTGAACATTTCTCTTTAAAACGGGGACAATAGGGGAAGCCCATTCTGAGAAACAGACTGGGTTGATAACGGAGGTAGCAACCATTCGCTCAAGTTCAGCTTCCACCTTCTCTCTAATTGTTAAGGGTACAGATCTAGCCTTCATAAAACGAGGCGTGCTATTTTGTTTAAGGTACAATTTTGTTGTTGCGATTTTCAATGTACCTAAACCTGGTTTAAAAAGTTCTGATATTTCTTGATTCAAATTGGTCCATTCAATTTGATTGTAGGTAGCAGAGATATTAATTGGCAACTTTTTCAGCCAATCTCTTCCAAGAAGATTTGGTCCAGATCCGGGTACAACTAGCTCTCTTAAATCATACATTTTGCCCTGGTATTTGACCTTCAGGTGAGCAACTCCATTTGGTAAAATGACCCCACCTGAATAGGTCTGTAACCTCAGTAGTGTCCTCTTTTTAGAGAGTTTTGCGTACGGTAAACTGTCTTTTGCTTATCAGAGTCGATGAACACCCGGTATCAATTTCCATTTCGCACTGGACGCCATTTAATTCAAGTTTACACATACATGGTTTATAGTTACTGTATCTTGTAGACAATAAGAGCATACCGTGTGTCTCTTGAATGTAATGCGACATGTTTCCTCTTTGTTTATTTTTACAATGTCTGGAAAAATGTTTTTATTGTTGCATTTAAATGCTGGACACTGAGCGTCTCTCGTGCTATTTTCCACCGCACCAAAGCACATTTTTTTCTTTTGCAATTTAAATGCATTAGATTCCGCACATATTTTATTTACTTCATCCGCCTCTTTTCCTTTTATATGCGCAACATTAGCCGTCGCTAATTCCATAGCTTTAGCCATTTTAACAGCTTCTTCAAGCGATTTGTCTTGAGTTTAGTTTTTCTTGAATTTTATCGTCCTTAAACCCACACACAAATTTGTCACGCAATGCGCTTTTCAAAAACGATCCAAATTCGCATGTAGAAGTCAAATGTTTAAGGCGAACAAGAAAATTAGAAATTGACTCACCCTCCTCTTGTTTAGCTTTGTAAAACTTGAAACCCTCTGCGACTACTAGATGTTTAGGTCTAAAATGTTCCAGCAAACGCTGTGTAATTTCCTCCAAAGATTTTTCGTTTGGTTTTTGAGGGGTACATAAATCCTCCAAGAATCTGTACGTCTTTTTTCCAATTGCACGAAGCAAAATTGCTTTGCATTTTGTTTGGTTTCCACATCCGATAGCGTTTGCGATAAAAAAATAAATAAAACTGTTCCACGCGGTCCAGGTAAGTCGAAATATTTCTGACTCCGTGCAGAATTCCTCTAAGTGTCCGAGTAATGGCATTTCTTCAGTGAGAACAAATCCTCGTTGCCAAATGTTGTAGTTGGTTAACGCACTAAACGCAAATAGTCTAGAAAGGGAATGTACAACTGAGAAGTAATCACTTCTGCATTTTATATCCATAAATCAAATATGGCCAAAAACTGTGTTTCCGTTTCGTACTAACCAATATACTAAAATATATATTATCATCCAGAGACAAACTGTTTCGTTGTATCACAACTCTTCAGTGTGGGTAGACACGAAGGACACTTGAAGCTTGGATCGAAACCCGCCCAACTTTACGTTAGACTTAGTATCAGACCACTCGGCCAACAAGCGTACAACGTTGGCTAAGAAATTATAAGGTATTATGTTGCAACAGCAGCAGCGTTTGTTTCGTTTACAATTTGTACCATACCGGATACCAGAGAGCTCAATTCGTTCGAAGAGCTTTGCATTATACGAGCGGCAGCCGAAAATTCCTTCACCGGAGTGCTCAACCCCCATGGGGGAGCGTATATATATATATATATACGTATGTATATATATATATATACATATATATATATATATATGCATGTATTTATATCTGTGTATACGAGTATATATATATATATATATGTATATATATATGCATGTACATATATATATATACGTGTATATATATATATGCATGTATATATATATGTATATATATAAGTATATACGAGTACATGTATGTATATATATGTATGTATATATATGCATGTATATACATATATGTCTATATATGCCTGTGTATATATATATATATGTATATACATGCATGTATTTATATATGAATATATATATATATATTTATGTGTATATATGCATGTATATATATGTATGTATGTATGTATGTATGTATGTAAATGTATATATGATGTATGTATATATATATATATATATATGTATATATATGTATGTATATATATGTATGTATATATATATGTATATATATGTATGGAAATGTATGTATGCATATAAATAAATATATGAATATATATATATGCATATACGTGGTACCTTCAATAAGTTTCCAGACTTTTTTGTTGAGGCATTTAAAATTGTCGTAGACTCTTGAAAATTCAGTATGTTATTGCTATATATCCTACTAAAACCGGATTATCACAGGTGATGAATTTCAAAAATGCAATCTGGACATGAGGACACTTTAGAAGAACGATATGCAATAAAATTCTGTTTTGAACTTGGTAAAAATGCCACAGAAACGTATGGAATGCTTCAGACTGCTTTTCGACCATCTTACATGATTCGAGTATCAGTCTTTGAGGGACATAAGAGATTTAAGGAAGGTAAGGAGTCTGTGAGGGATGATGAGAGGTGTGGGAGGAGTAAGGAAGTAAATACACCAGAGTTGATGGGCTAAAGGTTTAGGATTAGGGTTACTATGTTGAGGTTTTAAGGTAGTTCAGGAAGAGATCCCGTCAGAAGAGGCAAGCACTCTTCAAATCGGGTCAGTGGCATTTCTACCAGGACAATGCACCAGTTAACAACTCCATCCTTGACCAAGATAGGCATCAAAACAGTTCTTCAACCTCCCTATAGTCCAGACCTTGCTCCCTGTGACTTTTGGTTATTCCCTAAGCTCAGAGGCTGTCGTTATGAGAGAATTGAGATGAAAGAGGCAGTGACGAAGGTCATTGACACGCTCACCCAAAAGGACTTCCATGGGGCCTTCCAGAAGTTGTTGGAACGGTACAAGTGTATTGCAGCCGGAGGAGATTACTTCGAAGGGGACTAGAGTTTGATGTGCGTACTATCAATAAAAGTGCCCATACGAAAAAAATATGGAAACTTATTTAATGTTCCTCGTATATGTATGTATGTATATATATATATATAAAGGCACACCAGGTATCTATGGTATCGCCTATAAATTGTATAAAAGATGCCCTAAAGTTTTGACATCTCTTAGGAAACTCCTATGAGTCGTATATATATATATATATATAAATAAATATAAAAATAAATATAAAAATATAAAAATTAATATATGATACGTATATGTATGTGTATGTTTGTATGTATGTATATATATAAATATGTATGTGTATATATATATGTATATATACATATATGTCTGTATGTATATATATATATATATATATATATATATATATATATATGTATGTATGCATATATATGTATGCATATACATGAATATGTATGTATGAATATGTATGTATGTATATATGTATGTATGTGTATGTATATATGTGTATGTATATATATTTGTATGTATTCATGTTTATATGTATATATTCATGAATATATGTATATATATATATATAAGTATGGTTGGTTGCCTGGGTTTTATGGCATATCAACCTTCATAGTTTATTTAATGCCAAATCCATTTTTAAACAAATGATCAGTTATATTTTAAACAATTCATTTCAGCATAAGTACAGTTTAATAGTCAAAAATATATACATTTATAGTATCCTGATATAAGCTTTCTATTGTCATCTGGGGTCCAAAAGAAATCCATTGCTTTCTCGATGAATGGGTGCCTTACTGAGCCATATGCATTTTCAAATGACATGAATTTCAGCTGATTTATTATATCGGGCCGCTTTTTTCTCGGTCCCACATGGATGCATGTTCAATGCAACCTGGAAAACAAGGAATTCTAGCTTTCTGAACTGAGATATTAATAAACTTATTGTTCAATACGAACCTCATCATTCTCTTAGCAATTACCCTGAAAAAGATTTCCCCCTTTACATTGAGCAACGAAATTAATCGAAATTTTTCCAGATGATTAGAGTTCTTTTCTTTTGGCATATATATTACGTCTGATAATCCCCAACCTTCTACGATTATTTTAAATATGTGGGACTCGTAGGAGTCTCCAGAGAGATGTCAAAACTTTTGGGCATCTTTTATACAACTTTTAGGAGGTACCATTGATACCTAGAGGGCTTTTAGGTCGAACTTTTCGAACGAAGTCTTTTACTTCTCCAAGTTTTATAGGAGAGTTGTCAAATATTTCTTCCGGAGGTTGCGGTCTATTGAGTTCACCATATATATGTATACAAATGTATATATATATATATATATATGTGTGTGTGTGTGTGTGTGTGTGTGTGTGTGTGTGTGTGTGTGTGTGCATATATATATTTACGAATATAGATATGTATATATCAATATATATAACTATCTATATATATATATATATATATATATACATATGTATCTATATATATGCAAGTATCTACATATATATTTACAGATATATGTATGTATGTTTGGTTGGTTGTTTGGTTTCTTGGGTTTTATGGCATATCAACCTTTGTTGGTTATTCAACGCCAAATACATTTTTATGTAAATAATCTGTTCTTTTTAAAACAATTCAGTTTAGCAGAAGTACACAGTTTAATGGTCAAAAACATTTCTATTTCAAACTATTCATGCAGTTATATGTAACAATTCAGTTTAGTGTAAATACAGTTTTAATGTCGAAAAACAGTTCTATTTCAAGTAATTCAGTTAAGCATAAGCACTCGGTTTAAATGTAAGTACGGTTTGTCAAAAACATTCAGTTTACTCAAACAATACAGTTTAGCATTAGTATGCTATTAGTTCTATTTAATCCATAGATAGGGCCCTATCAGGTGCTACCACTCCGGGCCAGAGTGGACGTGGGAGCAATGGCAATAAAGGGGTACTCCGCATTCCCCAAAGCTCCAGCACTGCTGGAACCTCACCATCAGATTGTTTAGTGTCATATCCAGGACACTCGTTGGGGAGGGTCTTACCCCTCTACAGAGGTGCAGTCGGCGTATTCTACAGCCCCAGCCGACAGGGCAGTGTATTTATATATATATATATATATGTATATATACGTATGCATATATATGTATATCTATATGTATATATGTAATAAAGTTGGCGACCTTAGTCGAGGGTGACCCGAAGGCTCCCCTTTTCGATAGCTACTACACCAATGTGTAGGGGAGGGCGATACTCCTTTCCCTGGATTGCTCCACTTCACTCATGATACATACCTTACAATACTGAGTGTTAAGCAAGGAGGCATTAAGAACCGTTTTTTGAGTCTTTGTGTATGACTCGACCTAGGACTGGATCCAGATCTCCCAGGCCATTGACAAAGAGTCTAACCATCATGTCATTATATTATCCATGTAATTCTTTGTCTGAATATGTGAATCTAATCTAGGGTATGCTGAAATGTGTGTATGCGTGTTAGTATATTTTTGTGGATATTTCTTCCGGAGGTTGCGGTGTGTGATTAATTTTTTCGCATATACGTGTGTATATGTTCATGGTTATGTGTATATATAAGCGCGTGTGTATGTGTATATACTTATTTATTAATATATGGGTTTATATATATATATATATATATATATATATATATTGCTTTCTTAGTCTAAAACGAATGTATATGCGCATATATACGTGTGTGGGTGGTTGTATGCATACATATGCATCCATATATATACATATATAGATAGAGAGATAGATAGATATGCTATTTGTTTATATATATATGTCTGTATGAAGGTTTGTATATATATATATATATATATATATATATATATATATATTTTCTTTTCCTTGTTCCGAGTGAAATGTAAATGTGTATATATATACATAAGCGTGTGTGTGTACATATACATATTTATATATATATGTGCGTGTGTGAGAGTGTGTGTATACATATGTGTGTGTATTTTATATATATATATATATGTGTGTGTGTGTGTGTGTGTGTGTGTGTGTGTGTGTGCGTTCCTGCGTAGGTATGTGTGTTTATATATATATCAGTATATATGTGTATATATTTTTGAGTGCGTTTGCATATATATATATATATATATACACGTCTGTCAATATTTGTGACGTCGTGGATCTGTTTCTTCGGAAGCCATTTTGGTTTTTCCTAAGAATGTTGTCAATTTTGTGTTCTATGCGGTTTCGTAGAATGGCATTGTATAGTTTGGCTGCCATGGATATAAGTGTTATACCTCGGTAGTTCTTGGCTAAACCGAGGTCGCCTTTTTTAGGGAAAGGGAGGGTGCATTCCTTCATCCATCTGTCTATCGGATTTTGATTATAAACTGCATTTCAGTGTTGAAGCTGTATGTCGTCACATTGTCTCGTCTTCCATACCTCTGGGGGAATTTAATCTAGCCCAGCGGCTTTTTTTTAATTTTTAATTTTTAATTTTGCTAAATACTGAGCTGAGTCCAAGGTTAATGTCTAATTTCTAATTGCTTACTAATAATTCTCGTGATTGGTTTATGAGTAACTTTCGGTGGGTTTCCAAGTAGATTCTCGAAATGCTGTTTCCACAGTTTTATTCTTTCTTGTTGGTTTGTGGCTTTCAGTTTAGCCTTGGTTGTGCTCTTCCTTCTGCTCACTTCGTTTTCGTTTGCCAGGCTATCCTAGATTGCTTATCTTCCACCGAGTCTCTGATCTTATCTATCTGATTTTGTATGTATTCTGTCTCTTCTTTTAGGTATATGTTTGCTAATTCATTTTGTGCCATTTTTAGTTTCAATACATTTGTGTTTGTTGGGTTCTTCCTATTGCATTTGGTGGCAGTTTTCACGTTTGCACGTTTTTCTTTAACTGCTAACGTTTCCCAAAGGGACTCTAGATTTAGTTTTAGGTTTTGTTGTTATGTATTTCGCTGCTGCTTCTAGCTGTGCGTTGACGAAATTCTCTTATTCCTCATTCGGGGTAAGTATTTCTGTCTTTTCCTGTAGTGCATCAAATTTGTTTCTTAATGCTAGCACATATTTATCTCTAATATCCTTGTTGTTAGGAAGAGCCCAGTCATAGTGTATGGTGGTCGCTGTTCGTGTGGCGTTCTTTCGGGGTCTCAGTGCTATTTTTGCCTTGACAATTCGCTGATCGGAGGACACCCCCTCGAAAGAGGAGTATGCCTCGCAATTTATTGCGCTATTTTTCCATTTCTTCTTTATAAAGACGTAGTCTATCTGTGCTTTATTATTATTCGCGTATGTGTAGGTCCAAAATTTTCACTCCCTCTTTTGAAAGTTTGTATTGAGTCATGTTAATCTATTTTCTATAATGAATTCTGTTAGATGTTGTCCATTCCTGTTTGACGTGTTGTGTAGGCTGTATTTGTTGTTTCCGTTTTTCCCGATTTGGGCATTCATGTCTCCGCCAATGACGAGAACGCTGTCTTTCGGAATGCGTAGCATTCCGAAACACCGCAATGAGTTCAATTTCTTCACTTACATTGGTAGGGTTATAGCAGGAGATAATTGTTGCTCTGGGTTGTCATTAAAAGTAGCTACCATCATCCTAGGTTGTATTCTCTCTATAAGTATTCCTACACCTCCTATCGTGGCATTGACAGAGTTTTTCCATGCTGATACTGTGGCTAGTGTCCATCCATTGCCAGTATCGTGATATTTAATATCCTCTCTATGCGTGTATCTGTGTTCTCGTTTGCATTTTATGTCTTTGTTATGTTCTGCAGCCGATGGAGTCAGTTCCGGTAGTTGACCTATTCTACTTAAGGCTCTAATGTTGAATGTCGCTATTTGTATTGTTTGTTTGCATTTTAGTAGTTTTTGATGTTTGAGCTCTGTAGCTGATTTTTTGAACACTGGGGCCAGGTCTCCAACCTCAGCAGAACGCGCCCCTTTTTTACCCGCGCGAAGAGTGATGCGGTTTATACATGTGGTTTGAGTGTGGGTCATAGTTATCTTTCGATGGCTGTTTTTATTCTCATCCATAGAAACCAACCTTATAGATGAGCAGCAGTCGTTCCCCGATTGAACTGACGATCCTGACCGTTGAGCCACGAGATGCATACTCCCAGGACTAGGTTAGGCATTGCGTTGAACCGTCAGAGGGTTTATTCGCATGCCTTTACGTCTACCATGCTGCTTCCCATGGCATTCGTTAAAAAAATCCCTTTCTTCTTTTTAAGTTTTAGCTCTGTTAAAGTCCAAGACAAATGTATCAATCAAAAGAGTTTTTTTCTTTTCCTCCTCTTCCTCATTTTTTTTCTTTTTTTAGTTCCTTATTTTTGTCTGTTTGTTTTCCCCTGTCTTCTGAAATTGACCCTAACACATGTTATAGTTATAACTTTTTACTAAAAATAGAATTCCACGTTCCAACAGTGCATCTTTTTTTCGAGTTTCATATTCGGGCTAATAGTAAATTGTTCTTTAATTTAAGACACATAATAATATACACCAAAGATTTTTACTATGACAAAATTGAATAAAAATCATATATGCATTTTTTAAATGATAATTCAGTAGAGAACAATGTTACTAATCTTTTCGAAATGGACGTAGTCTTCTTCCCTATATTCTTTTATCCGTAGAATCCTTGAAGGCGTACGGGCAAAAAACCTATTGGCGACAATACTATTTGTCGACTTTACCAAGGCCTTTGATTCCATTCACAGAGAGAAAATGGAACAAATTCAACTAGCATACCAAAAGCTATAATGATTCTCTATAGAAACACCAAAGTGAAAGTGCGTTCTCCGGATGGAGACACAGACTACTTCGACATCGTAGCTGGAGTACTGCAAGGAGACACACTTGCCCCATACCTCTTTATCATCTGTCTAGACTACGTGCTTAGGACATCGATAGATAAAATCAAAGAAAACGGCTTCGAGCTGACAAAGAAAAGAAGTAGAAGGTACCCAGCAAAAGCAACTACTTCGATAACATAGCGATTTTGGCAAATGCACCAGCCCAAGCCGAAACACTACTGCATAGTCTGGAACGAGCCGCCGGAGGTATTGGCCTCCATTTCAATGCACACAAAACGGAATACATGTGCCTAAATCAAACAGGCGACATCTCCACACTAGGCGATAGCTCTCTGCAACTAGCTGACAAGTTCACCTACCTAGGAAGCAGTATCTCATCAACCGAAAAAGACATTGACACGCGACTAGCAAAAGCATGGACAGCTATCGATAGCCTATCGGTCATATATCAGACCTGACTGATAAAATGAAACGCAGTTTCTTCCAACCAGCGGCCATGTCGATACTGCTATATGAATGCACTACATGGACGCTGATTAAACGGGTGGAGAAAAAGCTTGACGGCAACTACACAAGACTGCTGCGAGCAATTCTGAACAAGTCTTGGAGGCAACACACCACAAAGTAACAGCTTTACGGCCACGTATCTCCCATCACGAAAACTATCAAAGTTAGACGAACCAGACATGCAGGACACTGCTGGAGACTGGCAGGGAGACCAGCTCGAACCTACATACAGCAGTTCCGTGAGGATACGGGATATAGCCCAAAGTATCTGGCAGAAGCGATGAACAACAGGGAGGAGTGGCGAGAGAGTGTCAGAGATATCCGTGCTGGCGGCATGACATCATGATGATGATGATGATAGGTGTCTGTATGCATGTCGGTATATGTGATTGGTTTGGTTTTGTTTCTTTGTTTAATGGTATATCAACCTTTGTAGGTTATTTAATGCCAAAGCTATTCTCCTAGAAGAACAGTAGTGATGCTATTTAACCCATAGCTGGGAGGATAAGGGGGTTCATACCTTTCCCAAGGGTATTTGCCCTAAAGTAAACGTAATAGCGCGACTGGAGTACGAACTCGCTTACTACGATTCCGCAGTCCATCGCTTTAACGGTATATATGAGTACATGCATACATGTATATATATGCGGTGGTGCTGGAAAGCGGTCTTTAAGTAAGCTAGTTTTAAGTTTCTTCACGCTGCTACGATCACTTTTGGACTAATACCCTTTGGACACGTATGCTTCCCAGCTGCGTGTTGAATCAAAGTCGTTCTTCAACAAAGATGAATTTAGCATCAAATAGTCCACAAATTTTGATATGCCATAAAACAGATGAAGCCAATAATTTATATATAAATATATGTGTATTTGTGTGTGTGTGTGTGTGTGTGTGTGTGTGTGTGTGTGTGTGTGTGTTTGCATATATAAGCATATATATATTTATACAATATGTGTGTATATTTGAGTTGACTTATTTTTATATGTTTATGTATATGTGTTTATATATATATTCTTGTGTGTCTTTTACTTTTTCTTTCTCCTTTTTTCTTGATGTACAATTGGAACATATAATTTCTACATGATATTCTCAAAAAATCACATGTACCCTGGTGTATTGTTTAAACGATCTACTTTTCCTGATATATTAATTTTTCCTAGGTTTTTGTACAATTTTTTAAACATCCATCGTTGATTTAACATCCCTAATATTACCCCTCCCAGCTCTGATGATGGTTCATTAGAACCGAAACGCTATAGTATCGACTTTGTTGCTCAATACGTCTCTCATTCTGCTTGGATTACATTATTATCAATTTTTTTGTCAGATTTAATTATCAAGTCGCACAATCTGCACAGATTTCCCCCCTCTTTCTCTTTCTCTGTATGTATGTATGTCTCTCTCTCCCTCTCTCTCTCTCTCTCTCTCTCTCTCTCTCTCTGTCCCTAATATCTATCGCCCTCGGCAGTTTTTCCAAACTTAATCATATGCCCGTACAGAGTTGATGTAAATAATTTCTTGCTGGTCAGCCACTGCTTGCACTTACATGTGTAGGGATTCCCAGAAAAACCTCTTATGGGTTTGCTTAGCTCCTTCAGCAGTGTTCGGTATGTTTTGTTTGTATAACTTGAATGATTTTTCTGATGGGAGGTAAGTGAACGTATAACTGTTGTTTCGCGGAGTGTTCCTTCCAGGATTTGTTTAAAATAGCTCGTAGCCTTCTTGTGAAGATCCCATATAAAAAAAAGATAGAGATTTATTTATTTATTTGTCTCTATTTCTGTGTGCATATGTATTCACACACACACACACACACACACACACACATATATATATATATATATTCATGTCGTGCCGTTAGCACAGAATTCCCTGACTCCCTCTCTCTCTCTCTCTCTCTCTCTCTCTCTCGCCATTCTTCTCTATCAAAATCTCTAAAAGGTCTTCTAGACTACATCCTATGTCCGTACTGTTGTAAATAAGTACTAGTTGGTCGTCCAACATTTACACGTCCATGCGAAGGGGTCTATGTGGAAATGTCGCTAATGAGTTTCTCTTTACTTCTCCAGCAGTGTCCCGCATGTTTTGTTTGTCTTATTTGGATGGTTTTAGAGATGGGAAGTAGGTGGCTTTACTGTTGCTGTTTTGTATAATGTTCAATATATATATATATATATATATATATATATATATATATCAAAAGCGTATTCATAAGATGCAATTGCCTTTCAAGAGTTCATGTAACCTATTTCTTGTGAACATGTCTGTCTTCTTCTCAAATAGACATATTCTACTAACCCATCTAATTTTTGAAAAAAAAAATGTGCAAATCGCTTTCTGTTTTCTAACGAGTAATTGCAGAATTACATAAATGTTAATTTCGACATCACCAAAAGAGTCAATAACATAATACCCCGTGTTACCATAACAACGAAATTTCTCATTATTCTCCAGAGAGAGCAGGTTGTTTCGACTCCAAATTATATGTCTACACTATACATATATACAGGCTGTCTTAAATAGATGTAACCCATTAATATGATAATTATTTATTGCTGATACAAGCGCAATGACGGTCATTTGGAACAAGTCCTGGAAAAATGCATCCTTTGAGCTAGAGACATCAAATTAATGTTTTATATTGATATTATATTAGCTTCCAGGAAATGTAATCTTTTTTTGAATTTCTTGTCTCGGTAATAAATCATTATCATATTAATAGGTTGCATCTATTTTGAGACAGTTATGAATGATTTTGTATCCAAATAAGTTGTGACGCAAAATATTTTCCTCTCTTGTCCAAGGAATTGTGATCGAGGATTAATAGTTTTATAGGATACTATTTTCAAATCTGAAACAAAAGAACTTAACTTTATTATTGATAGAGCTAATAGCATTTACATGGGTTCCATGTATATTGAGACACCCAAAATAACCATATATATTGAGACACCCTATATAACTATGTATATTGTGACACCCTATATAACCATGTATATTGAGACCCCTTTTATAACCATATATAGACACCCTAAATATAATTACTGATGATATATAGTCAGAAACCTAAATCGAAAGTGACCCGAAGGCTCCCTTTTCAATCGCTACCACACCGAAGTGGGGGGCTCTCTACTCCCTTCCTGGATTGGTTCACTTTACCCTTGATACTTACCTTTAATGCTGAGAGTTAAGCAAGGCAGCGTCAAGTACCATTTTTTGAGTCTTTGGTATGACTCGATCTACGATTGAACCCCGGTCTCCTGGACCATTGGACTCAACTCAATGGCCCGGTTACTGATGATATATACAAGTGCTAATTTTGAAGTATAGTTTGATGCTTTCTAGCAGTTCGCAAAGGTGTTCATTTAGTTTGTATCGTAAATCTGATAAGGGCTAATAAGCTTTTGGCAAAGTCTACTGAAATCATCAGGAATTATTTATTTTGTTAATTTGTCAGCAATAAGCCGCTAAAAATCGATATATTATGGTAATATTTTGACCTTCGACCCGGCCCAAAATGCCATTCAAGGTGATGCACCGGAAGGAAGTGACACATTCTAATGGCAGTTATGAGAGGAAATCACGTGGGCGGAAATTGGCTGATGAAATGGGACGAGGTAAAAAAAAATCCCATGATACTCTCATAGACTGACGCACCGGAAGAGAGTGACCTCTGAACTGCATGACAGTTATTTCCGCTTGATGACGATTAATCATGCGATTTCAAAGATCGTGTGGGCGATCAAGTGGGCGTTGAACTATCATATAGCTCAGTCAAGACGGAAGAAGGCAGTTGATTTCGTGTTGCAGGCAGTAGAGTTGGAGACGAGATGTGGTAGGGAAAGCCACACCAGGCCGAAGAGGCTTGGGGCCCTGATGAGTTGGGGTCCAGAGATATTGCTGATAAGATGCAATAAAGAAAGTCATCACCCAGCAGAGTGGGCCCTGGGCCTCCGGTTGAGCAGCCCTGGAGAACGAGAAAGATGCAACGCTGACGGCCATAATTTTGGGGTCAAAATATTTCAGTTGTGTTCGGTCTCCAGCTCCCTCTCACAGTAAAACCCCACACGACCTTGCAATAAAGTGAGAGGTAAATATTGTTAAAGAAGGCTTCCTGAGTGCGTCTTTATCATTGCGTCTGTCTTTATCATTGCGTCGGTATGTATCCAGCATATATATATGTATATATGTGTATGAACATGTATATGAGAATGGAACATTATGCTCTTGCAGATTTCATTTATTTTTAAAATGGATGCAAAATTGTTTTGTACGTAGCAGGAATTTCATGGAGGAGGCTCGAGAGCTTTTTTAAGTTTATCTAATCTTTTATACATATCAATCATTCTCAATACTAGGACTTTTGAAAATATTTCTCTGCATGACAGGTTGGGCTTAAAATATCCTGAGAATATCCACTACACAAAGGTAAGACCTTCACACACCAAAAAAATAAGTACAACCTTCTGGGTATGACACTAAACTGCATCTGATAGTGAAGCTCTAGCTCTTGGGATCTGGCGAGCGTGGAGTACTTCTTCATTCTCATTACTCCCAGTTCCACTCTGACCTGGAGAGGTAGTACATGTTAGGATCCTATCTATGGGTAAAAATGACCTGTTTAAAAATTATTCGTATTTGATGAGACTGTGTGAAAAAAATCTAAAGTAACTATACAAAAATAATTCAAGCTTAATTAACGCGATTCGCTAACCTCTTGACATTAAATCATCCTAGACACGCCGTTCAAATCAACTAGAAACACATTTAATGTGGAATTTGAAGGATAATTAGACAGAGAATTAGCAGTTCAAGAAGAACTCAAGACAATTCTTGGAACTTAACAGTTAATGACATGCAAACAAAACAAGAAAGAAGATACAGAAAACAATTAGGGTTACCAACCTGAAAATTACAAAACTTATTCTCACTACTTTCTTGCCTCACTTCGTATTTATAGATGTGCTAATATTGTTGGGTATGTTTGATCTTTTATATACGTATGTATACATATAGGGCGATCAGAGTTCAAATCTAATAAACACTAAGTGGTGTAACCAAAGTATTCTATATAAGGGTACATCAAGCCCAAATCCTCTCTCCGTTCCGGCTTCGACAATAAGACCTACGCACGAGTGTGTGTATTTCTGACAGAGGAGGCCCGCACCACAACAAACCTTGTAAGTCTTCACACAACAACTTCCATTCTATTAAGGACACTTAACTCATACTGAATTTAAACTGCAAAATAGGACTTTTTCTCTAACATTCACTTTTTTTGTATATCATGCCATTCCTGTATTCATTCTATAAAGTCTGTTCAAGCAATAAATATGTTAACGTCAATTTGTCGTGAATTGTTTTACCTTGTTTAACACGAAGAAATATCAAACCATAATACATTTCCCCTACTACAAGTGTCCAAGTTGCGTTCCTCACACTCAGATATTTGTGTCGGTGAGCTATAATACATACGAAGATAAACCTTCAAGTCGACACCAAGACCCACTCGATTCAATTCTCCCACGCGTAATATATGATAAAAATATCTTTTTGTGTCTAAAAATTAGGAGTCGATCATTTCAAGAAAATATACGGTATGTACATTACATGCAAATTGAAGATAAGAAAAAAGCATTTTGCCAATTGTTGCATTTCTTCGTTCCGCAAAGTTCTCTTTAATTGCTTTTCAGTGTACAGATGCATCCTCACAAGGCGCCATTGCATTCTTCTCCGGCGACAAGACAAAAATGGTTGGCGATTTGCTTTATATTTCATTGTTATTTGGAGGGGGGATGTATCTTTTTTTTTGCGAGGGTATTGTTGGGGGTCACATCATTGAACACAAGGATAGGTTGCTAATTTAACTGCCAATAAATCAATTTTTGAAAATCAAACAGAAGCAGAGCCCGGTCGTCTGAGGCTGTAGAATACGCCGACTGCACCTCTGCAGAAGGGTAAGACCCCCTCCATGAGTGGTCCAATTGGCTGGGGCAACAGAATGCACCGACTGCTTCTCTGCAAGGGGGTAAGACTCCCCCAAAGAGTGTTCTGGATATGACCAGAAACAATCTGATAATGAGGGTTCAGTAATGCTGGATCTTTGATGAATATGTAGTACCACTTTATTGCCATTGCTCTCAGGTCCACTCTGACTGGGAGTGGTAGCACCTGATAGGGTCCTATCTATGGGTCAAATCAAACTAAACTGTGTACTTATGCTAAACTGAATTGCTTGAAATAGAACTGATACATAGCATACTTGGAACCATTTAACTTTGTTGACTAAACTGAATAATTTGAAATAAAACTGTTTTTGACATTTAAATTGTACTTATGCTTAAGTGAATTGTTTGAAATAGAACTGTTCATATGTATGAAAATGGATTTTCCATTAAATAACCTACACTGGTTGATATGCCATAAAAACTAAACAAACAAACCGAACCAAATCTGCAGAAGAGTAAGACCCCACTCCAAATGAGTGTTCAGGATATGATATTAAACTGCATTTTCATGGCCATTACTCCCAGGTCCACTCTGACTCAGAGTGATAGTACCTGTTAGTGTCCTATCTATGGGCCAAATAGACCTGTTTAACTCGTTTAAAAATAATGTTACTTACAACTATTCTTTAACAAATCATATATATCTAATATGTATGGATAAACAGAAATTAGCATTAAATAACCTGCAAGGATTTATATGCCGTAAAACAAAACCATCCAACAAAACAAAAGTGGTCAAAGAAACGAGAGTATTTTTGGGTGGTAAAAATGAAAACCAAAATGTTTGTGACATAACTTTGATTGAGTTTGGTTTTATGGCATATCAACCGCAGTAGGTAATTTAAAGGCGGATCCTCTTTATACATATTTATTAAATATATGATTTGTAAACACATTTTAGAGATAATATATTTATACGAGCCTGAGCTCATCTTTTTCACCCAGTTAAATTATTTCAAGTATTGCTATAAAACAGCAACTATTTAACATCAGTCATCTATTTGCACACAGTTTGTAGGTATTTTTATTTTTAAATGACTTATAAGTAAATTGCTTGGACTCTAGTATTGCTCTTGTTTCTACCGTTAAATGGTTTCAAGTATTTCAATCTAACAGTAATAGTTCTATTCGATATTAATAATTTGTTTGCACACATTGAAGTGGTTACAAATATTGCTATTTAACACTAAGTATTCAATTCAATTTATTTGCAAACAGTCGAATGGTTACAAGTATTGCCATGTAATACCAATAATTCAATTTAGGCACACTTTTAAAGAGTTTCAAGTATTCTGATGTATTATTAACTATTCAAATAAACAGCCATTTGTTTAGACACAGTTAAATGGTCAAACAGTTATATTTCAAACAAATCGGTTTAATGCAAGTCATTTGTTTTCACGCAGTTTAGATGGTCAAACATTTCTATTTGACCCATGGATAGGATCCTATTAGGTGCGACCACTCAGAATGGTCAGAATGGCAGCAATAGCAATGAAGGGGTACTTCATATTCCTCATAGCACAACTGATTGTAATCAGATGGTTTGATGTCATATCCATAACACTTGTTAGGCGGGTCTTACTCCTCTGCAGAGATGCAATCACTGTATTCTACAGTCCCGGTCGACTGGGATGTTAATTTTAGTGTGAAACGTGTACAATACCAACATAGTTTTTTTAATAACTCATTGAGATTAATATGCAGTACAACTGAACAAACCAAAAAATCCTGATGACATTTCAAATCTAAACATGCATATTACATTCATAAGAATTCTTCCTAAAATATTACTGGCATTAAATAACTCATTGAGGTTGATATGCCGTAAAACAAAACAAACAACATTCTACTTTATCATCGAATATAATTATAAATACAACTTATTGTTTATTTCTCTTTATTTGCAGTTATAGTATAAATTCTATAAGATATGGTTAGCGACTGGTGCTTACGAGCAAGATACCATTTTTGTTTCCATTTCCTGTGCCAGATTAAAAAGATCTGGGTAGACGCCCTTGTTCAAAAGAAAAATGAAAAGGTTAGAATTCACTGAATGTGACAAATATTGCGTTAATTCTTTGATCCACTTTAGATTCGTTAAATGTATGTTTTCGGATAATCGAGATAACCTCTAAAAAATTAAGTGAAAATATAATTTTGCTTCTGATAACTTTGTGTATATGTATGTATGTGTGTGGAAAAATTGAAAAGTGTCCCATCGTAGGACGAGTCGGTTTGCCTTTCATTTCGCACAAAAAAACTTAGGAAAGGCATGCCTCAATCTTTTCACGTCCTCCATCCCCTACCCAACAATAGAACATAGCCTTTGTACGGAAACTAATCTAGGAGAAGGAAAATTCTGATTTCAAACCAGCTGCACTTGGCTAAGAATGTCACCTTTGCCGTGACACCGAGATTGTACAAAAACATAAATCGTACATATATATATATATATATATATGTGTGTGTGTGTGTGTGTGTGTGTTTGTTTGTGTGTGTGTACACATGTATATGTGTGTGAGTTTGTGAATATATATATGTGTGCGCACGCGCGCGTGTGTATGTGTGTGTGTGTTTGTGTGTGTGAATATACATATATATATATATATATATATATATTTATATGTATATGCATATATGTGCCAGTTTATATGTTATATAAATATATATATGTTAGTTTGTGAATATATATATATATATATATATATATATATAATGTGTGTGTATATATATATATATATATATATATATATATATATATTGTGGGGTTGTGTTTATATATGTATCTATATATATATATGTGTGTGTGTGTGTGTGTGTGTATGTGTGTGTGTGTGTGTGTGTACCTGTATTTTGAATGTGAGTCTTATACGTATAAGCATCTTTGTGTATATGCTTCTATCAATTAGAATGTAATAGCATATCACTCCTCTACGTATCTATATGTATCTATATAGATATATTTATCTATGTGTATCTATATGTTATCTATGTATCTATATGTATCTATATAGATATATTTATCTATGTGTAGGTGAGATATAACGGGACACTGATTTCTACTTTGACTTTCCAATTATTTTTACCAAACTTTATCTGATATTGGTAATAACTTGTCAGATACACTTGACTTCTTCTATTTTGAATGGACACACAATGAAGAATATTCCTCACCTGCACCAGCATTCTGACATTCTTGGACACAGAATTCCGAATTCTGCTGCCTTGTCCACTCTTGTAGAACTTGTTACCAAATACAAAAGAAACAGGAATATAAACGATTTTAAGACAACAAAAGTGATTCCGGAAATCTCAAATATTCTTTTTATTTATTTATTTATCGTAATAGAAGTTGCAATATAAATGTTCTTAAAATTCAAGCTGCAATTAAAGCTCACGGGTACTTCTGGTGGTGTAATGGTTAACAAGTTAGACAAGCAAACCTTCACAAATGAGTTTGATTCTCATTGGATGTCCCATTCATACGGCTTTGTGATCTAAGCTAACCACTTAGTAAATTACTACTATTAAAGCGCACCACCATTTTAAACATTATCTCAGAGATCTATTGGACCAGAACAGTTAGACTGCATGAGGGACCCTGCCACTTACAAATCCAGGGGCAGATGATGGTGGTATGGTAGTAGATGTTAAACCTTCCAGCCTATAACCTATATATATATATATATATATATATATATATATATATATATATTGCTGGTGTGTTAATATATATACATATTTCTGGTGTTAACGTTCTCAGAAATTCTGAATTTTTAATAGTTTAGTCTAGTTCTATTTTATGGCATATCAACCCTGGTTAGTTATTTAATACCAAATCCTGTTTATTTATATATATATGTGATTTTAAGCTAGTTGTTTGTGTGGGTCACATTATTCGTAAACGAGCCTTAACTTATTAATTTGCTCATAGTTAATTACCTTTAAATGTTGTCATCATACACGAATTATTCGATTTAATCTAAGCATTTATTTGCTTTTTCCATGCGCAAACAAATGATCAATATTAAATTAGATAGGAATAATGGATAAATAAAATTGTGAGAGTTTGATAGCAACACTTGGAACCATTTAAAGTAAGTTGGCGACCTTAGTCGAGGGTGACCCAAAGGCTCCCTTTTCAATAGCTACTACACTAAGATGTAGGGGAGGGCGCTACTCCATTCTCAGGATTGCTCCAATTTACCCTTGATCCTTACTTTATAATGATGAGTGTTTTGCAAGGCAGCATCAAGTACCATTTATCGAGTCTTTGGTATAACTCGACCTGGGATTGAACTACTGTCTCCGGAACCATTGGCGAACACTCCACTCATTAGGCCAATGGAACCATTTAACTGTGTTCCAACAAATGAGTTCTTGCCTGTTTGAAAATGTTACCGACAAATTATTCGTTTACAATTCATATTATTATAGTTATTATTATTTACTGAGAGCAAACAAATGATTCATATTAAATCAGAGAGGAAAATTTATTGAATTGTAATACTTAAAGCCACACACACACACACACACACACACACACATATATATATATATATATATATATATATATATATATATATATATATATATACAGGATTTGGCATAAAATAACATACAATGGTTGATATGCCATGAAACACAAAGAACCAAGCATCATTTGCACACAGTTTAATGGTTTCAAATATTAAACAGTTCTATTTGGCCCAAAGATGGAGCCCGAAAAGGTGCTACCACTGCGGGTCTGAGTAGGCCTGGGAGTAATGGTAAACCCCAAAACAGAATCCTTGCCATCAGAAGCGATTTAATGTCATGCCCATGCCAATTTTTTATGGTTTGAATGAAAGGCGTAGATTAGCATAATAATGTCTAAATTAAAACCAGACGTCCATCACTGAATTTCTCCATGTACAAAAACTTTCACCGATTGCTATTCATCGACGCTTTTAAACGTTTACGGAGACCAAATAGTTTATGGAGCTGTAAAATACACCAACTATTTTTCTGCTGAGGAGGAAGACCCCCTCCCAACGAGGGTCCTGGATATGACACTAAACAATCTGATAGTAAGGCTGCAATAATGTTGGAGCTTTGGGGAATGTTGAGTACACCTTTGTTCCATTGCTACAAGGTCCACTAGGGCCCGGATTGGTAG
This sequence comes from Sepioteuthis lessoniana, assembly GCA_963585895.1. NCBI lineage: Eukaryota > Metazoa > Mollusca > Cephalopoda > Myopsida > Loliginidae > Sepioteuthis > Sepioteuthis lessoniana. The sequence continues at coordinate 49,987,153 of OY757926.1, read as the reverse complement.
CATCTGATAGGGTTTTATCTATGGGTCAGAAACTGTGTACTTATGCTAAACTGAATTGTTTGAAATGGAACAAAAACAAAAAACTATACTTATACAAAACTGAAATGCTTGAAATAGAAGTGTTTGAGTAAATTGCAATAGCTTGAAATAGAAATGTTTTTGACAATTAAACTGTGTACTTATGTTAATCTGAATTGTTTGAAATAGAACTGTTTATTGCATTTATTTGCATAAAAATAGATTTGGCATTAAATAAACTACAATGGTTGATATGCCTTAAAACCCAAACAAACAGTTGATGTACAATTAGGTGGTGGGTAATGCGTTTCAGTAATAGATATAGTGATGAGAGTGATATAGCTATCAACTGACAAAATGAATCGCACCCCTATTAGTTCATCTTTACTAATAGGGGCGGTGCGAGATGGACAAATCGGACAACAGTTTCCTTATAACGACACTGTCACTGCTTTTATGGAAAAATATGTCTTATTCGGACACAGTCGGTAGCGGCTGCGACTGCAGAATACACTGGCTGCATCTCTGCAGATGGTTAAGACTTCCCAAATGAGTGAACTGGATATGACACGAAACAAATTAGGGCAAATTCTATCAGAGACTGGACATTGTCGGTGAGTT
>OY757926.1:49968463-49986314 GCA_963585895.1 Sepioteuthis lessoniana | reverse complement strand
ATATATATATAACAAATATACATGTGTATACATTTAACACACATATATCTGTGTATATGTAACACATATGTATATATGTAATACGTATATATGTATGTATGTATGTATGTATAACATACATATGTGTATGTGTCTGTATTTTACATATATATATATTTATTTATACATATAATACATATATTTATATATATATATGCTCAGACAGATGTATATATATGTATATATTAATATATATATGCACATATGTATATATAATAAACATACATATACATATATATATACATATATATGTGTATATATTTTTAAATGAAAAGATTTGTATTTTTTAATACTTATTTATTTGGACCTTACAAGCGTGTATGTTTCCAGCTTTTGGCTTTCGTCACAGAACATATGCTGCATAAGGCCATGCAAAGGAGCTACTCAATGAGATTTGAACTCACTCATGTTTGTTGGGCTTGTTGGTCGAATGGTCTTCAATTTTGTATTGGTTTATATAGAGGTCACTCCTACCTTTTCTATTCTCAAAGTCTGTTTCTGTAGTCTGTTTATACCCCAATTGGTCTTTGATTTTTTAATGTTATAAAGTTATTGTTTTTTTACCCTGGGTAGTTGTGTGTGGGCGTGTGGGTGTGTGTTTAAGATGTTTTGGATTCTACTTATAATTACTTTTTCTTCTCTGTGTGTGTCTGTTTGTATATGTGTGCGTGGTTTGGGCTTGATTGTTCCTGTCTGTAAGGGTAAACTTTTGATATTGTGCTTTTTTTGTAGTAGTTTGGTTTAAAATTCTCTGGTATTTACTTTTTATAAATAATTTTAAAAATAATTTTTGTATATATATACACACACACAAATTCATACACGCGTGCACACACACACATATGTATTTGTTTCCATTTGTGTGCGTGTATAATTCCTGTTTTATTCAACTCAAACATCTTAGACAATATAATCGAATATAACATAGGATCAACACAAGCCCTCAATACCAGAACATCACTTCACAGGAGCAATATTAAAATATCAGAAAATAGAAAATTAAATGTATCGAAACAACTATACGAATTTAGTCAAGGTAAATTTAAAGTTATATATATATCAAACTAACGATTATATACATTACTTCAAAAAAAAGAAAAGACTTCATTGAATATTAATAAAAAATGAATTATACACATACACAAATGGAAACAAACTTACATATGTATATACCTACATGCACAAAATTTATGAGTAAAAATTATTAGTAATAAGTAATTACCAGTAAATTTCAAACCACACTACCACAAAAAAAGGTCAAGACCAAAAGTATACCCACACACATGGGAATAATCAAGCCCAAACTACAGAGAGAGAGAGAAAGAGAGAGAGAGAGAGTAACTGTAAGGGGAATCCAAAACTACTTTAACACTCTCTCTCACACACACACACACAACTACCCAGGGTAAAAAAAACAAACTTTATAACATATCAAATATCATAGATCAATTGGGGGTAAATACAGACACACTTTGGGAAAAGGAAAAGGGATGAACCCAAATAAAAGTGAAAACCATTCAACCAACAAGACCAAAAAACACAAGTTCGAGTCTCATTGAGTACCCTATTCGCATGGCCTAGTTCCACATATGTTCTCTGGCGAAAGGAATAAGCTGGAAATATACACGTATGTAAGATTGAAATAAATTAAAAAATCTTTAAAATTATACAAAACTTTTCGTGGTCCTATTCATTGTAAAGTATTTTTTTCTCTTTTTGACCTACAACGAAAAAACATTTAAATATGTATATATATATATAAATATATGTTCTATATATACATCATATTATATATATATATATATATATATATATATATGTGTGTGTGTGTGTGTGTGTGTGTGTGTATTATATATGTACATTTTAAATTATTCGGTCGTTTTGTGGGATATTGATTTTTCGTTACGAAGATTCATTTCCAACAATCTGTTCTTTTCGAAAGTCGAATCTTCTGAATATTTTAGACTGTCAATGTAGAATTCGGTAAAAGATGTTATGTATTCCGAGAAAATGTTTTAAACAAAACTCGCATTTCCAAATTAAAACACAAATTATAGTTGTTATTTTAACGACCGCAGATGGAAACACGTTGGGAGGAATGATCTCATTCAAAATTTTTCGAACCCTCAGCACAGTTCAAACAGAAGCTCTTCAATTTGGTCTTAAATTCACGACTGGGTAAATAACCTCAACATTGTAAATTTAATAAACACAAACTATTGACACAATGATTCCAATTTCAACACTGACAACCTTGCTTTACGTAGGAGACACAAAGCTGCATTGATTTCTCAAGGAATAACAATATTAACATCACACCTTCTGATAAACGTGGAGGTGATGTCATCATGGATTCCACTCATTATAACAAAAAAATAATGGAATTATTAAAAGACATACGTTTGGTTACGTTTGGTTTTATGGCATATCAACAATTGTTGGTTATTTACTGCTAAATCTTCTTTAGACATATGTATATCAAATATATATGATTTGGTTTGGTTTGGTTTGGTCTGGTTTTATGGCATATCAACATCATCATCATCATGTCAGCCGCCAGCACGGATCTCCCTGACCCTCTCTCGCCACCCGTCTCTATCGTCCATCACTCCCTATATGTCTTCAAGGCTACACCCTGTATCCGTACAGAGCTGTTGTATATAGGTTCTAGCTGGTCGTCCTGCCTTTGTTCGTCCATATGAAGGGGTCCACTGGAGTATGTCGCTGATGAGTTCGCCCCTACTTCTCCAGCAGTGTCCTGTATGTCTGGTTCATCTAACTTGCATAGTTTACCTGATAGGTGGTAGGTGGCTGTACAGCTGCTGCTATGTGGGGTGCTGATTCCAGGACTTGTTCAATATTGCTTGTAGCATTCTAATGTAATTGCCGTCAAGCTTTTTCTCCATACATTTAGTTAGCGTCCATGTAGAACATCCATACAGCAGTATCGACATGACTGCAGCTTGGAAAAAACAGCGTTATATATTATCAGTCAGGTCTGACTTCCATACGACCAATAGGCTATCGATAGCTGTACATGCCTTTACTAGTCGTGTGTTGATGTCTGTCTCGGTTGATGAGACACTGCTTCCTAGGTAGGTGAACTTGTCCGCTAGATTCAGAGAACTACCATTTAGTGTGGAGATGTCGCCTGTTTGATTAAAGCACATGTATTCCGTCTTATCTGGTTGACATGGAGGCCTATGCCAGCAGCTGCTCATTCCAGACTATGTAGCAGGGTTTCGGCTTGGGCGGGTGTATTTGCCAGAAGCGTAATGTCATCGGCGTAGTGTGCGTCCGTAATTGTTTATGCGGGTTATCTTTTGCTTCTTTCCTTTGTCAGCTTGAAACCGTTGTCTTTTATTTTATCAAGCATGTAGTCTAGACAGATATGGGGCTAATGTGTCTCCTTGCAGCACACCTGCTACAATATCGAAGGGGAGCGGACTTTTACTATCGCGTTCTAACATAATTTAGAAATTAATCACAACTTTAATCTTAAAGATTCCAAAATGTTGGTTTTAAAAATAATAAAAGAAAAAACAGTGGAAAATGTTGAATCCAGTATCATTTCAAATTACAATACTAACAGAGACTTGGATTTTTTCAATTTGTCTCCTTCGGTCAAATACGTGCAGAAAAGTTACAAAATCTCAAGCCAAAAACAGTTCGGCTTCATTGTTTTTACATATTTAGAAAGATATGTAGCAAATAGATATTCGAATTAAATAGAGATAGAAAGGTTGACACTGATAACCATAGTTCTCCAGGGTGACCCGAAGGCTTCCTTTTGAATAGCTACTACACCGAGGTGTAGAGGAGGACGCTGGATTACTGCACTCAGAATTATAAGGTACGTATCAAGGGTGAGTGTTAAGCAAGGAGGAATCAAGTACCATTTTTCGAATCTTTGGGATTGAACCACGGTCTTCCGGACCATTGACCAACACTGGAGAGATATATTACGGAGTGTTTATGACAGGTTGATATAAACTGAATAATATAAATATTAGCATAGATGGATAGATGTGATATTTTTTATAAATAAATTTTGGAACGCTAACTGCATCACCAAAATTTGAAAAAGAATGCTATCAACAAGACTAGAATATCTTAAAACTTTCCCATCTTTGCCGTTTCATTTAATAACCGACACGCCCCAGTGAAGGTTTGAAAACTAAAACGTTTAATGTTAGCGAATTTTTCAACAAATAAAGTCATCCACTGAAGATCTTGTGTTTTTTTATCTCTGTACATTTTCATTCTATCGGATTTATATCCAGTTTCCACCACCACCGCAATCTCTCTCTCTCTCTCTCTCACACACACACACACATATTATATACATTTATATCAGATATATTTTACATATAAAGTTGGCGACCTTAGTCGAGGGTGACCTGAAGGCTCCCTTTTCAATATCAACCACACCAATGTGTAAGGGAGGGTGCTACTCCTTTCCCTGGGTTGCTCCACTTTACTCTTGATCCTTACTTTATAATGCTGAGTGTTAAGCAAGGCGACATCAAGTACCACTTTTGCGTTTTTGGTATGACGCGACCTGGGATTGAACCCCGGTCTCCAGGACCATTAGTGAACACTCTACTCGACCAATGGCCCAGTAATGTTTCAATATACGTGGGACCCATACAAAAAGTAATTCTGTGTTCTTTTTTTTTCAGATTTGAAAATAGTATACTTGTAATATAATGGCTGAGGGATTTCGTTTGATGCCTTTGGGTTTAGTTAGGCTGAGGACCTTTCGGCTCAGTGCATGGGTTACTTAGGTGCAACATTAACACAGGTGTTCACGCGCGCGCGGGAGCGGAGCGAACGTGTCACTCAGAGATGTCACAATAGCCCGAGATGGGAAACGGGGCTAGCAAGTGCAGGTGACGTCACGCACCGGAAGCGCGCAGAGGATTTGGGGAATTTGAAGAAAGTTAGTAGAGTTGAGACTAGACACCGGACGAGAAGGGTTGACTTTCGCTTGCTCGCGGAGGCCTTGGGCAGGTGTCGCACGAGATTGGGTGTCGCACGAGATGAAAAAGCCAGAATAGAAAGGTTGTGCCTCTCTCTCCTTATGTCGAAAAACCTCTAAACTCAAAGTTAATAAAAAGTTTCATACCTAAACTGAGAAGTCGTAAGTGTTTTTCGTCTTTCGAGATTCCTATGTTCTATGTATATATGTTATGAACATCCCATGTACATTTCGCATATTCATGTATATGGCTATGGTACTTACTATAACAACTATTAATCTTTGATCACAATGCCTTGGACAAGAAAGGAAAATATTTTGCGTCACTGCTTATTTGGAGACAAAAATCTTTCAAAACTGTCTCAAAATAAATGCAACCCATTAATGGCGGTCATTTGGAACAAGTCCTGTAAAAAATGCATCCATTGGGCTAGAGACGTCAAATTAATGCTTTTTTTTATTGTTATTATATCAACTTCCAGGAGATACAATATCTTTTTAAGTTTCTTGTCTCAACAATAAATCATTATCAAATTAAAGGTTTGCATCTATTTTGAAACAGTTTTGAATGATTTTTGTTTCCAAATAAGTAGTGACGCCAAATATTTTTCCTCTCTTGTCCAAGGAATTGTGATCGAGGATTAATAGTTGTTATAGTATACTATTTTCAAATCTGAAACAAAAAAGAACATAATGTTATTATTAGTAGAGTTATTAGCAGTCACATGGGTCCCATGTATATTGAAACACCTTATATATATATATATATAGAGAGAGAGAGAGAGAGAGAGAGAGAGTTGGTTGGTTGATTGGTTGGTTTTTATGACATATCAACTTCTTATGGGTTATTTTATGCCAAATCCTGTATACATATACATAATCATGCATAGATATCAAATATATATGAATTATAAGTGCATATTTTGTAGTATAGCATTTTTAGACAAACCAGTGCTCACTTGTTTGCACACAGTAATACATACACACACACACACACACACATATATATATATATATATATATATATAGAGAGAGAGAGAGAGAGAGAAAGATAATTAAATTGAGACACCCAGTATTAAGAACATTGTCGTGCTTAATTTGTTCCATTACACTTTTAGGATGAAGAATGAAAATTTTTAGGGTGACTAAATTCTTTTGACTGGTAGTGTATATATTATATCATATAAATGAGATATGAATATTTATATATTTGTATTATATATATATATATATATTGTCATCCACAGAAAACCTGTTTCGTTGTATCACAACTATTCAGTGTGGCTAGACACGCAGGACGCTTCAAGCTGGTATCGAAGCCTGTCTAACTTTACGCTATAAAGGGTATCTAACCGCTCAGTCATTTCGACGACATACGTCAGCTCAGAATTTATAACGCCTATGTATTAGCTTTCGTTTGTTTACATTTTGCGCTATCGGATACCAGAGTGCTCAATTCATTGGGAGAGCTTTGCGTTACGCGGGTTAATTCCTTCGCCAGAGCGCTCCACGCCCGGGAGGGGAGTGTATATATTGTCATCCACAGACGGACTGTTTCGTTGTATCACAACTCATCAGCGTTGCTAGATACGCAATATATATATATATATATATATATATAAGTTCGGATGGTGCAATTGATATAACGATCCCAAACACTATAAACTGAAAATCATCAGGGGCTGCTGACTTTTTGTCTTTGTTATTTTAACTTAACTTTACAATTGGTCTATCATTAATATTAAGCTCTCTTTATGTAAAAATATGACAAAATACTTATATATATAAATATATAGATATAAATGGGTGAGATAACCTTTTCTGAAATGTTACGGTGATACGACGCTGGGTAGCTTCGAGTGGTGTCAGGCAATGCACTTGTTCACATAACAGAGGAGTTAGGTTGTTAAACCTTACCCAATGGACACGTCTCTTGTCACAGATAGTGTAATAAAGAGTAATGTAACATGGCTTATTATAGGTTTCTAATAATGTTTTTTTTTTCTTATAATGTTAATTTACTGTTAATATAATCTTGAAACTTTTTCTCATAATGTTTTTCCTTCTTTGTTCCGTTCTTAATAATTTTCTTAATAATGTTCTCAATAACTGTACGATCCTTCAGTTATTTTTTGTGGGGTGGGGTTCTTGTTTGTTTTGTTTTTTGGTTGTTTTTGTAGCTGTTTTTTGGGTGGGGTTGTTTGTTTTCTTTTTCTTTTCTTTTTTCTTTTAAAATGACATTTCTTTGATTTGGTTGTTTTATTTCCTTCCTCAAATCAGTCAAAGAATTCTCTGCATAAAATGTTAATATGAGAAACGGAACATTCTATCAAAGAATTCACAGACGCCTACAAAGAACCGGACAACTGCTGCCCGTGGGTTTATAAGATAAATTTTATTGACACCAGCTTATATATATATATAAGTAATTCTCCTCTAATAACCATGGGCGTATGTGTTCAAAAAAGATGCATTTGATTTTTACCAACATAGGCATCTTTTCAAGTTTCTATTGCTGTCTGATCACAACTGACAAATATTATTCCTCCTTCTTATCTTTCTCTTCCTACGACTCTTTCCCCTTATTTTCTTCTTCTTCTTCTTCTTCTTCTTCTTCTTCTTCTTCTTCTTCTTCTTCTTCTTCACTGCCCTTTCCCCTGACGAATTTTGCTTGACCAGCAGCAGCAGTGGGTCATTTCTTGCCGGCTTATGTACCACATGACATGTCCTATAAAGAAGATTTAAATAACAGCCAATTTCTCTTTCATTTTCCCGACTTTCTTGCATCCAGTTCCAAAATGATAGTCGGCTGTTCTATTCAGCCATTAATTCTGTTGTTGACGCCAGTCTTTTTTCATAAAGTCTTTTGAAATTTATTAGCGTCTTTCAGTTTCATTCATACAGAGGTTTTGATTCTACTTCCCTTAAAATGCATCAATTCCGCTGTCAGAAGACACGTTACTACCCACGGACCCATTAATATTTAATATTTTTCCGCAGACCGAATATATCAGGTATCATCCGATATTATCGGGGACTCTTCGGTGACTATTGCACATGGAAATTTTTGGCGTACCAATTGGCCTAGCTAGAGCTTTTGCCCACTATCTACACACGCAAAGTTTGTAACTCACGTAATTAGTTTGAAACTGATATTAGGCTAAAATTTAGCACCAAGAAAGTCGCATAATACTCGGGTGTATACGGTGACTAGATTATGCACAATGTTTTTGATATTATCCATTGCAGTTTTTAATACTGACATTCTCTCAAAAAAAAGATTTTTTTTATATAACAAGATACCTTACTACCAATCAAATGATTTAGTAGAGCCTTTCAGCTTTATTTTTCTTGAATTTTTGGTTGCCCTTCCACCAAAACATATCGATTCTATTGTCACACGTTTCCTTACGATCCACGATCTCATAAATATTTAATATCTTTTAGCATTATCAGAATGCGCTCAATAATTTTAATATTGTCATTCCCACAAAAAAAAAAAAAACTGATTCTATTGTGCAAACTTAGCTTACTACTCTCTGATCTATTAATATTAATCCCTTTCTGCATAACCAGAATGTACATAATGGTTTCAATACTGTCATTTCCAAAAAAAAAAAAAAACATTGATTTTTTTTTTAATTGCAAGATACTTTACCACCTACAAACTCATTAATATTTAAAACCTTTTCGCATAGTCAGAATATGCAAAATGTTTTCAATATTATTATCAATCTCTTTCCAAGTACATTGATTCCATGATCACAAATTACCAATGGGCCCAGTAATATTATCTGTTCAACGTAAAACATGTTTAATGTTTTTCAGTGTTGCCATACTATGTCCAAAGACAATGTTTGTTTGTGTTTTATGGTATATCAACCTTTGTAGGCTATTTAAAGTCAGATCCATTTTAAACACAGTTCAATTTTAAACAATTCAGTTGAGCATAAGTACACACTTTAATTGTCAAAAACATTTTTCTTTCAAGCTATTCAATTTTGTCAAACAGTTCAAATTCAAACAAGTCATTTTAGTTTGAGTATAGATTTTGTTTACACACAGTCAAATGTCAAAACAGTTCTATTTCAAACAATTCAGTTTAGCATAAGTACAGTTTCAATGTCAATACAGTTCTATTTCAAACACTTCAGTTTAGAATACATAAACAGTTCCATTTCAAGCAATTCAGTTTAGCTTAAGTACACAGTTTAAATGTCAAAACTGTTCTATTTCAAGCACTTCAGTTTTGCATAAGTACGCTGTTTAGTCCTATTTGGCACATAGATAGGACCCTATTAGGAGCTACCAATCTAGGTTAGTGTAGACCTGCGAGCGATAGCAATGAAGGGGTACTCCGCATTTCCCAAAGCTCCAGCATTACTGGAACCTCACCATCAGATTTTTTAGTGATTCATTGGTGGGGGCGGTCTTAATACTCCGCAGAGAAGCAATCGGTGTATTCTACAGCCCTAGCCGACTGGGCAACCAAAGACTGTGATACCACGTGATACATTAATATTTTATACCTTTCTGCATAACCTGAATGTGCATAAAGCTTTCAATATTATCCAAAAATATGATTTCAGGATTAGAAATTACCCAACTATCCATGAATCTATTTATGATTCTTACAATTTCATACAATTAAGACAAAAATATTTTCAGTATATCCTCACTTTTCCCTAACTTTACTGCTACATGTAACTAAACTACCCCTTGATCAATCAGTGATAAGTATTTATATACTTAATCTTTGCAGTTTTCTTACATTTCCCCAGAAAAAAGAGATTTACATTCGTAAGTTATTTAACTATCCATGGATCTGTCAATTTTTCCTGCGAGCGGGATTAAGATGTATACAATATTTTCAATGTACCTTCCGTCTAACTGAATAAATTGATACTGTTGTCAAATTGTTATATAATGAAGGAATGATTTTTTTTCTATTTTAATCCTTTTTCATTAATTATATTTTATCATTCAGTTTGGTTGGGCTTTGAACTATTCGGCTCTTAGTTCAGGTGCACAGTTGTTGGGTACAGTTTTACGCTCGTGCGCAAAGGATATGACAATCACCATTGTCATAATAAACCCCAGACAGGAAATGAGGCTGGAGTGTGGATGACGTCATGCCCGGAAAAGATGGTCCTGAGAATTTGGGGATTTTGAAAAAGAGTCAGTTGAAGGTTGACATTGGGCCATGCAGGCAGAAAGTTGACTTCCTGCCATTGAGTTGGAAGTTGAGAGTTGGATTTTGACCATTGAAGATGTAGTTGGGTTTTTCGGATTTCTACCGACAGATATCTAAAGCATCACGGGATGTCGGCATTGTGCCTCTCTCCTCGTGTCGAAGAACCGAAGTCAAGAAATTAATAAAACGTTCGCACCTGAACGACAGAGTCCGCTTGTATTTGTATTTGACTATATATGAATATGTGTATTGTATTACAGTTGTGATTGATCTCATCACAGTATGCAACAAAATGTTACTTTTCTGCTCACAGATCGGGTAATAGATAATACTCTCTTGGATAGATTCTATTCCATAGTTTTCTTTAGGAGTGCGGTTTGTACGGAAAGAGGTCCTCTCTCTCTCTCTCTCTCTCTCTCAGGAGATGGAGACGAGTAAATATTTGCAGACATGGAAAATATGGTGCAATCAGACTAATCTATTGAGACAAATTCAGGAAACCCATGGGAGTGCGTATTCTCACGGCATTAAAATGTATGCTAGACTGAGTTGCATAAGCCCAGTTGGCTGGAGCTCTAAAATACACAGACTACATCTCTGAAGAGGAGTAAGACCTCCACTCAACCAGTGTGTTAGATATAACACTAAACAATCTGCTGGTGAGGTTTCACTAATACTGGAGTTTTAGGGAATGCAGAGTACTCCTTCATTGCCATTGCTCTCAGGTCCGCTCTGGCCCAGAGTGATAGCACCTGAAAGAGTCCTATCTATGGGCCAAATAGAACTGTTTGACATTTAAACTGAGTGCGAACGAATGACTGATGTTTAATTGATTTGTTAGGGATACATAGCAATACTTGGGAATAAATTCAGACAGTATGAAGGAAGTAAAAGAGTAAAGAAAGTTAACATGTTTCACTTTAAGGACAGCTTGTCCAAATATTACATTTCATTTCTGTTATGATGCTAACAAAAGAAAGACACGAGGAACGCAAAAAGGTTGATAGAAAAACATATATATTCAAGTAACAGAAACAAGATGCGAGCGAACCTGGTTAAACAGCAGTTATTTGATAGGAAGCTGAGAGTCCGGTGGGGTAATGACTATCCGTCCACTACGCAGATGGTATCACACGTGATTGTGTCACACTGATTTGGTTAACTCCGTCAAACGCTCTCGTTGACGTGTATCTATGGAGGAGGGTGAGTTCATTATGTAGAAAGTACAAAGATTTCACAAAAAGAAGACAAGTGATGACAATATATGTATTGATGAAACATGGACAATTATTAACAGGTTAAAAACCATTTGGAAATCTGATCTCCCTAATAAAATAAAACCAGAAGTAGCCGTGTCCGTACAACTGTATGGCTACATCACTTAAACTCGAACGAAACTACTATAGAATACACTGACTGCATCTCTGCAGAGAGGTAAGACCTCTCCTCCACTGTCAATGAGTGTCCTGTGTCACAGTCGACTGGGGCTTTTGAATATACCGACTGCATCTCTGCAGAGAGGTAAGACCCCTCCTCCACTGTCAATGAGTGTCCTGTGTCACAGTCGACTGGGGCTTTTGAATATACCGACTGCATCTCTGCAGAGAGGTAAGACCTCTCCTCCACTGTCAATGAGTGTCCTGTGTCACAGTCGACTGGGGCTTTTGAATACACCGACTGCATCTCTGCAGTGAGGTAAGACCCCTCCTCCACTGTCAATGAGTGTCCTGTGTCACAGTCGACTGGGGCTTTTGAATATACCGACTGCATCTCTGTAGAGAGGTAAGACCCCTCCTCCACTGTCAATGAGTGTCCTGTGTCACAGTCGACTGTTACTTTTGAATATACCGACTGCATCTCTGCAGAGAGGTAAGACCCCTCCTCCACCGCCAATGAGTGTCCTGTGTCACAGTCGACTGGGGCTATTGAATACACCGACTGCATCTCTGCAGAGAGGTAAGACACTTCCTCCACTGTCAATGAATGTCATGTTTCCCTGTCGACTGGGGCTGTTGAATACACCGATTGCATCTCTGCAAAGAAGTAAGACACCCACCCTCACCCCCAACAAGTGTACTGGATATGAAATTAAACAATATGATGGCAAAGCTCCAACATTGGAGATTTGGGAAAAGGGATTACCCCTTCATCTCCAATACTCCCAGGACCACTCTGAGCCGGAGTGGTAGCATCTGATAGTGTTCTGTCTATGAGTCAAAAAGAGCAAACTACGTGTGTAAACAAATGACTGATGTTAAATTGTGACTGTTATATAGAAATACTTGAAACCATTGAACAGTGTGCAAAAAAGAGCTCAGGTTCGTTTAAAAAAGGTTCTCTACAAAATATGCTTACAAATCATATATATATATATATATATATATATATATTCAGTATATATATATAAAGAGAATTTACCATTAAATAATCCACAATGGTTGATATGCCAATCAAACCCAACCAAACCAAACATCATGAAACCAGTCTAGCACAACATCAAATTTCAGTCAATTTTTTTTTTCTAAACTAAAACATCCCCATATTTTATAATTAAAAAAAAAAGCTCAGACTCGTTTAAGAATGTCATCTACAAAAGGTGTTTACAAATTATACATATATCTAATGTATAAACAGGATTTGACATGAAATTTCCTACAACGGTTGATATGCCATAAAACTCAACCCGACCAAACCAAAACAATTTAATGAAACATCAGGAGAAAAATTGATGGAAACGCTACAAGAATGCTACGCGCTATTTAGATCAAATCTTGGAAACATCACCTACTTATCTTCCATCACACAAAACATCCAAGTGAGACGAGCAACATACGCTAAGGGAAGTCTCCGTGGTGTTTTAGATAACGTACTGGACTGCGACATCTGAGTAAGCGAGTTCTGACTCCAATCGTGCTATTACGTTCACTTTTGGACAAAAAGAAAAGACACGGACTTCATTATCACCTCCAGGTATGCGTTAATTAGTGCCACTACTGTTCTTCGACAAAGATGGCTTTGGCTTTAAATAACCTACGGAGGTTGATATGTCATTAAAAGAAAAGAAACAAAACGGTTCAATGGTTTCATGTAACAATTTCTTTTTGATAAAAACCATTTGTTTGCACACTGTTATATGGTTACAGTTATTCCTATCTAACACCAATAACTTTCATACAATTATATGGTTTCAATCCCATCAAAGGGATAAACACCTAGGCAGTCCCCATTGTAAGATACTTGGAACCATTCTTGAAATGGACAAGGGAAGAACTCTAACAAATGGACTAGAGAACAAAAAAAAACGATGCCTAAGGTATTACATCCGAGAGATGACAAAGACTGTATGTGTCCAGAAAGAAGGAGCATTGAAGATAGCGTTGATGCATCGATACGACGACCCGAAGAATACCTAGAAAAGAGCAAAGAAAGTCTAATTACAGGGACCAGAAACATAATGATCAACAGAACAACAATAACTAGGAAAAGGAAATGAGAGAAAAACCACTATGGATATTTCAAACGAGAAACAGGCGAAATCTCACACGGGAAGACGTGGATATGACTAAGAAAGAGAAGCCTTAAAAAACAGAATCTTTTCTAATAGCAGCTCAAAACAACGCCATAAGGACCAACTATGTTAAATTAAATAGAGATAAAAAGCAACAAAATAACATATATAGGTTATGTGTCGATAGACGAAACGATTAATCACATAAGAGAATGCAGCTGATTTGCACAAAAAGAGTATAAGACTAGACACAACTGGGTGGGGAAGATCAGCCACTAGGAAGTGTGCAAGAAATTTAAATTTGAATAGAATACCTAAATGGTATATACACAAAACAGAATCCATCCCGGAGAATGAGACATACAAAATTCTTTGGTATTTTGAGATATAAACATATTATCTAATCTCGGCCAGAAGACCAGATCTAATGATAGTCAACAAAAAAAAAACTGTCGAATGGTAGACTTTACTGTCGCGGTAGACCACAGATTGAAAATAAAGGAAAGTACTTAGACCTTGCTAGGGAACTAAAAAAAGTTATGGGACACAATGCTGATGGTAATACCAGTTGTAACTGACGCACTCGGAACAATACTCAAAGGCTTGGTAAAGGAACTGGAAGAATTAGAAACCATAGGACGAGCCGAGACCATCCAAACTACATTTTTGAGATTGGTCAGAATACTGAGAAGAGTCCTGGAGACTTGGGGACACTTGCTGTCTCTTAGGCTCCAATGAAAGACCATCAGCTTACGCTGGTGTTAAAAACTCGCAAGAAGTAATGATAATAAATCTGAGTTAACAATTATAACAGCAAGTAACTAGTCTTAATAAAAATAATTCGCATTTAAGAATACTTGATGCCATTCATTACAAACAATACTTGATGCTATTCATTACAAACAATACTTGATACTATTCATTACAAACAATTTTCAACCAGATCTATTTGACTCATTGGTTAGACTCTAACAGGGGTCAGCGTGGATCTGGGAGTAGTTGCAATGAAGAGGATACTCCATAATTCTGAGAGTTTTAAAATCGGAACGCTTTCTTTTTCTTTTTTTAGTTGATATGCCATTAAACAAAGTAACCAAACCTCTCGTGTTTATGCATATAACTCTCTTGAATTTTTTTCCCTTCCAGAGCTTCTACCGATTACAAATCTTATTACAATACTTCTTATCACTTTCTTAAGACTAGTCCCAAAGGTATAAAAGCGTTCTTACTTCTATCTTCAGATACAGCCACCATTAACAGACTCTTCTAGTTCGATTTTGTGCGGGACTTTTCTCTACTCGGGAGTGGGAATTTTTTGGGGTTTTTTTTTTTTTTTGTTAGGGTAAGCTGGTTTCTGCCTTTTACATTATACCCAATCCCTTCAAAAACATACTTCTACGATGCTCACAAGAGACCTTACTACCTATGATATCATTAATAGTTCATACCTTTCTGTTTATTTAGAATATTCATAATATTTTTAATATCCTAATCCCTTACAAAATACATTCAAGCGCTCGTGGTGTTATGGTTATTGTCGTAAGAAATAGATACGGCAACCGGAGTTCAAATTTTTGATAAAACTATTCGTATTTTTTATATCGCTAATATCCTTGGGAAAGATATGAATCCTAATATTCTCCCACCAGTTATCAAATAATAGTAGGACAGACTGGGCTTTTTAACCTTGGTATGGTAAGAAATGCAGGTGGAAAAAAAAACTCTTAATTCAATCCTGTAAAACTCCGCTTAAATATTTACCTTGAATCACATACTGCACGTGCCTAGGATTTGTATATATATATATATATATACAATTTTATGTTATCTTGACACCCACTTAGAGGATCTAAGTGGGTGTCGGTTGGGGCTGTAGAATACACCGACTGCAGACCCCCCAAGGAGTGTTCTGATATATGACACTAAACAATCTGATGGTGAGGCTCCAGTGATGCGGGTGCTTTGGGGAATACGGAGTACCTCTTCAATGCCATCGCTCCCAGGCCCACTCTGGCCCGGAATGATTGCACCTGATAGGGCCCTATCTATGGGTTAAATAAAATTAACGGCATACTTATGCTAAGCTGAATTGTTTGAATAAGAACTGTTTGACTAAACTGAATAGCTTTAAATAAAAATGTTTGTGACAATTAAACCGTACTTACATTTAAACTGCGTGCTTATGCTAAACTTAATTGTTTGAAATGGAACTGTTTTTTGACATTGAAACTGTACTTATACTAAACTGAATTGTTATATATAGAACTGTTTTGACATTTAACTGTGTATAAACAAAATTAGCTGAAGTAGCATCGTTTGAATAAACTGAATAGTTTGAAATAGAAATGTTTTTTGACAATTAAACTGAGTACTCATGCTAAACTGAATCGTTTGAAATAGAATTGACTATTTGTGTAAAAATGGATTTGGCGTTAAATAACCTACAAATGTTGATATGCCATAAAACTCAAACAACCAACCAAACCATCAACCATCTAATGTTTAATAAGATGTGTGTATTTAGAATGTGCGCACTGTTTTCAAAACGTTCAATCTCTTCTAAAAAAGATTAATTCTCTAGACACGGCAGCTACTTGGAAAATTGTGTTCTATGGACACTGACTCGGCGCAAGGAGAAAAAGTTGGTTGGTTGGTTGGGTTTTATGGCCTATCAACCTTTGTAGGTTATTTAATGCCAAATCCATTTTTATACAAATAATAAGTTGTATTTCAAATAATTCAGTTTAGCATGAGTTCACAATTTAATTGTTAAAAAGAATTTTTATTTAAAGCTATTCAGTTTAGTTATACAGTTCTAATTCAAACAATTCAGTTTAGTAGAAGTATAGATTTTGTTTACACACAGTTAAATGTCAAAGCAGTTCTGTTTCAAACAATTCAGTTTAGAATAAGTACGAGGTTTAAACAGTTCTATTTCAGTTTAGCATAAATACGCAGTTTAGTTCTATTTGACTCATAGATAGGACCCTATCAAGTGCTACAACTCCGTGCCAGAGTGGACCTAGGAGCGATGGCAATGAAGGGATGCTCTGACTTCCCCGAAGCTCCAGCATTACTAGACCCTCACCATCAGATTGTTTAGTGTCATATCCTGGACACTCTTTGTATATCAACCTTCATGGGTTGTTTAATACCTAAACCATCCTTGTTAAAGAATAGCAGTGGTACTATTTAACCCAAAGCAGGTGAGAGTTCATACCTTTCCCCAAAGTATTAACCTGAAAGTGAAAGTAGGATCATTGTCATAAAGCATGCTGACATCACAGATTCCCCCTCTCTCTCTCTCTCTCTCTCTCTCTCTCTCAGAGAGCAATTCCTCTACATGATATCTAGTGTCTGCACAGAGCCGATTTGATCTTTACTGGTCGGCCAGCACTGGTGTGTCTATTCGTAAGAGTCTATAGGAGAACGATGTTTGTTAGTTCGTCCTTACTACTTCAGCAATTCCTAGTATGTATTGCTAATCGTAATCGGATATTTTGTGAGATGGAAGGTAAGTGGCTATACAGCTGCTATTTATTTGGGTGGGGTGCTTCCAGATTTTGTTTAAAACAGCATGCAGCTTCCTTGCAGTTCCTATCAAGCTTTTTTCCCAAGCAAGTAAGTCTAACTCGTATTTTTGTCGATAATTTATAGGAGGCGATTTGTTTTACGGAGTTTTTCGATTAGTTTTTATTTATGTATTTATCAATTTATTTATCTATTGTGCAGATGACATACAAAACATGATTCCTGATTCACCTACCTAGGAAGTAGCATCTCATCAACCGAAAAAGACATCGACACACGACTAACGAAAGCATGGGCAGCTATCGATAGGCTCTCGATCATATGGAAATCAGACCTGACCGATAAAATGCAGCGCAGTTTCTTCCAGGCAGCGGTTGTATCAATACTGCTATATGGATACACTACATGGACGCTAACTAAACGACTGGAGAAGAAACTAGACGGCAATTACACGAGAATGTTAAGAGCAATATTGAACAAGTCCTGGCGACAACACCCCACAAGGCACCAACTATACGGCCACTTGCCTCCCATCACGAAAACTATACAAGTTAGATGAACCAGACACGCAGGACACTGCTGGAGAAGCAAGGACGAG
>OY757926.1:49855963-49963463 GCA_963585895.1 Sepioteuthis lessoniana | reverse complement strand
ATCAAACAGAGCATATAAGCTTTAAACAAAAAGGAGCCATCTTCACTTGAGTGGCAAACCTACTAAAATTAGTAGATCTGTTCACATACTTCGGCAGCAACATCTCCTCTTCCAAAAGTGATGTCAACATTCGCCTAACGAAGACGTGGAATTCCATTGACCGGTTATCGATCATATAGAAGTCTGATCTATCTGATAAAATAAAACAGGATTTTTCAAGCAGTGTCTGTATCCATACTACTATATAGATGCACCTTATTGAAGTTAACAAAACACACGCATAAAAACCTAGATGGGAATTTCATAAGATTGCTGTACGCTGTCTTGGATAAATCCCGGATACAACACCCAAAAAAATAGCATTTGTACGGTAACTTATCTCCCATCTCAGAGACTAAGACGAACAAGACTAGCGGGGTAGTAATTGAGAAATAAGGACAAACTCATGAGTAACTTTATCGACAGATGCGCATGGACGTCCCAGTGTTGGCCGACCAGTTAGGACTTGCATCAGCTCTGTGCGAACACAGGGTGCAGCCTAGAAGACCAGCTAGGAGCGATGGATGATAGGAGTGGATGGTAAGAGATAGTCAGGGAACTCTGTGCTGCCAGGGCGATTTGATGAAAAAGATTTATATATTTTAAAAAAGTAAAATTTGGCAACCGTAGTCGAGGGCGACCCGAAGGCTCCCTTTTTAGACCTACTATACCGAGGTGTATGAGAGGGTGTTACTCCTTTCCTTGGATTGCTTCACTTTACCCTTGCTAAGCAAGGCAGCATCAAGTCTTGAGTCTTTAGTATGACTCGACCTGAGATTGAACCCCGGTCTCCCGGGATATTGGTTAACAGTCTACCCACTAAGCAAATGAGCCGGTCAAAATAAAGATGGCGACCGTAATCGAAGGTGACCCGAAAGCTCCCTTTTCAATAGCTACAATACCGAGGTGTAGGGAAGGTCGCTACTCCTTTCTCTGGATCCGTACCTTATCATACCGAGTGTTAAGCAAGGCGGCTTTAAGTTCCATTTTTTTTAGCCTTTAGTATGACTGGACCTGGGATTGAATCCCTGTCTCCCGAGTCATTGGCAAACATTCTGCCCATTAGGCTATATATATATATATATATATATATATATGGTCTATATATATATATATATATATACATGCTATATATATATATACCATCTATATATATATATATATATATATGGTATATATATATATATATATATATGGTATATATATATATATATATATATACCATATATATATATATATATACCATATATATATATATGTATACCATATATATATATATATATACCATATATATATATACCATATGTATATATATTGTATATATATATATATATATGATATATATATATATATATATGGTATATATATATATATATATGGTATATATATATATATATATATATGGTATATATATATATATATATGGTATATATATATATATATATATATATATATATATATATATATCAGTCAGTGTGTCTTCATTCATGACTTTCTCCTTTTGCAAAACATTTAATTTCTGTATAAAAGAAGAAACATCTTTAATTTTTCCTTTTTTTCATGCCCTCTCTTTCTCTCTCTCCCTCTCTCTCTCTCTCTCTCTCTCTCTCTCTCTCTCTCTCTCTCTCTCTCTCTCTCTCCAAAATCATATGTGTCTTATAATTGTCCAAATATCTATTGATATTCTTTTCACTTTTGTCCATCATATAAATTCGTACATAAACTCAGGCAATTTATCAAAAATCCAATCTCACTTAGGTACAAAAAGATGAGAAAAAATTTCACTGTTGCGTGCCATTTAGTACGCAAATGCTAGTAAAATTTAATTATGATTGTTTGCCTACAGATACTTGAGCTGAATAATGGATTCAAATTACATGAAGCGAAATGTAAGGCAATTATTCCCCCCCCCCCTTTGCATAAATACCATCAATGGATTCTGTGAAAAACTAACGTCTCTTAGTAATGAGAGAGAATTAAATACACAGTAACTTTATACGTCTATTTGTATTTTATTTATTCATTTTCAATTCAAATTTTTTTACCATATGATTATTTGACAAAATTTTCCACAGATATTTACTGATGAGTGATTTTCAATTTATATTGTTACTTGTTTAATAAAAAGCCCACAAATATTGAAAGTTGAAAGGTAGTTTATTGCTGTCAAACATATAATGTAATTTATAGTGAACATTAAATTATTTTTTAAGGTTTAAAATCTTCAAATGTTTATCAAATATTACTAACAGATGTCTGTTAGTAATATTTGATAGATATTTGTTCACTTATGCCAACATTGGCATGAGGCTTTATTTCAGGAGCGCCCAATGAATAAATGATTGCTTGGTCGGGGTTTTTGGCATATCAACCATTATTGGTTATTTCATGCCAAATCCTATATATATATGTATATATATATATATATATATATATATATATATATATATATATATATATATATAAGATATTTTTGATTTGTAAACGAATAGTTTGTTGATAACTTTTTTAACAAGCCAGCGCTTATTTGTACTCAGGTAAATGATTTTAAACGTTGCTAGGTAACACTAACAATTTAACATCAATCATTTGTTAGGCGAAATTTCTGAAATGACACTTGATAATTTTTATCATTTATTATAATCGGACTATTGTCTTCATCTTTGTTGCTATATTCACAACGTTTCGGGCGACGCGTCCTTCGGTCTTCTTCAAGCGTTTCATCTCGAACTCAGGAGCCTAACTGCATACATACTGTAATATTGAATGCTACTGAAGAGAGTCATATATGCAGGGCTGAGATGTCTGGTTAGCTAATGTTTATCCAGATGCCAGAGACTACCAGTATTTATATCTAGCCTAATTCCAGAATACAGTAATGTTTTATATAAACACTGTGGACCTTGGTTATGTTAGTATATATGGTTAGATGAATGTGTCTTTATGTGTGGACGTACATGCGATTATAGGTGCGAGATGGCCACATGTATAGATGTGTATATGCGTGCATATATATATATATGTCTAATGTAATATATATATATACGTCTATGAGTATATGAGCAAGTAAGATGGGTGATATATTCTCCCTCCCCGCTACAGACACCCTGAGGGCATTTTTCTTTCATTGTATTATCCATATTTGTTAAAATTCCTGTCTTTCCAGGATGTCACTCCAACTTTCTGAAGAGTCACTTTGTCTTTCCAAAGAGTCATCTTGCTTTCCAGAGAGTCTTAGTGTTCAAATTTTCATCATACAACGTGTGGAAGCACGTGCGATACACTAGCCTCATCAGCCGCCATCCAGGGTGATAACACAGTTTCGGTAGCTTAAGGCGGTACTGCCACACCTGGCGCTACCGAGCAGCTTTTGCCACCGGCTAGGGTATTTAAAAAAAAAAAACAAACCTATGTATACATAAGATCAACTAAAAGCGGACATTACATTAGACGTATATATATATATATGTATATATATGTATATATATATATGTATATATATATATGTATATATATATATATATATATATATATATATATATATATATATATATATATATATATATATATATATATATAGGTCTAGACATATATGCATGGGTGTGTGTATAAACATACGTTAAGTGACTGAATATGCGCTGATAAATTGGACGTCTAGAAAAAAAAGTGATAAAATTTTAATGAAAAGGATGTTTATATGCCAACCATAAACTGGCATTTTTGCGTTGAGGTCAAGCAGATATGGGTTAAGCCATATTTCGGACCTAAATTTGGGTGTTCCATATTTGGAAATGGAAGGGATTGAGAGCTCCACACATACGAGTTGAATTTTGATACTTGCTTCGTTCTGTTTCAAGGCAAATCAAATCTCGCTGAATCCCGGCTATACATCAATATATTAAATATGATTTGTAAAAAAATAGTTTGTAGGTAACAATTTTAAACGAGTGAGAGCTCATTTGTTTGTACACTGTTAAAAGGTTCCAAGTATTGCTATTTATAATAAATAATTCTACTTAACATTAGTCGTTTTTGCACATAATCACGTATTACAGACGCAAAATTGGGAATATTTTAGTATAATTATAAACGACTCTATTATAAAACAAGATTAATTCTAATTTTAGAAAATAGACAAAAAAAAAAAATAAGATAGACACAAAATGGTAAAATTTACTCAATATGGTTACCATTGTTTTAATTATTGTATCAACACGCCTACGAAATGATTTACATGCCTTCAAATACATTCTTCAGACATCTTAATCTATTCCACCTAAATAGCAGTCTTAAGTGAACCAATATTTGGATAGGAATTTGCATTTCTTTTATTTTCTAAAACACCCCATATAGCGTTATCAAAGGGGTTAAAGACCGGTCTTTAAAATCTTGTTTAATTACTGTTCTCATGGTTTTCTCGTGGACCTTCACTTCATTAGCATACTTTCTTATTGACGTTTTGAGTTCCTTCTTTATCGCCGTAGCGAGACCAGTAAAAAAGCCTTCTTTTCGTTTTTTGACCAGTCCTCCATTCCCTCTTTTCCTTACAAAGTTCTTTTTCTACAAAAAAATATTTCTCTTTACTTTGTATATGGTCGACAAAGAAACTTTAGCGTTAAACAATTCATAGATTCTTTGTCGTTTCTTGTCATGCTCAATCATATTGGGCTGAATTTTAATCAAAAAGTGTTTAGATAATAGAGCTGATCATGAAAATTTAGAACTATCACTTTTTTTTTCAAAAATTGGACTAATCAGACAAAATCGTTTTAGAAATTATTCTATATTTTGTTTCCGCATCCTGTAAATGTTTTCAAATTATGTGGTTTCAAGCAATGCTATTTAAAACTTATAATTCAATTTAATACCAGTCGTTTTTGCACATAATTAAATGGTTTTAAGTATAGTAAATGATTAAATATTTCTATTTGACCCATAGATGGGACCCTAACATACTATTACTCTGGATCCAAGTTGAACTGAGAGTAATGGTAATCAAGCGGTACTCCATCTTCCCCAAGACTCCACGACTGGAGCCTCACCATCAGATGTGGTTTAGTGTCATATCCAGGAGACTGATTGGGGAGGAGTAACTCTTTTTCTGCGGTGCATTCGGTGTATTGTACAGCCTCAACTAATAGGGCGATCGGATTTTGAGGACAGGATAGATGAACCCAGGATAGGGACAGGATAGATGAACCTAGGGAGTGGGAGTCAGTTTGTTGGCAGCGACCAGAGAGACGAATTAAAAGCGAAATATAGAAGCAGTTTGTTCGCATTCCAGAGACAGAAATGACGGGCTAGAGTTCTCACCGTACGCTGAGATGAAGAAAGTTCCTTCCTTGACACACCAACCCTGTCAATGAGCATGTTCAGTTCCTCGTATACTCTGTTCTTTTTCTTTTTCTTTGTCCTCAGAACCCCGCTATCTCCGAGGCTCGTGCATCTTTAGTGTACAACAGCGTGGGGTCCTAGCATCGTGGGACAGCAGAATATGCAGCAGAGCAACAAAGAGCACAAAGTATGCATAATGCAAAAATACCAAGATGCTGGGGAGTAGTGGACCTTATCCTGCCATGCAGGCCCAAAAAACATTAGTGTGAAATGAACAGATCCTCAGTCTACTTCAGGAGTCAGGCCTTCTCCAAAGTCACAAAACATAAGGAGTATTGGACCTTATCCAACCATGCTTATCAAAAAAAAAAAAAAGGGTGAAGTGAACACACTCTCAGTTTCAATTTGAACTCAGATTCTATTTTCCCGAAAAATGATTGAGGTAATTATTTTTTAAAAATGAACAGAAAATATGCAGATAATATTGATCCAAAACTTATGAAGATAGATTAAACAATTTTCATTTTTTAGCAACATTTTGCCACTTCTTATAAAACTAAAAAAATAAGCGTTAGTTTTTCTAGTTTTATCAGAAATATTAGTGTGTTGCCACAACAAAATCTGCAGTGATGTCTCCTCTTTCTTGTTAAGGTTTAGAACTTTTTGAAAGTAGAAAAATCTTAATTAGTTTTTCTAGTTTTATCAGAAGTAGTAGTGTGTTGCCACAACTAAATCTTCAGCGATGGCTCTTCTTTCTGGTTGAGGCTTAGAACTTTTTGAAAGTTGAAAAATCTGAAATAGTTTTTTTTATTTTAATCAAAAGTGGTAGTGTGTGCCGCAACAAAATTCTCAACAATACTCTTCTTGCTAGTTGAGACTCGGTTCTTTTTAAACGACCCTCGTAAAATCATTTCGGGTTGGTTTCTTTGTTTAAAGGAATATCATCCTTTGTGGGTTATTCATGGCCGAATCCATCCTAGTAAAAAGATAGTAGTGATACTATTCAACACATAGCTTGAGGGATAAGGTCGTTCATATCTTTCCCACGTGTGATAGTTTGAAAGTGAACGTTATAGAGCAACCTGAGTTTGAACCTGTTAACTACGACGTGGCAGTCTAACCCGTTATCCACTACGCTACGAAGACTCCCTCCGATTTTAATTATGATTGCTGTACATTAGATACAAGAGGCATATATGAAAAATCATAGCCTTTTTATTCATTCATATATTTATTTAATAATGTATGTTTCTTTAAAAGCTTTTATCTTGTGCAACCGTATTGAGAAGCGTGAGAAATAAACAGAAAAAAAGCGCACAGGAGGTTCTTTTAATTTTAGAGAGATAAATTCTTCATATATATATATATATATATATATATATATATATATATATGAGTGTATATATATATATATATATATGTGTGTGTATATATATATATATGTGTGTATATATAAATATATATATATGTGTGTATATATATATATATGTGTGTATATATATATATATATATGTGTGTATATATATATATATATATATATTTGAGTGTATATATATATATATATAAATATGTGTGTATATATATATATATATATATATATGTGTGTATATATAAATATATATATGTGTGTGTATATATATATATATATATGTGTGTATATATATATATATATGTGTATATATATATATATATATATATATATATATATATATATCTAAAGAAAAGTTTTATATACATGTAAATTGAGAGTTTTACCTGAAACGAATTAACTAGTAGCCAATTTAAAATCTAATTTCTTTGTTTCCCCTGAAAGCTATCAATTTCCAATGGAATGAATATGGTTTTATTTTATTTACATAGAACTATTATTATTTCATTTTCATGTAAGCAATAAATCAAATATTTAATACTTATTTCTCCATCATTCTAACTCACACCCACCCAGCTAACCACTAAAGAAAAATGGTCTGAGAAGTTATTGGAAAGAAATCTGAATTGCATTTGCTAAATATACATGTTATTAAACAGGTAAAATACTTTTAGCTAAATTTCTAAGATGTGAAGAAATTTTGTGATTGATTTTAACAGCATGTCAAACCGTATAGGTTCAGTTAATGCCTAAAAGTCAGAGAATCTCGTCCCTTGTATGTCTATATTTATATTTTTGTGTAGTTGTTTCTTAAGATTGATTTTAAGGGCATGTCAACCTGTTTAATGTCATTTCTGTCAAGAGGTTAGAGAATCTCGTTCACTGAACATTTGTATATACATTTTTGAGTACCTTGTTTACGAGTTTTTATACATGCAATATGCCAATCTAATAATGACAAGTTACTATTTCTATTTGATAATAATTTTGGGGGAGCAATCATGTGGTTTCAAACGACCTTGCCAGTGAACTGAAAAAATTGTGAAACGTGAGGGTGACGGTGAAATCTATTCTAATTGGCGTGCTTGTAATAGTCCCCAAGGGCTTGTAGAGGGGACTGGAAGAGTTGGAAATCGGAAGACGAATCGAGACCACCAAACTACAGCATTGTTAAGATCGACCAGAATACTGAGAAGCGTCCGGGAAACTTGAGGGGACTTGCTGTCACTCAAACATCAGTGAACGACGATCAGCTAACTCACAAGAGGGACGATAATAATAATAGTTATTATGATAATGATAATAATTGTTAGAAAATAATTACAACTTTAAGTAACTAATCTTTTCTCCAGTCGACTAGGGCTGTAGAATACACCGACTGCTTCTCTACAGAGGGGTAAGACTCCCCACCACCACCAACTAGTGTCCTGGATAAGACACTAAACAATATGATGATGAGGTTTCAGTAATGCTGGAGATTTGAGGAATGCGGAGTATTCCTTCATTGCCATTGCTCACAGATCCGCTCTGGCCCTGATAGGGTCTTATCTAGAGTTCAAATAGAAATAAACTGTGTACTCATGCTAAACTAAATTGCTTGAAATAGAACTGCTTTTTGACATTGAAATTGTATACTTATTTTAAACCGAATTGCTTGAAATAAAATTATTTTTACCTTGAATCTGTGTACTTATGATAAACTGAATTGTTTGAAATAGAACTGTTTATATGTATAAAAGTGGGTTTAGCATTAATAGTTTACAATGGTGGATGTGCCATAAAATCAAACCAAACAACTAATCTTAATACAAATAATTTACAGTTTTCAAACATTCCCATCCAATAATGATAATTTTTGTACAGATCTATTGGACTCATAGGTTGGACCCGAACAGGTACTACAACTCCAAGCAGAGTGAACATGGTAGTAATGGCAATGAAGGAGTATTGTACACTCTCCAGAATTGAAGCCTCACCATCAGATATTAATGAGATATGCTAGAACCACAACAAGTGTTTCTTTAACTTTTTCAGTACTATTCACTCTTGAGTCTTTGGCTTGATTTGGTTTTATCGTATCAACCATTGTAGATTATTTGATGCCAAATCCTCTTTATATATATAT
This sequence comes from Sepioteuthis lessoniana, assembly GCA_963585895.1. Classification (NCBI taxonomy): domain Eukaryota; kingdom Metazoa; phylum Mollusca; class Cephalopoda; order Myopsida; family Loliginidae; genus Sepioteuthis; species Sepioteuthis lessoniana. Next base: position 49,954,596 of record OY757926.1, on the reverse strand, counting down.
ATATATATATATATATATATATATATATATATATATATATGATTCATAAACATAAGTCAATGAAGTTAAATGATTCCAAGTATTGCTATGTATCACTAACAACTCAATTAAACATCTGTCATTTGTTTACACACAGTTAAAGGATCAAACAGTCCAATTTCAAACAATTCAACATAGCATAGGTCAAATTTAAACGGTTCCAAGTACTGTTATGTGTCACTAAGTATTCAATTAAACATCAGTCATTTGTTTACTTACAGTTAAAGAATCAAACGGTTCTATTTCTAACAATTCAATTTAGCTTAGGTCCATTTAAATGATTCGAAGTATTGATATGTATCACCAACAATTCAATTTAGCATAAGTTACTCATTTACACACAGTTAAATGATAAAACAGTTCTATTTCTAACAATTCAATTCAGCGTAAGAGATTTGTTTGCACTTAGTTTAAATGTCAAACAGTTCTAATTGACTCATAGATAGGATTATATCAGTTGCTACCAGTCCAGCCTAGAGTAGACCTGGGAGCGATGGCAATGAAGGAGTACTCTACATTCCCAAAAGCTCCTGTATTACTGAAAACTCACCTACAGCGCAACTTGAGTCTTTATTACAAAGCTTCTTTCCCACATGAGTAAATGTCCTGGCTCTTTTTGTTTAATCATTTTTGTTTCGATATTTTCTGTCAATAATTTTACCATTAATTTTATATCATGGGCTCATATGGTCTTCCTGAAAAGATCATGACAGAAAAATTAGGGGAAAATATTAAGAGATAATGCTGTTCAAATGTACGGTTCTTCGGTTGTGGATGATATGAGCGCTCAATTATTCTGTTTACGATTAGAACTACTAACAGCTATAAAAGTAATTTATTAGTGGTGAAGCTTTGTGTAGAACCCTCCATACTTTTTGAGTGAGCTGATACCAAAATAAAGGAATAATAGACGGCCACAGACTCTTTAAACTCCTAAACTGGTTGGCTTACCAAAGATCCCTTTTCCAATTGCTAGGGAGGTAGTTGAGATGGGTTCATGCCTTTTCCAAAAGTATTAACGCCAAATGAAACGCAAGTATCCTCGTCCAGGATTTGAACTCTAATCGTCGATTCCTTTTCCTTCGATTTATACAAAAAGCGCTATGTATGTACGTACATATATTTGTATTTACCCAATCTCTTTGCGGCAGGCAGAATGGGCCACAATGTTAAGTTCTAAGTGGATTGCAACTGGTTTAAATTTAGACTTTTCCTCCTCATAAGCACAACGTGGGCACAAAGAGAGTTGATAAATCAATTAGCCGGAAACGCATATGTTATTCACCGAACTAATGCCACAATCAAGTACCGTGACTAGCATAGTCTTTTCGCTTTTCTTTATTTTCACTCTATGGGCCATTGGAACAGGAAAATCCACCAGCTTAAAGTTACTTTTCCTAAAGGTAATTAATCTAGCCAGGATTGAGTGTTCCGTTCATATATCAAAGTCCCAGAGAATTTTATGGTTCTCATTTTCTAGGACAGATTCTGGTTTGTACGTATACCATTTGTCAGCGTGGTTGAATTTTAATCCTTTGCGCCATGCTCTGTAGATCAACTTTCCTACCCAGTCATCTCTACTCCTGCGTTCATCTTGTGCTAGTTTATATACTAAATGACCCATGAATTCATTGGGTTCTGGTGGTAATAATACTGTGGATTCTATTTTTAATTGAGTTGAGAATTTTATTTTGAGAATTTAATATCAATTATATGTAGGCACACAACTGCGCCCACTTGCGTCTCTGTAGAGGGCTAAAATTTCCCTAACGAACATCTAGGATATTACATTAAACAATTTGATGGTGAGGTTCCTGTAATGGAAATACAGAGTACGCCTTTATTGCCATTGTTTCCAGGTTCACTCCGGGTCCTACCTATAGGTCAAAGGGTCCTACCTATAGGTCAAATAGAACAGTTTGACATTTAAACTGAATGCAAAAATTGCAAAGTTGAATTGTTAGAAATTGAACTGTTTGATCATTTATCTATGTGTAAACAAATGACTAATGTTTAATTGAATTGTTTGTGATACATATTAATAATTGGAACTATTTCAATGTGTGCGAATGAATTGCGTTAAATTGAATAATTAGTGTTAAGTAGCAAAACTTGTAACCACTTCACTGTCTGCAAACAAATGATTAATATTGAACAGAATTATTAGTGTTAGATTGAAATAATTGAAATCATTTAACTGAGTAGAAAAAATAACAATACTAGTGCAAACAAATGAGTTCTAATTCATTTAAAAATGAAATTACCTACAAACTATTCACTTACAAATCATGTATGCATATCCATTTAAATGAGTGCAGACCAATGACTGATGCTTAATCGTAAATGTTACATAGAAATACTTGAAACCATTTAACTGTGTACAAACAAATGATCAATAGTAAATAGAATAATTCGTGTTAGGTACAAATACCTGAAACCATTTAACTGTGTGCAAAAAATGAATTCAGTCTCGTTGAAAAATGTTATAAACAAAATTACAAATCATATAATTAATCATGTTTACAAATCATATATCTAATATATATGTATAAAGAGAATTTGGTAAATATTTTCTTTTTTAAGAAGAATTATATTGTGAATTGAATTATCATTTTCTGGTCATGGTACGTAATTCAATTCACAAATAGAATTTGGCATTAAATAACCTACAAGGATTGATATGCCATAAAAGCCAGCCACCCAACTCATCATACAACTGCTACCACAAAGACAACAGCAACAGTGCCATCAGCAAGACTTTCATTAGATGAAAATCCTGAGTTCATGCATTATTTGGAAATAAAATATCACTTCTTCTAATCCAATGTGCCCCAGCAGTTTCAGGTTTTGATAAATCATTTAAGTTTTAAAAAATTAATAAAATGGGAAAATAAAATAAAACAATGTACAAAACATTCCCCGTTTTACTTTGGCCAAGAGTTAAACTTTCGACACCAAAATAAACCTTGTCAACCCACTGGATAATAAGTACATTTTGTCGCTTCTTGAAACGATCAGTTCCTATTTTAAAACATTTTTAAACGTAAAACATGGACTTAACTTTTTTTAATTATTTCGCAAGAGAAGCTCATACAGTAACTTAAAATACCATCAGGTTTGTTGGTTTTACATTATGATATAAGAAAATCAGATCTATGCAGCCACGCTTTCTGTCTCTGCTTATTGATATATATCCCTTTTTTCTGTCGGTGAGAAGCTAAATTTAATAAACTACGCAGAAGTCGAATCAACAATAAAACTTAGACATCAGACTTCAACTGCAAATATATCAGTATCTCAGTCATTTTGTATTCACTACTTTCAAAGATCTTCGTACTTTTCCAGCTTACGTTGAAGTGACCAGTCAATGTTTTCAACAAAAAGAACCGTTAACTCAATGACATAAACCGTTTTTGAATAAAATGACCAGATCATAGCATCCGGATGCAGAGCGGCAGGCGTTATCTCAGATGGAAAGGCGAGATAGCTTTCTAAAATCTACAGTGACGCTCCAACAATCAAGCAATGAGGAATTGTACTTTTTTTTGAAAAAGTAATTCATCGAATATTTATTCCTTTTTTTAAATATATATATATATATATATATATATATATATATATATATATATATATATATATATATATATATATATATAAAGGAAACAAACAGAACAAAGTAAAATAAGTAGAAAGAAAGCGAAGAAAGAAAAGGGAATTTAGAGAAAGACAGCTAGAATTCAAAATGAGAAGGTACAATGAAAATTTAGTTGAATTTAAAATCAAAGAAAGTGTGTGTACATTCATATATATATATATATATATATATATATATATATATATATATATAATTTTTGTTGTAGGTCTAAAGAGAGAATAAAGATATTTTAAAATACAAATCTTTCGTAGACCTACCTTTTTAAATATATATATATATATATATATATATATATATGTGTGTGTGTGTGTGTGTGTGTGTGTGTGTTTAATGAGCGTCATTCAACAACTAAAGTGAATTTTGCCATAGAAGTTGACAATAGTAAGCACTGTTTAAAGCAGCACCTTTTTTTTTTCAAGGAAATCAATAGTGATGGGTCCTTTCAAGTTCAGAAGACAGGCGATAAGATCTTCTTTACTGACTGCTGCGCCCAGAACATTTTCATTATCGGAGAGTCAATAGACCATCTCTAATTTATTTTTACTAGCACATGTTTTTCCGGACACAAATTCTTCTGTAAATTTCACACAGTTTGCACTTCGCAACCGGCAAAAATATGATGACATACCTCTGAATAAGCCAGGAGGATTATATTTTGCAACCATTTTGAAAAGCCCCAAAGCAAACATTTTTGGAAGGTTAAATAAATGTTTGCTACAGACTACTTCAAAACAATGCAGAATTTATATTTATGGGAAAAAATTATTTTGCTTTTTTTTTCAAAAGAACCCCATGAATTATTGAATTACCCTCGTGTATGGATATATGCACTTGGGTTATTTAAAAAACCAATGGGTTTCATATATATATATATATATATATATATAAGAATAGGGCACTTTTGATTGGAAACTCAAAATTGTAATCGAATTGGGGCGAAAAAGTTTTGTCTCAGTAATAGCTGTGATAATTATAAAATTCGTAAGGAAAATAACGAGATCACAGAAAAGAGAAATAGAATGAGGAAGAAAGAGAATGGACGAAAGAAACGAACGTAAAAGAAAGAATGTTATTTTCCACACGAAATTTTATGAGCAACTTCCAAATACCTCTTTGTAACCTCAGAAATGATTTGCAACACCTGGTCTCCACGTGTATCTTTTCACTGAATACTCACAACCCTTGAGAATATTCTCTTGAGGTTAGCAATCTTCCCACATCCATTGCAAGGGTCAGATTTGGGAGGATTTCTACAATTTCAAGTTGACTGGCGGTGGCACGATGTATACTGCCTTTATGAGGAAACTTATTGTTTTTGTTCGCGTTTGATTCCACGCCATGTAATACATCTTTATTTGATATTTCCAACCAGTTCCATGCTTCCTATTTCTATTGTCCAACATGGCGTCTTGATAGGACCACTGTAAGCCTTATGCCAGACACTGTTTTTTTAAGATTGTTTTAATATAAGAACATGTACATGTTCTTAGCCTTGATTTTATTCTTGAATTTTGTTAAAATAATTTTTTCTTTTAAAGTATTTTCAATTTGACGGTTTTACTGAAAATTTCATGGTGAAATTGGTGCGTGCAAGTTTATTATCGAAACTTTGGTGTTGTCTTTAAAATGTTTTTTGCTCAGTTATATGCTAATTCAAGACAAAATAACCAGATTTGTTGGACTGAAAGGTTTAGCAATATATTTTTATGACAATTTCAGTAGAATTCTACTTTTTATAAGACTTTATGGTAACACTAGTGGGTAGAGTGTTCGTCAGTAGTACGGTTGCCCAGTCGGCTGGGGCTGTACCTCTGCAGAGGAGTAAGACACCCTCCCCCAACGAGTGTCCTGGATATGACACTAAGCAATCGGATGGTGAGGTTCTAGTAATGCTGGAGCTTTGGGGAATGCGGTGTACCCCTTTATTACCATCGCTCCAAAGTCCACTCTGTCCCGGCGTGGTAGCACCTGATAGGGCCCTATCTATTGGTTAAATAGAACTAACCGCATACTTTTGCTAAAGTGAACTTTTTAAAATATAAATATTTTTGAAAATTAAACCGTACTTACATTTAAACTGCGTGCTGATGCTAAAATGAATTATTTGAAATAAAACTGTTTTTTGACATTGAAACTGTACTTACACTAAACTGAATTGTTATTTATAGAACTGTTTTGAAATTTATTGAGTAAACAAAATCTGTACTTACGGTAAACTGAATTAGCTGAATTAGAACTGTTTGAATAATCTGAATAGTTTGAAATAGAAATGTTTTTGACAATCAAACTGTGCACTCATGCTAAATTGAATTTTTTGAAATAGAACTGATTATTTACATAAAAATGGATTTGGCGTTAAATAACCTACAATGGTTAATATGCCATAAAACCAACCAATTAATAATACGGGAGATCTGGGTTCAATCCCTGGTCGCATCTTACCAAAGACTTTAAAAATGGTACTTGATACCTCATTGCTTAACACTCAGTAATATAAGGTACATATCAAGGGTAAAGTGGTGCAATCCAGGGAAAGGAGATGCTCATCCCCTATACCTCAGTGTAGTAGCTATTAAAAAAGGAGCCTTCTGGTCACCCTCGACTACGGTCGCCAACTTTACTTTACAATGGTAACACTTCTCAAAGATAGCCCAGTCGGTTGGAGCTGTAAAATACACCGACTCTCTCTGCAGAAGAGTAAGACCCCTCTACTATGAGTGTCCTGGATTTGACATTAAACACTCTGAAACAGTGTACGTTAGTCATGCTGGAGCTTTTGAGAAATACGGAGTACCCCTTCATTGCTATCGCTCCCAGCTACACCCACGCCCGGAGCGGTTGGACTTGATTGGGTCTTATCTTTGGATCAAGTAGAACTGTTTGATATTTAGACTTTGTGTAAGCAAATGACTTAAATTGCTAGAAATAGAACTCTTTGACTACCTCTGTGTAAACAAATGGCTGATGTTTAATTGAATTGTTAGTGATACAGAACCTTTCAATTTTGCTAACTTATGTTTACAAATCATATACATCTAATGTATATGTATAAACCTGCTAGATCATGTACAATGGTTGATATGCGATAAAAGCAAACCAAACCAAATCATATACATTTAATATATATGTATAAACCAGATTTGGCATTAGATAATGTACAATGGTTGATATGCCATCAAAGCAACAAAACAAAAACATATACATCTAATGTATATTTATAAAACAAATTTGACATTAGATAACCAACAATGGTTCATATGCCATAAAACCAAACCAAACCAAAAGTAGCTTCTTTCCCCCAAGAGAACATTTAACATACAAGAAATATTTCAAGAATAAACAAACGTATTCCAGACAGATGAAATGTGACAAATAGGTGAAAAGTTTTGTCTTCAGTGATTTTCATTTCAATTGCAGGACAAACGTCAGTGCCATTCACCGGGTGGTGAGACCAAATCTGTTCAATGAACAGAGATACAAAACGTCTTATCCGTTTGAAGAACGGGAATAAAAAAAAAAACGAGAAAGGATTCTGATTTCTCACGTAACCAGCGGATACGCAATGGCAATACGACACGGCAATACGACACGGCCACAAATCAAAGAGGAGATAACTATTTATTTCCGAAGAAAAGTTTGCTTGTTTGGTAGCAGACCACTGCTAACGAGTTCGAACCTCACTGACCTGTTGGGATACTAAACTGAGCTTAATAAATGACGACTCACAGGACTGAGTTTATATATTATGAGAAATACTTTGTTTTTTGTTATAACCTTCTCGGGTTATTTATTGCCAAATCTATCCTTTTAGAAGAACAGTAGTAGTACTATCTAACCCATAGATGTGAGAACCATAGGGTTCAAACCTTTCCTGCAGGTATTTGTCCAAAAGTGACATAATAGCGCGACCGGAGTTCAAACTTGAATGCTACAATTCTACAGCCTAGTGCATTAACCATTACGCCATGGGGACACACCGAAATGCATTGTTTTCGTTAAGAACTCTTTCTTTCTTTTCTTTTCTTTTTTTTACTTTCTTTCTTTCTTTTTTGTAACTTGTTTTATATTTCCTTATACTTACCTATTTGTTTTACTTTTCCTTTCTAAATTGTTTTATATCCTTTTTGTAAATGCCTGTCTGCTTTTGTTTTGTTTTTTATTTTTGTTTTTTGTTTTTTAACTTTGGTTTGGTTTTACAGAGTGGAGAAAACAGGAGAAACAGAATTTTTTTTTTATTTCGTTTATTTATTTTTACAAAAATGTATTTAATCTGACTTATATTTCCCGATTAAAGAATCTTATTCTTTTTACAAAGTGTTTCTTATCACCATGGATAACCGAAGTCCCCATCATAATTTTTTTAAAAAGTTACTTTAACAAATAAAACAAAACACATTTAAAGTCCTCAGAGACATAAAAAAAGACAAAACAAAATTCTTAGGCCTAAGTAAAACATTTCTATTTTTATTTCTTGGCTTTGAGTAGATTTCAACTATTTAGATTACTTTCTTTTTACTGTCTTTATAAAATGCATATTTACTGTGAACACGACAGTCATACAGTATAAATGCTGACTGAGTAACCAAATAGAAGAGTGTCCATATATATTGCTGATTGGATACGAATTTATTTGAAGACTGCACAACCAGGTTTTTTTGTTTGTTTGTTTTTAAGCTGCAAAATGGATTGATATTTTCTGGACAGAACCTATATACTCATTCAAATGTAAAGCACCTTACAATCTCTCATCAAATACTTCCAATGAATAAATTAACTGTTACAGTAAATTATAGTTATGTTTCTATCGTTATCATGTCAAAGTGTAATGTTTCTATAGCTACCATATCAAAAATATAAGGCAAAAGAAATGCCGAGGCCACCAGACTCGATCGGCCAACAAAATAGACGATGTTGGCCACACAAGATGGAAGTCGAGTGTTCAATGTTTTGTGAACCCCAATAAAAGAAGTAGGGTTTTTTACTCTCTCTCTCTCTCTCTCTCTCTCTCTCTCTCTCTCTCTCTCTCTCTCTTTGATAGCTGAGGACACGAGCAATACAAACGGTAGCGTGGACGAAGATCGATTGAACCATTGAAAGATTCTAGGTAAACTGATCTCTACGAGAACGAACAATCAACCCTGCAGTTCACCATCTACTTTCACCTACTTCCAAGTCCTCCGAAAACCAGCCGTAGTGATTAAAACAACGGAGGGAAGTTACGTGTTTGTGTATTTCCCTCCCCCCTTGTCAGATGATCAACCATCTCTAGCTTAGCAGTCTCGGTGACTATGCTCTATTACCCTAGAGCACCATAAATATACCTTACTGTTTTTCTATTGCATAGTACATACAGATTTTGCACTTAGTTTTGGTAAGAATTTAGAATATGATTTTGTGTTATAAATTGAATTACCATGACCAGAAAATCCGGCAAACACCTGTGAGCGACATACGAAACCACTGGACAGCTGTTTCGACGTTATTAGGTTTCATCAGCAGTGTATACCGTGATCTCCCCCAAACCAGCGATCACAGAATGCAGAATTGAAACTCTACCACTGAGCCACCAATCATGGGAATTCAATTTGCAATACAATTCCTCTGCTTAAAAAGGAAAATGTACATCAATGATTTTGTGAGTCGAATCAATTTTTAATCTAATAGATAAAACATCGGAATGTCCTTGGCATGATACTAAACTGAATCGGATAGTGCGGTTCCAGTCCCGGAGTCTGGGTAATACCTACCTCTTTTTTACCATTGCTCTAAGGTCCACCGTAACCAAGACAGGTAGTACCCACTAAATAGCAATAATTGAAACCATCTATGAGCAAACAAATCATTGATATCAAATAGATTTATTAATGTTTGATAGGAATCTTTAAAACCATTAAACTGTGTGCAAACAAATGATTAATATTAGATTATTGTTCGTTTGTTTGTGTTTTATGGCATATCAACATTTGTAGGTTATTTAATGCCAAATCCATTTGTATACAAATGAACAGTTCTGTTTCAAACAATTCAGTTTAGTAAAACATTACTATTTCAAGCTATTCTGTTTAGTCAAACAGTTCTTATTAAAACAATTCAGTTTAGTATAAGTATAGTTTTTGTCCACCCACAGTTAAATCCCAAAACAAATCTATTTCAATAACTCAGTTTAGCATAAGTATAGTTTCAATGTCAAAACAATTCTTTTTTAAACAATTCAGTTTAGCATAAGTACGCAGTTAAATATCAAAACAGTTCTATTTCAAGTAACTCAGTCAAGCATAAGTACGCATTTTAGTTTTATTTGACCCATATATAGGATCCTATCAGGTGCTACCACTCCGGGGCAGAGTGGACCTGGGTGCGATAGCAATGAAGAGGTACTCTGCATTCCCCGAAGCCCCAGCATCACTGGAACCTCACCTTCAGATTGTTTAATGTCATATGCAGGACACTCGTTGGAGTGGGGGAGTCTTACCCCTCTGCAGAGATACAGCCCGAGCCGACTAGGTAATGTTTGTATTAGATAGGATTACTTGATGAATAGAGTTGCCATGTTAAATACTTGAAACCATTTAGATGCAAACAAACGAAATCTCTCTTAAGAAAAAATAATATTACCAGCAAACTACTTAGAAGCTATATGTATTATTAGGGTTTGGCATTAAATAACCCGAAAGGATTTATATGCCATAAAATTCAAACTAGCAGAAAAATTGATGTGCTTAATTTTTGAGTTAGTGTATATAATAGAAAATACATTTTTTATTAAAAACTTCTTGGTTTTCTTGATTTTTTAAAACTTGGAACTTCATATTTTTATATTTTACATAAGTTTCTGTCTGATTTCTTGTTTGAGTAAAGAGAAAGAAAAGAAAAAAAAAAACAGAAGAAACTGATTTTTACCAAATTACATTCATTCTTTTATTCAAAATGTTCCTTGTCACTGTGGATAACTAAAGCCCCCATCATAATTCCAAAGCACGAGGTAAAAAAAAAAGTATTTCGTGTTCTCAGAACCAGAAATTCGAAAATAAATAAGAAATAAAAAAAAATAGACGTAGCAAAAACATATTTTAAAGAATTAGACTTTCTTAAACATTTACGTTAAGTGGACAACAACATTTTTTGCCTTATTTTCTACACAGCGTGGCCAAACCATTTCCCTCTTAGAAAATAGAGACGGCGAACCGAGTTCAAATGCAGGATAAGATTGTTTGCGTTTCACTTTCGCGTTAATGCGTTTGGGAAAAGCAGGAATCAATCTCTTCTCCACCCCCACCGCTGTAGGCACATTGTTGGGCAGCCTGGGATCTTTAGCCTTGGTACATCAAACGGTCCAAGAGAACAAAACTTTGAATTCAAACCAGCTGGACTTCGTTTAAAAAATTGACTTTGTGTCCTGCAAAGGTGGAGACGTTAAGTAATTCTATGTTTTCCCTGATGCTGCAATCGTCTATCGTGTAGTGTAATGGCTAATGTGTGGCCTCAAAGTGAGTTCAAACGCCAGTCATGCTATTACATTCACTTTCGGACTAATACCCTTGAGAAAGATATGAACCCACTTACCCTAACTACTTTGGATTAAATAGTACCATTACTGTTCTTTTACAAGTGTGGTTTTCTCATTAAATTACCCACAAAATTTGATATGACATTAAGCAAAGAAAACAAACCAAATTTATCATGTATACTTGTTGTTTTATAACATATGACATGGATTTTCGGTTCGTTCCTAGTGACCCCGTGTGGTTTGACAAGCTGTCAGGCTGTGATTAGAAAGCAGGGGGGTGACAGCGCGTCATGACAGTCGTGTAAAATAGGTGTGCAGCCGGAAGGAGACCACGTGATAACCACTCAGTCAGATTTAGACAGAGTGCAGAGAATCCGGATTCCAGCCAGGGAAACGCAGCCGATCAGAGGCGTTAGGGTCTCTGACGATACGGCTTGCTAGTGGGTGCAAACGTTGGTACCCCCTGTCACCAGGAAGAAGGTATGGGGCAAGAAGAAGTCCCCTCTCTGAGTATATGTCTATCTCTCAACTAACAACAATCTGAAGGCCTCTTTCAAGAATAAAATGAGAGATATATTGCTATAAAGAAGTGTGTTTCGTTCGTTTATTATCGTTATGTTCCTCGTTGTTCATAAAGACTCAGCAAGGTATACAACACTTGTTTTTCTTTTACTTATCAATAATTTTCTTTTTGGTATTTTCTTGGTATTATACACGAATTGTTGGTTGGTGTTTTATGGCCTATCAACCCTTGTGGGTTATTTAATACCAAAGCCAGCTTTTATATACATGTAACGATATAGTTTTTGGGCGACTTTATTTTTAAACGTGTGGGTAAAGCTCATTTAATATCACACAGTTAAATGGTTTCTCGTATTGCTATATGACACAAATAATTCTATTTAATATTAATCATTTGTTTTTGCCTAGTCGGCAGGGGCTGTAGAATACACCGACTGTATCTCTGTAGAGGAGTAAGACTCCCACCCTCATTGAGTGTCCTGTTGGTGAGGTTCTAGTGATGCTGGAGCTTTGGTGAATACGGAGCACTCTTTCATTGACATTGCTGCAGGTCCACTCTGGCCTGGAGTGATAGCACCTGATAGGTCCCTATCTATGGGTTAAATAGAACTAAACTGCATACTTATGCTAAACTGATTTGCATTAATTAGAATTGTTTGACTAAATTGAATAGCTTAAAATAGAAATGTTTTTGACCATTAAACTGTACTTACATTTAAACTGCGAACTTATGCTGAACTGAATGGTTTGAAATGGAACTGTTTTTGACATTGAAACTGTACTTACACTAAACTGAATTGTTCAATATTGAACTGTTTTGACATTTAACTGTTTGTAAACAAAATCTGTACATATACTAAACTGAATTAGCTGAATTAGAACTGTATGAATAAACTGAATAGCTTGAAATAGAAATGTTTTTGACGATTAAACTATGTACTCATGCTAAACTGAATTGTTTGAAATAGAACTGGTAATTTGCATAAAAAATGGATTTGGCATTAAATAACCAACAAAGGTTGATATGCCATAAAATCCAACCAATCAACCAACCAACCAATCATTTGTTTGTACACAGTTAAAAAGTATTAATATTTAGCTCTAATAATTCTATGTGATATAAATTATTTGTTTTTCACACAGTTAAATGGTTTCTTGTATTACACCCCGGTCTACTCTGACCTGGAGTGATAGAATATGATGTTAAATTGAATTGTTAGTGTTACATAGCAATACTTGAAACCATTTAACAGTGAGCAAAGAAATGACTGGGGTTAAATTGAATTGTTAGCATAATTAGCAATGTTTGAAACCATTTAACTGTATACAATTAAACAAACTCTGGTTTGTTTAAAATGTTACAAAGTATTCGTTTACAAATTATGTACATTTAATACATGTATTAACAAGATTTAGCATTAAATGACCTACAAGAGTTGATATGCCGTAAAACCCAACCAACCTAACCTCGTTATGTTTCAATTATAATTCTCTATAGAATAAGAAACATTTGTGTTTTGTAATTTTCTGTAATATGTTGCTATTAGCATCTTTCATGTCATTGTTGATATATTAACAAAATGTAAAAAAAATAGTTCTTTCACAGTTTGCCACCTGGGTGACGAGGCCTGAAGCAATGATTTGTAAACTCAACCAAATTTATTCCCCCCAGGAAAACTCAACACAGGAAAATAAGTATAGTTAGAGTGTAATTTCCTTTGTGCTTTCATTTGCACACACACACACACACACACACATATACACACACACATATATATATATATATATATATATATATATATATATATATATATATATATATATAATTATTGCGCGTTTAGTAATCAATATTTGAAAAATAAAACTAAAATGATTATAATTAATAATCAATTATTATCAGTGCTTTTCATTTAATAGTCTAGACTGATAATTAGAAAACATTGATTATTATAGACGCTCACATATATATATATATATATATATATATATATATATATATATGTGTGTGTGTGTGTGTGTGTGTGTGTATTCACACACTCATACACATATAATATTTTAAAGCATAAAGCAGGCTGATAATAAAATAGGATAAAGCTTATGATTTTTAACATTAAATTCTAATTCTATTTTATTATTAGCCTATCTTATATTTTAAAAGATATTGCATATATATATATATATATATATATATATATATATATATATATATATAATTCAAGCATATTGAATGCTAGCTCACCTGGGGATTGAAAGCGTTAAACTCAGCGTTGTGAGTTTTTGTTGCATAGCCACGAACAACTATACATACACATATGCATGCGAGCAGAATCATAACGACGACACAATAAAGACGAGCGACACAGTTCTTTAGAAAAATATACCTCTCACTTTATTGTAGGGGTTGTGTGTGAGAGGGAGTTGGAGAACGAACAGAACTGCAACATATTGACTCCCACTCTTAAGGCCATAATAGTGTTTCTTTCCTGCGCTGGGCTGCTCAACCGGGGACCTGGGTGCCCAGCCCCTCCAGGTGCTGGTTTTCTCTACCGCATCTTATCTCCAATTAATTGAACTTCCTGTGCATCGAGTTATATAATAGTTTGGCGTCCACCTTGTGGGCGTCACAAATCGCACTCATTCAACCTGTCCACGGTCAAGGTTATATTCTGATATTCCTCGACCGGATGCACCTGTTATTTGCACGGGTGCATTTCCTATTTTGACAGCCCGGCTGGGTCGGAGGTCAATATACAACATTTTTATATTGTTTTATACTTGAAATATACAGTAGTATTGCTCTACATTTTCATATATAGAGGTATCTAAAGATTTTACTGATTAAAAAAGCTGTTAGCCTAAAATTTCAATCAAATGCCTCTCTCTCTCTCTATATATATATATATATGTATATATAACATTTTGAAATGTCCATTTTTAATTTATTAATGCTGCAGCACTGACACAACACATGTTTAGCTGTATGCTGTATTCATTGGAGAACTAAAGACAACAAAAAAGGGATATAACCATATATAGAGAGCTACCAAGTTATATAACGCAAACTTCAATATTACGGATATCCTCTTGTAAAGAGTACAGTTCTATTTAAAATTTTATAAAAGTTTTATTCATGCAGCAAGTCTCACAGAATATTAGAAGATGCTCTCGCCTATATCAGGCAATCTGTGACCAGTTCTTTCCCTCAGATCCATTCACTTTGGACTCCCTTCTTTGCCATCATTTCCCTCACTTTGGCCATATAAACCCTTAGACGTCGGTTACCCACAAGATTTGAAGACTCAAAAGTTTCTACTAGAGACGCATTATCCGTTTTACGAAGGACTTTTGGTAACCATCATGGCAGCTATCAATACACCAGCACCAACTGCTTCACTGAACACAAGAGTCTCTATGACTACTGGACTCTCCGTTACCCAGTCAAGTTTTTTTATGACCAGCATATAGGATTCATTCTGCCACGGACAAAGATTATAAAACCATCCCGTGAGAGTCCGTCCTCCAAATTAGCATAGGTGGTGTCTGAATAGGAAACAATACTCAGACACGCAGGCTTTCCCATCAGGGGAAAGAATATAGAACCTATCTTTGATATTAATTTTAGTAGTAATTTGTTGCCTTCAAGTAGTAACTTCACTTTCAGAGATTTTCGAGTATTGCCCATCCTACACACGCCAGGTCGAGTCTGAATGGCTAACCACATCATTTGACCTTTCACTCTTTTTAAATCTTTCTCCTCCTGACTAAACTCATCATTTTTTCTTAAAAACCTCCCTTCTTCATGTCTATTAGGGATACAGATAAAGTACATAGATTTTGGTCAATCGTAATCCTATCTTTTGTTTGCTTAGTACACAATCCTAAAAATTTGAAGGTTCCATTTTCATATATTCCAATTTTTAATTCAGAGATTAAATTCCTCTAAAACGTATCATTTCCACAGAATATGAAATTATCAACATGCATTGCCAGAATACCCGTCAATATCCCAGTTGCATCATGCCAAAGAAACAGTGCATTGTCATATGCATTCACTATTCCCTTTAAGTTAGTTAACTCAAAATTTACTCTCTTGTACCATGAACGAAGTGCGTCATTTAATCTATAAATGCATCTTGTCAGCTTCCATACCGATGAATCTGGACATACATCAGGTGGTAGTCTAAGAAATACCTCTCTTTTCTGTATACCAAACTGCAGAAACTGTGAGGTGAAATCAAGAGTCTCCACCAGTAATTTCTTAACAGAGGATGTTAACATTACAAAATGCATAACTTCACGACAGCATGCTAGAAGGTCTGTTTTCAGGTTATGCAAATCATCTACAAAAACACGAGCAACAAGATGGGCTTTCATTATTTTCTTATTATCTTGAATTTCTCCGTTATCACCCATCTCATTGATATATATTACTGACCTATATCAGGCATCCATTCCTATCCTTCATGAATTTCCATATTTTCTATTTCTCCTTTCTTTGCATCCATTACATCTTTTATTTGTTCTTCAGACGTGAGCAAAACTACATGCTTTTGACAACTGAATCCGTCTGTTACTTAGTGTAGAAGTCTCTATTAATCAACATGATCCCAAATGAAACAGATTGCATTTTTGTTTTCCGCTTCTGATTTTATATTCAGCCAATGGCTACAGTTTCCAAATGATTTTGGTTGTGTGCTCATAATCTCCCCCTTTTCCCACTCTTCACTTCCATTCATTTTTTATTACACAACCGCGTTTTCTCATGGTTTTTATTGTTATCGTTCAATTCCTCACTTTTGCAATTAGAACTTTTATGTTGTCCTTTATCTTCTTCTTCCACACTTCATTTAACTCATTCAAAAAATTTTTTTTCTTCATTCTTTTTTCTTTTAATTTTTTTCAAATGATTGGATACATCCTGTGAAATGTACCTCGACGTCTGATCAGTCCACACTGACCTTCCTTACCCAATACTTTAGCAGGACAACGCCATCTCTTGCAGTGTCTTGTCACGAATCCTTCATTTACTTAACTCCTTGCATTAGATCTTAGAGCTCTCCGAATCTTTTCATTTCATTGAGCTTCCATGAAGCTTTCCTCATTGAATGTAAGGCATTTAACCATATCGCTGGTTACTGCAGCTTCCAGTGCAGGTAACTGATTAGTTAAAACTTAAAGTTTATATATAGTGAACCCAAATATAAGCTCATTTGGGCTATATCCAGAATGATTCTGAAGTGCATTTGTGGCACTAACAGCCCAAGCCAGAACTGCTTCTTGCTCACTTTTCTCATCCTCTAAAGTATTTTCTATTGCTTCAGCCACTATCAGATTATAATGTTTCCAAATACGATGGCTGAATGGACTTTCTGCAGCTGTCATACATGGTTCAATATTCAAATTTTCATTCATCTGCTGGTAGCCTTCATGATTAAATTCCCACACACCACGAATTCTGTCTCTTAAAAACCGTTTTAAAGCTCCAAAATTTGATATCCACATTAGAAATATGTTTCAAACTATTTCTTCACTCTTTTTGGTGTTAATCTGCCTGGGAATAGAGTAATTAGAGTATGTGTCAGGTGTATAATCCAGTAGAGGATAGGTCCATGTTCCTTTAAATCCAGATATGCAGTGTCATCAAAACTGCTTCCAAAAGCCAACCCTACTTTTTGCTGAAGCGGTCTTCAAGAATATTTTTTTCTAAATCCTCACAATATAACACTATTTTCGGCAATTTTTCAGCCCCCAAAAGCATGTTAATCAATGGAAGACTAGAATGCCCTGAAGTTTTCCCTTTTAATTTTACATATCTGCCAAAAATTCAACAGTTGTCATTTGTAAAATTCATTCCAGCAGTTTTCATTTATTTATGATGACTCAGTAGCAGGTGTAAATCATTTTTGACAATGTCAACCACCATATAAGCTCTGACACCTTCTAAAGCACCAAACATAAGTGGAAATTTAACTGCTTTAATAGCTTTTACATCCACCCCATCTCCCAAACGAAATGTTCTTTTAGACTGTGCAGATTCCACTAACCGCTTATCTAGGACCTTTAGTGTATCAAGGAATATGTTAAACCAAATTTCTCAAACAATAGTTTGTAAACATGCCGAGTCAAAGAATGCCCTACATAGTTTCTCCTTCACAAGATTGGATATTTTCTTATTAAAATCATTTATCAATGTTGGACGACGGAAATTACCATTCGATAAAGAAAAGTGTATCTGATCTGAATCCATGACAGAGTTTTAATATAATTTCTAGAACTAAAACTAGTACGGTCTCGGGCAAAATGCTAAACAGAATTAAATTTGAAACAGTGGGTTATATTAGCTTGTCTCTCTATTGGGATTTATCTTATTTCCTCGATATGTTTTTGGTTCTCTCTTACTACAGAAACGATTGAAGTTTACTGTTTCAATTTCCTCTTTAATAACAGAAAGTTTTGGAATATATTGATGAATCAGCAGAAAAAAAATGTGTCTTCAATGTTTCTTTCATTGTTATGTATGCTAAAGTTGCACACGTCGTTCTCGCTAGCAATTCGTTTTCTTCTGATATATTCAAAAGAAAAATGAGTTGAACTCCTTCTAGCAAGGTAATTCCAAATATACGAAATCTTTAATACAAAAATTCTTACCGTACCAAAAGTCGTTTATATTCACGCCTGCTGTCCTTGAATGTTGCATATGCTATAGTGTGTTCGTTACGTAAGTAAATTTACTCTAGCTTGTCCGTAATGACTTGTAACCTGTCTGTTCGGCCGATATCCGTTATCACCAAATGTCGAACAAATTCATATATGTCCTGCGGCAGTGACAAAAATACTACTGGACAGTTTGTCTTTAGGTGAATCCCTGAATAGAGACCATATCTCTAGATCTTGCTTCCATTTTGCGTACAACTCTTCACCTTGCAAAAAAGGTGGCAGTTTTGTATAGGAAGCCATCTTTCTTTCAAAAGTGTTTCGCCGTAAGTTTTAACAATAATAATTTCTGTCGAACAAAAGAAGAGAGCTTTCGCTAACGATATTAATTTATTGGTACTGCAGTTATGACACAAGACACGTTTAACTGTACATCTTACTTGTTCGAAAACTAAGGACAACATAACAAGGGAGACAACTCTATATAATAAAGACCTAATGAAAAAAAGGAAAACCACACTATGGTTTTATTTATTGAACTAAATACAAGACATCTTCAGTAAATTAGACCGAAGTATAAAGAGATCTCTTTTCTAAAATTGATTTGAAGGCATTTTCCTTTTAGTACTAAAAGTCAAATTTCCCAAAACTTCAGTGGATTATACACACGGGCACATACATCTTTAAATAGAGGAATTACATATCATAAATTGAATTAACATAACTAGAAAACATCTGGTTAAGTGGTTGCGCATTTACCGTGACTTGTTAATTTGGCATCGCTTGTGTACGATATGGTGGTCATGGTAATTCAATATATATATATATATGTGTGTGTGTGTGTGTGTGTGTGTGTGTGTAAGAATGGTAGATTTATTAAATCCGACAAGATATGAAAAAAAAACCGGAAAAGTGGATAAACCGAACCACAGACAACGGATTCAAAATATATTTGTATATATCCATACATATTTATGGCCCAGTCGGCTGGAGTTGCAGAATACACCTACTCCATCTCTGCAAAGGGGTAAGACTCCCCAAACGAGTGTCCTTGATATGATACTAAACGATCTGATAGTAATGCTCCTTTGAGGAATGCGGAGTACCCCTTCATTGCCATCGCTCCCATGTCCACTCTAGCCCGGAGTGCTAGCACCAGATAGTGTCCAATCTATGGGTCAAATAAAAATGTTTGATATTTAAATTGTGTACTTATGCTAAACTGGATTCTTTGAAATAGAACTGATTTGACATTTAATTGGGTGTAAACAAAAAAACTGTTCTTACGCTAAACTAAATTGTTTGAAATACAGCTGTTTGTGTGTGCATAAAAATAGATTTGGCATTAGAAAATTTACAATGGCTGATATGCCATAAAACCAAACAAAACAAAACCATACATATATATATATATATATATATATATATATATATATATATATATATGTATATATGTGTGTGTGTGTGTGTGTGTGTGTGTGCATGCATATATATAAGTACGCAAAAATTTATGCATACATTAATTTAAGTATCTAAATACTGAAGTTTACATATAAATGTGTAATTTGATATATGTACATATATTCATATATATTTCTATGTAATGCACATATATTTATCTATATTTACGTTTATATATATATATATATATATATATATATCAATCGCAAGGAAGACATATAGGTTTAGGGAAACTGTGGGCATGTTCATTGTTAAAAAAAATGTGAACGACCGGTTTCGTCTGGCTCTTACCAAGCTGTTAACGCCAGAAAATTTTTTTTAAATGGGAATGTAGTGGAAAAAAGTAGAGGAATGGAGAAAGGGGGAGGAAAAAACATAGAGATGAATAGATGATCAGAGACTAATCACATTCAATTCCAACAGACAGTCCCTCTGTTTACAGAGGGAAGGCTGAAGAGATCGAACGTAAAGGGTCTCCAACACTTTTAGATGGAAAATCGAATGTGACCGACTCAGAATATTGAATCAGTCAACATTGAAATCTGCAACACATTCCCAACTATTAATCATGTGCTCCGCTATAGAGGACCCGGATGTATTTGCAAGCTGACCTCTTTTAAGCTCAAGATTTAAAATTCGAGCTGGCAAATGCTGTTTTATACGTAAATCTAAACGATTAGACGTCCTGCCTATGTAGTCACTGCCACAACTACATGTATATTTATATATAACTGAATTAATATGGTGGGGAGGTAAGACGTCTTTACGCATTGAAACAAATGTAGTACAAGTCTGAAAAATCACTCGTACAGCAGCTGAGAAATAACATTTACCAACTACCACGGTGATGGATTTGGCAAATCTCTCACCTCTGGAACCTATATACGGCAAACGCAAATAAACAGGGCACTTATTAACAGTGTACCTGCTAGCCCTATCAAACTTAACATCATGGACAACACCATCCAAAACGGATAATGGATATCCATTTTTAGACAGGGTTGACTTGATGAACTTGATTTCATCACCAAGAAAACACTTGGATGAAATCATAAGGACACGATAGACAAGAGTCTTAATCAAGTTGATTTTGCGCTGCTGTGGGCAAAATGAATCCCATCTCGTATACAGGCCAGAAAAGGTGGGCTTTCTGTATACAGAAGTGAGAAAAGCTGCAGAGGTTTTATGCACAAATACATCAAGAAAAGGAAGTCGATGATTAGACTCCTTTTCCACAATGAACTTTAAAGAGGAATGCATAGAATTTAATTGTGCGAGAAATAAATCAACATCTTTCACATTTTTAAATAAACAGAAAGTGAAAGTGTCGTCAACATAACGATAATACATGGGGGGGTAATCTATTTTATTGAATAAATTGGCCTCATAAAACCCAACAACATTATTTGCCAGTGTGGGACCAAGACTTGACCCCATCACCATACCATCAATCTGCCGATACATGATGTTATTGAAGCTAAACTCAACAGAGGAGGTAGCAAAATTAATCAGATGTTTGAAAACACTCTCTGGAAAGATAGGTTTAGGAAGAGAACTATAAAATAAGACATCACAACAAATCTCAATAGTTTCTTCAAGAGGAACGTTTGGGTAAAAGCAATAAGGAGCACATAAACATATCAGTTGGGCAGAAGTTTCTGATAATCTTAGAAAAAGAATCTTTAATGCAGAAACAACTAAAGTGCTCCAACGCAGGTTGAAGCACTGAAGATAGCTAACTGGCAACTTTTTGTTGGGCAAAACCAACCATACATAGGATGGGTCGCAAAGGAACACCATCTTTATGGATCTTAGGTAGACCATAAAGACGGGGGCGGATAGATCCAACACGTCGAATGTAGTCAAAGATTTCGGGGGAGAGAAGACCACTTTTTCACCCACTTTCTTAGTTGTTTTTGAAATTTTACTTCTATGGAAGTAACCGGACCTAATTTTGTAAATTTTGTGTCATCATTGAGGAACAACAACATTTTATTGACGTGGTCAACATGATCCAATAATACAACACCAGCACCTTTATCCGGTTTTGAAATAACTAAATTATTATTTTGCAATAATTTGATAACACGATGATGCTGGTCTCCCCACCTTGATTCTTCAGACGTAACAGACATACCCGAAAAAGTATGGGCAAGACTGTTAAGTTTGGCTTTGAAGTCACTACTTGCTAAATTAAAACTAGGTTTTAATCTAGCCAGTTCTCAATGTCAGCGAACACCTTTCACGGTCCGGCATGGGGAAGGGAACACAAAAGTCAAGTCCATGGGCTAAAATAAGTGACTCAAATTCTATCGGTCTGAACGTAGACAAATAGAAAATGACTCCATCATATTTGACAAAAACGCTTTTTGATCAAATACGCAACCTCTGATATCCTACGAGCAGTGAGCTTGCAAATACTATTTTTATGAATGCTCGACACGAGACGAAGAAAACGAATCCTATCAAACAATGAAAGGGTCATAACATTATGACGCCATAAGGTCTTCAATTGGCATTCTAAAAGCGGAATTTTTCTGAAAAGGAAATTTATAGAGTTTTCCAAAAAAATCTCAATTTTTAAGCTAGGACAAAGTTTAGCATTTTTTATGCTAAATGTAAAATGAAAAGGGCAAACATGATCTTGGATACATTTTTGTTGAAAAAGAATTTTAATATAAAAAATATAATATATAATAAAAATATTAATAAATATATAATAAAAAAACACTAAAAGCGGGATAAACAGATGGTCAGAGACTAATCACATTCAATCCCAACAATCCTGTTTTTTTTTTTTTAGTTTTTTTTTTTTAGTTTTTTTTTTTTTTGTTGTTGTTTTTTTCCTCCCTCGTTCTCCATTCCTCTACGTTTTTTTCACTACATTTGCCTTCTAAAAAAAATTCTGGCGTTAACAGCTTGATAAGAGCCAGACAAAACCGGTCATTCACATTTTTTTAAACAATAAACATGCCCACAGTTTCCCTAAACCTATATGTCTTCCTTGCGATTAATAAATTTTTAACCATCAATAACTTATATATATATATATATATATATATATATATGCATAAAGTGTATATATATATATATATATATATATGTATATGTTTGTATATATACATATTTATATATATACGTATATATAGAATTGAATATTTTACTAAATATGTATTTACATGGCACACCCATATATATATATAAATTAAGGCATATATAAATGTATATTTATGTATCTATATGTATGCATATATACGTACGTAACTATATATATATATATATATATATATATATATATGTATATATGTATATGAATATATGGATGTATGTATATATGTACGTATGTATGTATGTATGTATACTGGCATGCATATTTACATATATGTGTCTATATATGTATACGCATATATATATATATATATATATATATATATATATATATATATATATGAACATGTATGTATATATGTATATCTACATAGATATGAGTATGTATGTAAAGTAAATAAGTAAAGTTGGAGGCCGTAGTTGAGGGAGACTTGAAGACTATCTTTTCATTAACACCTTCACCAAGGTGTAGCGGGAGGGGTGCTAATTCTTACTTTGGATTGCTCCACTGTACTCTTGATTTGTACCTTAAAATGCTGAATGTTAAGCCAAGTACCATCAAGAACCATGTTTTGTATCTTAGTATAACTCGACCTGGGATTAAACTCCGGTCTCCTGGCCCATTAGCCAACATTCTACCCCCTAGTCCAATGGGCCGTTATGGTATATACATATATATAGTATATGTATGTATATGCATATATTAAAATGTATATATATATATATATATATATATATATATGTATATATATATATATATATATGTGTGTGTATGTGTATGTACACACCTGTATGTATATATGAATATGTGTTTATATGTATATGTAAGTTTATATATGATTATACATCTGTATATATATATATATATATATATATGCATATATATATATATATATATATATATATGCGTATATATATATATATATATATATATTGTAGGTGAATATACATGGGTGTATATATAAGTAAAGTAAAGTTGGCGACCGTAGGCTCCCTTTTCGATAGCTACTACACCAAGGTGTAGGGGGGGGCGCTACTCCTTCCCTGGATTGCTCTACTTTACCCTTGATCCGTACCTTATAATGCTGAGTGTTAAGCAACGAGGCATCAAGTACCATTTTTTGAGTCTTTGGTATGACTCGACCTGGGATTGAACCCATTGGCGAACACTCTAACCGCTAGGCCAATGTCCGGTTATATATATATATATATATATATATATATATAGTGTCATTGATAATGGTTTGAGAGACTGTGGTTCAGTCCCATATCAACTTATACCAAAATTCAAAAAAAATAGTACTTAATGATTCCTTCCTAAATACTCAGTCTTGTTAAGTACGGATCAAGTTGTGGTGGAGCAATCCAGGAAAAGGTTCAGCATCTTCCCCTATACTATGGTTCTCAAGCAGTTGGATAGGCAGATTGTGTTTCACCCTCGAATTTGGACGGCCGAATTTTTTATCTTATATTTTATATATATATATATGTGTGTGTGTGTGTGTGTGTGTGTGTGTGTGTGTGTGTGTGTGTGTGTGTGTGTGTGTGTGTGTGTGTGTGTGTGTGTGTGTGTGTGTCATCAGTGTATATATATATATACATATCTATATAAATAAAAATGTAAATGTTTGTTACTAACCGATACTCTCCAGTTTTATACCACTAATTTGTTTAAAATTTTCAGTGAGTATTTTATTCGAATTCAGGAGGGGTTTAATATACTTATTATCTAAAAGTATTTCAATAATTAAAAAATATATTTTTAATAAGTCGTTTTTCTCCGAGAAAAGTCAACCTCAAATTACGACGGTAAATATTACTTCACTTTTTTCAAGATTTTACACGTGATTTTATTTTCTTCTTCATCACGTTTCTAAACCATATTTCGTTGTCAGTAAAAAAAAATTTTATTCTAACGAATTGTTTCCAAAATTTCCTTTTTTTTTTTTTCTTGTTTAACTTCAACGAAAGGCATCCATTAAAAAGTTTTCTTTCTTAAACCATATTTCGTCAGTTCATTAGTACTCGATATTTTATTTTTTGTTGGTTAACTTCAAAGAAAGACATTCCTTAAAAAGTTTTCTTTTGTTTTATTATTATTATCGATAAGACACTAAACTTTAAACCATATTTCGTCTGTTCAGTAGCAGAGAATTGTTTACTAAATATTTTCTTTTCTTTTCTGTTGTTTAACTTCAAAGAAAGACATTCTTTAAAAAGTTTTCTTTCATTAATAAACTTTTAACCATATTTCGTTGGACCAGTTGTAAGTAAATTTCTTTTTATTCTAAAAACTTATTCTTTAATTTTTTTTCTTCATTATTGATATCCCATTTATTTTGTGGTTTAATAAATATTTTATCATGTTGCGAAATATTAACCAGCCCAAGCTTTGTAATAGCACACGTCTTTCAGTAAAAAAAATTAATGTCCAACATCATTGAAGCAAAAATTTTGACAGGGCCTTTCAAAGGTGAAGATGTCCCCACCCGCAAATTCCTATGATTCCAACAGATATGTTATTTCAATTTAAGAGATTGCCATTCCCAATTCGATTGGCATTTGCAATCACAATCAACAAAGCACAGGGACAATCTTTAGAATTGTGTGGCTTATATTGACACACTGATTGCTTCTCACATGGGCAATTATATGTTGCCTGTTCCAGAGTTGGCAATCCAGACAATCTCTTTACCTACACAGAAAATGGAACTACCAAAAGTATTGTGTATCCACAAGTATTGGAAAATAAAACATATTAGAAACATGCATTTTCTTCTTTTTTTCCCATTTAAACAAACTGAGCCACAGCAACGCGTGGCCGGGTACAGCTAGTATATATATATATATATAAAAACATTTGTCAATATGTGTATATAAATGTGCATATCTATGCATTTATATATATATATATATATATATATATATATATATATGTTTATGGAGGTATGCATTTATGCTTATTAATGCATGACCGGGCCATGCTCCCAGTGTGTAGAGTGTTTGCCAATGGTCTGGAAGACCGGCGTTCAATCCCAGGTCGAGTCATACTAAAGACTCAAAATAGTGGTACTTGATGTTGCCTTGCTTAACATCCAGCATTTTAAGGTAAGGATCAAGGGTAAAATGGAGTAATCCAAGGAATGGAGTAGCGCCCTCCCCTACACTTCGGTGAACTAGCTATTGAAAAGGGAGCCTGTGGGTCAGCCTCGAATAAGGTCACCAACTTTACAAATACGTGTATATATATATATATATGTTTATATATATGTTTATATATTTATAAATCTATATACATATATATATATATCATATTATATATATTTCCGGGGAAAATTGTCTAAAAGTTAGACAATTAAGTAATAATCCAAGGTGAATAGGAATATTCAGTTGAGTGTCCAATGTCAACGGTTATCGAATATATAATTAATTTCGGATTAAATCGCATCAAACTCTCGTACAGACCAAAATTATTCCTTTAGAAAATTAAACGAAAAAAATTCTTTTTTGTAAGTCCATTATAAATATATTTCAGGTCTGTAAAATAACCTTCTTCAGATGGATCAAATACAGTTCTGTATTTGAGTACGAAGTTTACATGTTTACATTGCTTCCGATGGGAAGAGATTATTTTTTTAAATTCAAATTTTAAAAAAAGAATTGATGGAAATATCATTATATATTAACAAGTATAATGTTTATGCATTCCTCCATTTTTTTAACAAAACTCGTTACCTATTATTTAAATTATTACTCACTTTTTAAAACGGTGATTACCAAAAGATATCAATAGGAAGTTGAGATTTAATTAAATAAAGAATAGATAAATATACATATTAATTCCAAATTTTCTTGGAACATACTTCAAAATATATTTAAAAACATATATATATATATATATATATATATATATATATATATATATTTACATATATACATAGTTATCTATATATATATGTGTGTGTGTGTGTTTGTCTCTATATATACATATATATATTTTAATAAATTCATATATATAATTATATCTAAATACACACACACACACACGTATATATATATATATATATATAGACGTATACATATGTATATACATATATATATATTCATATATACATACATATATGTGTGCATATACTTGTATTTATAAATATGCATATATATGTTATAATTATTATAGTTACATATATATATATATATATATATATATATATATATATATATAGTGTATCACAAAAGTGAGTACACCCCTCATATTTTTGCAGATATTTAAGTATATCTCTTCAAGGGACAACACTGACAAAATGACACTTTGACACAATCAAAATAACTCCAAATATAACAATTAAAAGCTAAACCCCTTCCAACAAAAGTGAGTATACCCCTAAGAAACTACACCCCTAAATGTCCAAATTGAGTACTATTTGTCATTTTCCCTTCAAAATGTCATGTGACTCATTAGTGTTACTAGGCCCATGTGTTACTAGGCCCATGTGCATAGGGAGCAGGAGTGTTCAAATTTGTAGTGCAGCTCTCACACTCTCTCATACTGTTCCAATATGGCACCACATGGCAAAGAACTCTCAGAGGATCTTAAAAGACGTATTGTTGCACTACATGAAGATGGCCAAGGCTACAAGAAGATTGTTAACTCCCTGAAACTGAGCAGCAGCACTGGAGCTAAGATCATCCAGCGTTTTAAAAGAGCGGGGTCCACTCAGAACAGGGCTCCAGTTGGTCGTCCAAAGAAGCTGAGCGCATGTATTGAGCGTCACATCCAAATGCTTTCTTTGACAGATCGGCGTAGGAGTCCTGTCAGCATTGCTGCAAAGAGTGAAGTGGTGGTGGGGGGTCAGCCTGTTAGTGTTCAGACCATATGCCGCACTCTACATCAAATTGGTGTGCATGGCTGTCACCCCAGGAGGAAGCCTCTTCTGAAGATGATACACAAGAAAGCCTCCAAACAATTTGCTGAAGACATGTCAACAAAGCACATGGATTACTGGAACCATGTCCTATGGTCTGATGAGATGAAGATTAATTTGTTTGATTCTGCTGGCTTCAAGCATGTGTGGCGGCGACCAGGTGAGGAGTACAAAGAGAAGTGTGTCATGCCTACAGTCAAGCATGGTGGTGAGAATGTCATGGTCTGAGGCTGCATGAATGCTGCAGGTGTTGGGGAGTTATATTTCATTGAGGGAAACATGAACTCCAACATTTGCTATGAAATACTGCAGCAGAGCATGATCCCCTCCCTCCAGAAACTGGGTCGCAGGGCAGTGTTTCAGCATGACAATGACTCCAAACACAAATCCAAGACCACCATTGTTTTACTGAAGAGGCTGAGGGTAAAGCTGGCCAAGCATGTCTCCAGACTTGAACCCAATAGAACATCTTTGGGGATCCTTAAGCGGAAGGTGGAGGTGTGCAAAGTCTCAAATATCTGCCAGCTCCGTGACGTCGTCATGGAGGAGTGGAAGAGCATTCCAGTGGCTACCTGAGAAGCTCTGATAAACTCCATGCCCAGGAGAGTAAAGGCAGTTCTTGTTAAAGATGGTGGCCACACAAAATATTGACAATTAATATGGTGTATGTTAATATGTTAATATTAAGGGGTGTACTCACTTTTGTTGGCAGGGGTTTAGCTTATAATGGTTAAATTTTGAGGGGAAAATAAATTAACTCTGTTAAGTAGGCTGCACACAGACTACTGCTTTTCGACCATCTTGCATGAATCAGACATCAGTTTTTGAGTACCATAAGAGATTCAAGGAAGCCAGGGAATCTCTGAGGGATGATGTGAGGTGTGGAAGGAGTAAGGAAGCCAGAACGCCAGAGTTAATTGGCCAAATAAAGTATTTCATGGATAAGGACCGCCGTGTGTCTATAGAGACAATAAGTGCACAGTTTGATGTCAGTGTGGGAACTGTAAACACAATTATTCGCGAGAAACTGAAGATGCGGAAGATTTGCACGAAGATTGTCCCAAGGGTGCTCAGAGAAGATCAGAAAGAAAGACGTTGTCACGACAAGATGGAGATGGTCGAGCTGATCAATTCAGATCCCGCAGTTCTTGATGCTCTGGTGACCTGCGATGAAAACTGGATCTACTGTTATGACCCAGAGACCAAGAGACAGAGTTCCCAGTGGAAGCATTCTGGCTCTCCCAGACCCAAGAGGGCCAGACAGAGCAAATCCACCCACAAACTTTTGATGATCCTTTTTTTTACAGCACTGGCATGATCTACATGCACTGGGTTCCCACTGTCAACTATGTTGAGTTTTTTAGGGAGTTCAGGAAGAGATTCCATCGGAAGAAACCAGCACTCGTCAAATCAGGTCAGTGGTATTTCCTCCAGAACAATGCACCAGTCCACTACTCCATCCTTGTCACAGAATATTTGAGCAAGATGGGCATCAGGAGAGTACCTCACCCTCCCTATAGCCTAGACCTTGCTCCCTGTAGATGAACTACCGAGAACTTATTCCCTATGGTTGTCCTTATGAGACAATTGATGATATGAACTACCGAGAACTTATTCCCTATGGTTGTCCTTATGAGACAATTGAGGTGATGAAAGAGGCTGTGACGAAGGTCACTGACATGCTCACACAAGAGGACTTCCATGGGGCCTTCCAGAAGTTGTTGGAACGGTAGAACAAGTACATTGCAGCCGGAGGAGATTACTGCGAAGGGGACCAGAGTTTGATGTGTGTACTATCAAAAGTGGCCATACGAAAAAAGTCTGGAAACTTATTTAATGATCCTCGTATAATGTATTTATTGATATATATATATATATATATATATATATATATATATATATATATATATATATATATTTACCATTACATATATCTATATATGTATATTGAAGTATATATAATGGTTACAGTGTTTGACAATTGTCCCGGAGCCCGGGGTTCAATCCTAGGTTTATTCAAACCAGACTCAAAAAATGGTACTTGATATTTCTTTGATAAATGCTCTACATATTGAGGTACGGATCAAAGGTAAGTGGATCAATGTAGGGAAAGGAGTTTCACTCTCCCATACAGTAGTATGTAGTAGCTATTTAAAAGTGAATCTTCGGGTCGTTCTCGATAATTGTCGGCAAACTTATTTTGTTAATTTATTGATAACTTGTTAACTTATTGACACACATACACACACATATAAACATATATATATATATATATATATATATATATATATATATATATAGAGAGAGAGAGAGAGAGAGAGATTGGCCTAGTGATTAGAGTATGCGCCAATGGCCGGTAGACTGGTTCAATTCCAGGTCGAGTAATACCAAAGACTCAAAAATGCCACTTGATGCCGCCTTGCTTAACACTCAGCATTACAAGGTACGTATCAAGGGTAAAGTAAAGCAATCCAGGGAAAGTTGTGCCCTCCCCTATACTTCGGTGTAGTAGCTATTGAAAAGGGAACCTTCGAGTCGCCCTCGATATTGGTCGCCCACTATATATAGTTTTGCTTATATTCATATAGATATATATATGTTTATCTAAATATTTTTATATGTATTTCTTTACATATATATATATATATATATATATATATATATATATAATAGAAATGCTGTTGGTGAAATGGTTACTTTTGTTGGAATTTGACTTCGTGAACCGGCTTGGCGAGTTTGTTTACTTTTTGATATAGTCTTATACCCCTGGGTAATATATGAATCCAATTATTCTCCATTCTGCTGTTCGTGAATGGTACAGCAGACTGGGCTCTTTAACCTGCGTATACTAACTTATCTTGGAGCAGAAAACTCAAAATTCTAACCAGTTGAACTCCACATCTAAACTGACCTTCTTTCACATCCTTCCCTGAGGAACCATTGTTAGATATATATATATATCATTCATTCATGCATTCAATGTTATATGATTGCATTTTTTCCAGTCCAATACTAATTCACAAACAAATTTTTTGACCCATAAATAGGACCATGATATTTACTACCACTCCATATCAGCATGTTACTTAGACTAAAAGCAATGAATGGACACTTTACAATACTAATATCTCCAGAATTAGATCCTTACCATCAGATGTCGCATACTGAATACAGACTTTTTTAACCCAGTTGGCTGGGACGGTAGAATACACCGACTGCTTCTCGGCAAAGGGGTAAGACCTCACTCGCAACGAGTGTCCAGGATGGTGAGATTCCAGTAATATTGGAGCTTTGGGGAATGCGGAGTACCCCTTTATTGCTATCGATCCCAAGCCCACTCTGCCCGGAGTGGTAACACCTGATAGGGTTCTATTCATTTATCAAATAGAACTAAACTGTATATTTATGCTAAACTATTATGAAATAGACCAGTTTTGACATTTAAACTGCGTACTTATGCTAAACTGAATTATTTGAAATGGAACGGTTTTTGTATGCTAAACTGAATTGTTTGAATTAGAACTGTTTTTGACATTGAAACAATACTTAACCGAAACTGATTTGTTTGAAATAGAACTGTTTTAGTATTTATCTGTACGTAAACTATACTTGTACTAAATTGAATTGTTTGAAATAGAACTATTTATTTGTATAAAAATGGATTTGGCATTAAATAAACTACAAAGGTTGATATGCTATTAAACCCAAACAAACACACACCCATTTTTTAAGATGAGGGGCATCTTATCCCTCTACCGAGAACTCATTTATCATATTTTAAGCCAACCCATTTGGCATCGCTACTATTGTTTCCCATAATGCACACCCAAGAAAGCACACTTGTTCTCTAAATAGTTATTACCATTCTGAGAGTGAACCTGGAAATAATGTCAATGAAGTGGTGTTCAAACTCCTTAAAACTCCAGTACTGGAAACTCACCACTGGACGCAGTTTAATGTCATACACAGGACATATCTATGTGATATGCAACCAGTGTATTATAGGCTCCAATAACAGGGCAAGTGCGAGAAGATATGAAGTCGATAATTCGACTGGCGATGGGACTCGGCATTATGTTTTCATTTACAGGCTCATATCAAAAATCTTTCTCCTTCTAAGAATATAAATATCAATATACGGAATGATTTATAACGATTTTTTTCTCTTCTCTATTCCACTTACATTATTTTTGTAGCATTTTGGGAGACCAATGCATCAACTCTCCATTAGTAATGTCTGGAACTGTCAATTTTAAAGAAAACTTCACTCCAGCAAGAGCAAATATAACCATCTGGTTGTTAGAGTAAAGTAGATATTAAAAAAAAACTATATATAACTGACAGACTCCTCATTATTATAATTTCACACTACATCCATTAAGGAATATATATATATATATATATATATGAATAGCCAAGTTTAACAAAAAATAGTTCGTTTTAAATTTATCTTCTCCAAGCAACCATTTAAAAAAGATCGAAGATAAAAATAAAAAATAGGGAAAAAACAACATAAAAATTTGGGGGAAAATATAGTTATCATTTACCTCTAACTCACAAGTCTTTCGCATTTCATTTTTACACAGAAAATAAGGTATAATGGAATTTTTAAAATTCGGACTCTCTCTCTCTCTCTCACTCTCTCTCGCTCACACACACACACACACACACACACACATACGCGCGTGCATTTTTACTTCTCTTTCCTTTGGAAGTAATTACATCTACTTATACTGGCAAACAGAAAACTGGCGAATAGAAGGCAATATTCAGCACATATTGAAGTGTAAAGCATTTCACGTTCTTTTTAATAGCAAATTGGAGGAACAAAATGTATTCCTTAGGCTAAGATTAGTATAATGTTTACTTCTTGGGTAAAACGTGTGTATTTATTTAGGGCGCTTTCTTACGTGTTTTTCTTTCACTTTTTTTGCTTTGTTTAAAACTCAACCCCAAGAGAACCACTTATATATATATATATATATATAGGAACATTGTTGTTGATCCGACGAGAGAAAAGTAAATATTTTAAAATGTATAAGTCTGTAAATT
This sequence comes from Sepioteuthis lessoniana, assembly GCA_963585895.1. NCBI lineage: Eukaryota > Metazoa > Mollusca > Cephalopoda > Myopsida > Loliginidae > Sepioteuthis > Sepioteuthis lessoniana. Next base: position 49,921,676 of record OY757926.1, on the reverse strand, counting down.
ACTTCCAAAATTTATAGTTTTTGTATTATTCCATACTCTTATTCTACACATGTTTCGGATATTTCAATCCTCGCCAAGCAGTCAAGTACTGTTTGAATTTTGGCTGTAAAGTTGCTTGAAGATTTTAGACATTCTTTACCATTTTGGGCGTTCTGTTTCAAATCTATCTGATAATGTAATTTGTATGTATGTATGTATGTATGGACGTAAATATCTTTTCATATGTACATGTGAAGGGTACGATGTGTAAATTTTCGTTTAAATCAAGCAAAAAGGAATATAACTGATATCTGATTTTATCAGGTACATTTACCAAAATTGAATGAAAATATCTTGAAATTCTATCGATTAAATCAATTAGAAAAAATCGCCATTGGCATCCATGAAACTTTAGGATTTCCGGATAGCTTTTCCGACAGTTTCCTTGTTTAAATTAGAAAATGCTGCCGTTATCATTACCTTCAGTTAATCTTTGTGTAAAATAATTTGGGTATTAATTAATGATATTCTTTTATTAATAATTAATTGTGTTATTTATTTTATAATTTAGTTTGGTGAAGTTGTGGATTGGTTACAAACCTTTGAGTGTAAGAGTAGTTCCTCGCAAAGATCAAACACGTGCACAGGTGGTGACCAGGTTTAACACCTCACGTCAGAATAACGTTGGAAAGACAAGATATGGATAATTAACAAATCAAAGCTTGTCGACCGGCATGGGGGAATAAAAGTTAATGACACGTGTTCTAATAGATGTTGCTAATGCAATAATTGAGATGATATTATATAAGAAAAGATAATTTGGGATTCAAGAGGGAAGTCAAGTTTGAAACCCAAAGAGATAAGTTGGGTTAGACGTTAGTGCGAATCGGTCTGGACGAGGGGTGATGCCTCTTTGTAAATACGAGCAAGATTCGCTGATAAACCCTTAGAAGATTTTCTTTTCTTCTCGTAGTTGTGTCGGGCTGATAGAATTGAAGACAGTCTGAATAAAGACTTTTTCGTATTCCGAATGACTGAGTCGCATAATTATTTTCGAAATTTTAATGTACAAAATGGTCAGTGGAGTTATATTTGATGTTGCACGAAGTTTTGTTGGTCTCTCACTCAACCGTGCCCCATGCATAATAATCAAGAGCATCTGAAAAGTTTAGCGGCAAAACGTATGGGGTGATATTGTCGCAGACATTCTCTCACAGCCAACACTGGGTTCTCCTGAGGTGTGGCATTACACAGATTCCTATTCCAAAACGAAGAGTCTTCCAGCAGCTGCCCACTCGATCCTTCAGGTACTTGATATGGGCCTTCGTGTTTAGTCTGAGGCAATATGAGAAGATGAAAGGAAGTATAACGTCACTATCACCAGTGTCCACCCCAAACAATATGATGTGGACTAGGTGTTTGCATTTCATCAATATCAGTACATCTTGATAAGAAAGAGCGATCCAACAGTTGTTCTGTAAGTTTACCATCTGATCCTGGCAGAAATTTTCCTCATCTGAGAAAAACCAAAGCATATTGGATTGGAGGGATGCTTTAGTTTGTAAATGAGCTTTGTAGTGCTGGATTTCTTCTTGAACTTCAAGACTGGTTATAGAATTGTCCGTTTCTCATCTTGTATAAGAAATAGTGAATGTCTTCATGCACTACCCGCCAGATAAGAAATTCAAATATACCCTTGTCCTAGGCAATGAACCTGATTTCACTAGCTGGGATCGTAGTCAATCATCACTCAGATCTCACCGACAAATTTGGGATTTTTTTTCTAATCAGAACTATTAAACTACCGTACGTTCGTAATCACCATTAGATGCATCCAACTCTTTTTACACACTAAAAAACAACCCTCTAAAATTCTCAATCTGGATCTTCCGTCGTGAATGCCATCAGTACTGCATGCTGCTTCCAGACTGTGCCCAACTGATTCCAGTTTGCTGCGCAGTAGACAAAATCCGAAATAAACAAAGCCCATACAGAAAATCATTAATTTAAAATAGCGACAATTTACCCATCACATCCTCTGTGTGCGTTTGTATATATATATATATATATATAAGTTTGCCGACTGTTGTCGAGAGAGACTCGAAGGCTCCCTTTTCAATAGCTACTACACCGAGATGTAGGAAAGGATGCGACTCCTTCCCCTGGATTGCATTACTTGCCCTTGATCTGTACCTTATAATGCTGAGTGTTAAGCAAGGACGCATAAAGCACTATTTTTGGAGTCTTTGGTATGACTCGGTTTGGGACTGAACCCCGGTTTCTCGGACTATTGGCGAACACTAACTATTGTGCCAATATATATAAAGACTGCATTTCCTTTTTTTAAAGAGATTTTATCGTGTCTGTCTATTTAATTAAACATCTTCGTGTGTGTGTGTGTGTGTGTGTGTGTACATATTTACACGCAAAATTATATATACACACACACAAACATATATATATATATATATATTCATATGTACACACATACACACGCACACATGCATTTATTATATAAAGTATATTTGCTAAATAAGTATTCATTTATGTCTGTGTGCATTTATGGAAAGCATGTCGTTAGATATATATCTGAGCTATAAATTGCTTTAATTCTGCAAGGATCGCTCTTTGCAAAATTAAATTTTATCTTGATGCCCCAGGCACTTCCCGAAGAGGAAGAAGTTACTTTTGGAAAAAAAATTACCATAATTTTAAACTTGTTGCTTTCTCTTGTTTTTGTATCTAAAAAGAAAAAAATCTCAAAATGTTGATTTTTTTAGGCTACGAAAGAAACAACAATTTTTTTGTATTGGTTTTTTGTTTTTGTTTTGTTTTGTTTTTGTTGTTTTTTCAACACCTGGTTTTATAAAAGTCTTTATTTATTTATATAGTGTAGCCTGTGAACCGATTTAAGATCCTGCAAAATCATTCTTTTAAGAGAGGAAGTATTCAAGAAAGAATAGAATGCGATGAATATGATATTCTGTAGCGGAGGAGTTTGGTTAAATACTCTAGCCACAAGTAGTAAGTGACATAAGGTCAATTTTTTGGAGCTGAGTACATTTTTTCTTCTTTTTGATTGGTCGTTACTGAGGTATGTGTACTGGTCTACAAAATAATTTTAATTTTTAATCTTCAAAAAAATTAATGATTATAGAACAAATGGCTAATATATATATATACATATATAGTGTGTGTGAGAGAAAAAAAAGAGAGAGAGAGAGAGAGAGAGAGAGAGAGTGTGTGTGTGTGTGTGTGTGTGTGTGTGTGTGTGTGTGGTATAACTGAGAAATTAAATTCAAGGGTGAGGTTCCAGTTCATTTCTGACCCAGATGGTAGTATTACCTATCCAGCTTCTCCCCACCACTGGCAGGATGTGGCACAAAGTCAGTATTTAAGCTGAGTGGCTTTAGTTTGAATTCACATTTTTCTTCTCCTTGATTGGTTGCCTTTCTATTTACCCTTATACTGGAAGTAGAGGAGATTGATTCATACCTTCCCAAAGAAGCATTAGCACGAAGTAAAATTAAAACAACTCCGTGAAAGTATCCATGGAGGAATCCAATTGATATGTCTAAAAATTGTCAGCATTAGATAAGAATACTCGAAACCATATAACTGTGTGCAAGCAAAATAAAAATGTGCAATTTTTAAATTTCCGATTGAACCTGGAAATTATTGTTATACTTACGATCAAATATTTAGAAATGATCCATCACTTCATCGAATAGTGACTGGTGACGAAAAATGGATCCTTTTACAACAATCGTAAACGATTGGCTCAATTACTTGATCATGACGAAGCACGCCAACAGTTTCCAAAACCGAAATTGCGTGAACAGAAGATTATGGTGATTTTCTGGTGGTCTGCCATTGGCGTTATCCATTACAGCTTTTCTGGAATCTAACCAGATCATAACTGCGGAAGTTTACTGCCAGCAACTGAATAAAATGCATGTTCAGTTAAGCAAAATGCGACCGGCACTGGTTAAATAGACGAGGTCCAATTTTGCTTCAAGACAATTCTCGGTCACATGTTGCTATGGTGACATTGCAAAAGTTTCCCTAACTTTGGATATGAGACTTTACCACATCCACCATACACTCCTAATCTCTCACCCACCGACTTCTATATTATCAAGAATTTTGAACATTTTTGTTTACGCTCAGAATCGTTCCATTCGAAAGGAAAAGTAGAAATAGTATTTAATGTTTATTTGGCATCAAAACCTTTAGAGTTTTATCGTAGAGGCATAAATAATTTTGTTAATCGATAGCAGAAATGCACGGATGTTCAAGGAGCATATTTTGACCGATTAAAACATTGTTTAAATTCAAACGCACTAATCCGTGGTTTTCTGAGGTCCACCTAGCGTTCGTACCGAGGGTGTATTATTATGCTAACCGACTGGTCCTAGGGACCTTTTCTCCAGAACAGAGATGAAATCGACCAGAATACTAAGGAGAGTCCTGGAGACTAGAGGAGACTTACTATCTCTCAGACTCCAGTAAAAGATCACCCATTAAAACTGGTATGAAAATTTTGCAAGAAGTAAAATATTAATGATAAAATTCAAATTTCATTTTTTTATTTAGCTAAAATACAACCCTTCCACTTCTGTTTGAATTAAGAGTGTTCGTTCTCTTAGGTTCGTTGCATTACCAAAGCTAAAGAACCCAATCGATTCTACAATATGCTTATCGTTGGGCAAAGATTAAATGGGCTCATGTCTTTTCCAAGAGCATAAATGTATAAGGAAATGCAAATAGTCTTGTCTAAGATTTGAACTCGAGACTTTAATTCTATTTCCTATGTCAATAGCCGTTACGCGACGCATACATCCAGTGTTTTATTGAAAAGTTCATATTAAATTCATATCATAGCACTCTTTATAATAAATCATTATAATAGCACCCCTTATATGAAACTTATATTATAGAATTTCATATATAAAACACTCCTTATATTAAACTTCTTGCACTCCTTATATCATAACACTCCTTATATTAAATTTATATTAATGAACTCCTTGTATTAAACTTAGATCACTTCTTATATTAAACTTATCGGACTCCTTATATCAAATTTGTTTTATAGCACTCCTTATATTAAACGTATTGCACTCCTTATATTAAATTTATATTATAGCACTCCCTATATTAAACTTATAGCTCTCCTTATATTAAAATTTTAGCACTCCTTTTATTAAACTTATATTATAGCATTTCTTATATAAAACTTATATTACGGCACTCCTTATATTAAACTTCTTGCACTCCTAATATTAAACTTAGAAAAGAAATAACTCTTCCAATCGCTTTCACAAGAAAAGCTGAAAAACGTGAGAATGTTAAGATCTTTAGACAGAGTAAAATATGAATGATTTTAACTGCATGCCAACCCGTCTACTGTCATTTCATGCCAAGAGGTTAGAGAATCGCGTTCATATTTACCTTTTTGTGTAGTTATTCTTTGCTATCAAATATTTAAACGGGTATATTTGACCTTCAGATGGGTACCCTAACAGGTGCTACAATTCTGGGTCATAGTAGACTTGGTTGTGATGATTATGAAAGGATATATGACATTCCACATCGGTGGCGATGCTCCAGAACTGGAGCATCGCCACCGGATGCAGTTTAGTGTCATACACCGGGCACTGTGAGATGGTTGTTGGTTGTTTGGGTTTTATGGCATAACAACCCTTGTAGGTTATTTAATGCCAAATCCATTTTTATACAAATAATCAGTTCTATTTTAAACAATTCAGTTTAGCATGAATACAGAGTTTGTCAAAAACATTTCTATTACAAGCTATTCAGTTTAGTTAAATAGATCTATTTCAAACAACTCAGATTTAATAAAGATTTAGTTTACACACAGTTAAATATTAAAGCAGTTCTATTTTAAACAATTCAATTTATCGTAAGTACAGTTTCAATGACAAAAACAGTCCTATTTCAAGCAGTTCAGTTGAGCATAAATAAGCAGTTTAGTTCTATTTTACCCATAAATAGAGTTCTATTAGGTGCTACCATTCTGGACCAGAGTGAACCTGGGAGCAATGGCAATGAAGGAGTGCTCCGCATTCCTCAAAGCTCCAGCATTACTGGAACCACATCATTAGATTGTTTAGTGTCGTATCCTGGAAACTCTTAGGCGGGGGTCTTACCCCTCTACAGAGGTGCAGTGAGTGTATTCTACAGCCCCAGCCGACTGGGCAAACTGTGACAGGAGACACTAGTGATGTAATGGTTACCGTCGTAGAAAATGGTCACGTCGACAAAAATTCAAATCCTGGACGAGTCCGTTTGCATTTCACAATAATATGGTTTCAAGTAACTAAAATGAAATCAATACGTAACTAGCTAAGGCATGGACTATCGATAGGTTATCTATCATACGGAAATCAAACTTATCTAATAAAATAAAACACTATTTTTTCCAAGTAGCGGTAGTGTTAATTCTACTATATGGATACACCATGTAGACGCTAACTAAGCATATTGGGAAAAAGCTAGACGGGAATTGCACAAAAATGCTACGAGCTATATTGAATAAATCCCGAAAGCAGCATCCCACAAAACAGCCAGTGTGCGGCCACCTACCTGCCATCTCTAAAACCATCCAGATAAGATAGACAAAATATGCGGGACACTGCTGAAGAAGTAAGAATGAACTCATAAGTGTCGTTCTCTTATGGATCCCTTTACACAGTCGTGCAAGTGTTGGAAGACCAAGTAAAACTTATCTACAACGGCTCTGTACGGACATAGGATGTTGTCTAAAAGACCTGCCGGAAGAGATAAATGATAGAAACGAATGATGTGAGAGAGTCAGGGAAATCCGTGCTAGCAGCACGACATGATGATGATGAATTATTCTTAATACAAATAATTTGCGCACAGTTATACGGTTTCAAGGATTATTTTCTAATACTAATAGTTTGCACAAATTAATATAGTTTCAAGTTGGTGGCGTTCGTGGTGAAACGATTATCGTCGTAGTGAATGAACACAGCGACCCGAGTTTAAATACTGGATGAGCTTAATTATATAATTTACATAGTGCTATTATTCTCGAGAAAAGCTATTCTTCCGCGATCTATGGGTAAATAGTAGGGTAGACTGTGCTCTTTACCATAGTATGGCAACTGGTCTAAGAGGAGGAAAATTCTTAATTCAAACTTGTTAAACTCCGCTTAAAATTGACCTTGTGTCGCATCCTATACTTGAGGAGGGATTGGTAAATACATACACGGGACCCTGCTTTTTTTTTTGGTGGGGGGTTACACCTCTGCAGGGGATACAGTCAGCGTATTCCAAGCCACGCCGATAAGGTGGGTAAAATATAACAAGACTGCTCCCTTCTTTTCGGCCAGCTTAATCGCGGGTATCCGAATCACCTGATTGGGGGGGAATTTTACAAAGTGTGCCATAAACAATTTATTTCAATTCCTAACAAACTGCATTGTTCCTCCTTCAAAGTAATCCCCCTCGATTCTAATGCACTCTCCCATCTATCTCTGTCCATGTACTAGTGGAAGGATTCTTACGGGATGCCCCTCAGGTCCGTCGTTACGACTCTTTTGGTGGTTTCTACGCCTTTAAAACGGGTCCCCTTGATGATCCACTTGAGCCGGGAGAAAAGAAAAATGTCACATGAAGCAAGATTTGGTGAATAGAGAGTTTGTTCCTCTATGGTAACGTTCCTTTTAGCCAGGAACAGTTGGATGTTCAGTACATCCAGTTCTGTTACTTTTCAGACATGGCCAAATTTTCGGTAATAATCTTCCAAACGATTACCTATGACATCAGCTGACTAGTTATTTTTCTAACAGTCAACCGACGATTGCAGCATATCACATCCCTCACCCGCTCGACGTGGAACTCCGTCCTGCTTATTGAATGCCTCTCGCTCCGGGGGTCAAATTTCAACTCCTCACGTCCCTATTTGAACTATTTGTGTCACGTGTGTTTCCCCTATGTGTTATCTCCATATACTTGCTAAAGCAAGTATATGTGTGACGAAGTATTCCTAAACCGGACAAAAAAATTCAGGTTTTCATTTCCTAATGCTTTTGCCCAGTCAGCTGAGGCTGTAGAATACACCAACTGCTTCTCTGCAGAGGAGTAAGACTCCCTCAACGAGGGCCCTGGAAATGACACTAAACAGCCTGATGGCGAGGTTCCAGTAATGCAGGAGCTTTGGGGAATGCGGAGTACCCCTTCATTGCCATCACTTCCAGGTTTACTCTGGCCCGTAGTGGTAGCACCCGATAAGAGTCCTATCTATGCGTCAAATAGAACTAAACCGTTGTTCTAGAGTTTACTGTTTTTTTTTGCATTTAAACTGCGTTTTTATGCTCAACTGAATTACTTGAAATAGAACTGTTTTGATATCTTATGCTAAACTGAATTATTTGAATTACAACTTTTTGACTAAACTGAATAGCTTGAAATAGAAATTTCTTAACAATCAAAGTGTGTACTTATGCCAAACTGAATTGTTTGAAATAGAACTGATTAATTGAATAAAAATGGATTTGACATTAGATAACCTACAAAGGTTGATATGCCTTAAAACCCAAACAACTAAACAACCAATCATCCTTAATGCTTATAGTTGAACGAACTGGAAAAGACTTGGAATAAACAAAATCATGCGAAAAAAATTGCAATGGTTGCAGAAAACTAAAATTAGTTATATACTCTCAAGATATCATGTTAGATGATAATACAATCCGCTCATCCCTCTTTCGCCCATTGCTCTCACAGCACACTCAGTTTCAAAACTTTTCAGAAAGACCTCGTATTTTGTATCTAAAAGTTTTTTTTTGTTTACAATGTATTCATTTAAAAGATGATGTTTGAAACAATCTTCAAATAATTAAATTGAAAAGAAACCCTACACCTGTCGTAAACAGACGAAGATAAAAAGAAGAGATAAGTTTAATTGTTTAAAAAAAAACAGATGGAACACGGACAGAGAATAGAAAAAGAGTGGTACTATCTGTTATATATTTATGTGAGTGTGCGTATGTGTTTCTCAAAGTGGGCAACTTCTAACAAGAAGTACTGCTTGCAGGCACACATACTCCGTATATATGTAGAGGTTAAAAAGAAATAAAAAGAATAAAATAAATGAATTAAAAAAAGTAGCAGTTTCCCAGGAGCCCACTGACAGGAAGCAAGAACGGCGCATGAAAAAAAGGGAGCTTCCTGACATCATAGAGAAATTCTTTCTCGGTAAGAAGTACTTCAAGTGGAAGGGCCTATTCCTCTCTTATGCTGATGGGGAAGAACACGTGTCTGCAGTGTCACGGCTTAGCGGCATGCTGGCTCTCCTGCCAGTAACAGTCTATACTGAACACACCTACTAGACACATGACAGACTTTCAACTTCACAACTCACCGAAAATGACACAAATATATTTCAGCGCCTTGTCTGGGAGACGAGACTGTTTCTATTGGTACAGGAAAACGTTCCACCACAGAATAGTCGTTAAAACTTAAGATAAAATTCGAGTTAAAAAGCACCCTTGTCTTTTTCCTTTCGTCCTTAATTCTCTTGCAGCTTCCCACGTACAAAAGAGGGCAACAAGTAAATAGGATAAGAAGAAGAAAAAACAATCGGATACGGAACTCAGAATCCTCCCAACCGAACCCAGCAGTTCACAGACAACAATTTACAGACCACCACCACCACTACCACGAATTACCAACCCTTCTTCTTGTATCCCACATATATTCCTAGAAATGTCGAATTTTGAAGGCCCAATCTTCTTGTTAAGAAAATTTGAACTCGACTGATACACGAGAAATAATTTTGCAGGGTTGAAATTCAAAATTATTGGTGAAGAATAGAATTAGCCCGTGGCTTGAATTCAGAATTCTAATAACTAATGATTTAGTCACCTTAAATCAAAGGGCAGCCTATAGACAAGTAATATATATATATATATATATATATATACACGTGGTGCATTCAATAAGTTTCCAGACATTTTTTGTACAGGCATTCAAAATGTCGTAAACTTTTGAACATTCACTATGTTATTGCTATACATCTTATGAGATGACTGACTAATTTTTATGATTTCAGGTTCAAATGAAATTCAACGGTGGCATAAGAGATTCAAGGAAGGCAGGGAGTCTGTGAGGGATGATGAGAGGCGTGGGAGGAGTAAGGAAGTCAATAGGCCAGAGTTGATTAGCCAAAGGGTTAGGGTTAGGGTTATTATGTTGAGGTTTTAAGGGAGTTCAGCAAGAGATTCCGTCGGAAGAGGCCAACACTCTTCAAATCGGGTCAGCGGCATTTCCACTATGACAATGCATCAGTCCACAAGTCCATCCTTGTCACTGACTATTTGACCAAGATGGGCATCCAGACAGTTCTTTCTCCTCCTCCTTATAGTCCAGACCTTGTTCCCAGTGACTTTTGGTTATTTCCTAAGCTCAGAGGCTGTCGTTATGAGACAATTGAAGAGATGAAAGAGGCTGTGACGAAGGTCATTGACACGCTCACACAAGAGGACTTCCATAGGGCCTTCCAGAAGTTGTTGCAATGGTACAAGCGCATTGCAGCCGCGGGAGATTACTCTGAAGGGGACTAGAGTTTCATGTGTGTACTATCAATAAAAGTGGCCATACGAAAAAAGTCTAGAAACTTATTTAATGATCTTCGTATATGATTTGGAAACACATTTTGGAGATAACATTCTTAAACTAGACTGAGTTATTTTTTGAAGACAGTTAAATGGTTTCAATATTGCTATAGAACAGGCATAATTTAACATCCATCATTTGTTTGCTTACTATTTGATCCAGAGATAGGACACTTATCAGGTGCCACCACTCCAGGTCAAAGTGGAACTGGGAGCAATGACAGTGAAAGGGTATTCCACATTCACCAAATCTCCAAAGCTAAAGCCTCACCATTAAATTGATTAATGTCATATCCAAGACAACGAATGTCCTGGATATGACATGAGATGCTGTCGGTATATTCTTGTCTCAGTAACTGGTCTACGTTCAGATAGGAAGGTAATTCTTTCTCAGACGGATATATAAAAAGTGGTAATACTGTTGGACATATTCACACTGTTAGGAAAACTTTACGCAAGCTATTCAGTACAGTCTTTATAAAAACTCAATCTTTGTTAAACCTTATTGGTTTATACAATTCTAAAGTCCCATATGATGTCAAGCAACTAATAAACACTTTAGTCTAGTTGGCTAGAACTGTAGAATACACCGACAGCATTTTTGCCGAGAGGTAACACCCCTCCAATGAGTGTCCTGATATATGACATTAAACAATCTGATGGTGAGGCTTCAGTAATGCTGGAGCTTTGGGAAATGCTGAATGTCTCTTCATTGTAAAAGCTCCCAGGTTCACTCTGGCTCGGAGTGGTAGAAACAGATAGGGTCCTATCTGTGAGTCAAATAGAACTGTTTGACACATAAACTGTATGCAAACAAATGACTTATGCTAAATTGAATTATTGGAAATGGAACTCATTAAGCATTTAACTATGTACAAACAAATGACTGATGTTTACTTGAATTGTTAGCGATACATAAAAATACTTTTGAAATAAAACTGTTTGATCATTTAACTGGGTAAGCAAATTGATGTTTAATTGAATTGTTATTTATACATGTACCGGACATTGGCCTAGCGGTTAGAGTGTTCGCCAATGGCCCGGGAGACCTGGGTTCAATCCCAGGTCGAGTCATACCAAAGACTCAAAAAATGGTACTTGATGCCTCCTTGCTTAACACTCAGCATTATAAGATGCGGATCAAGGGTAAAGTAGAGCCATCCAGGGAAGGAGTAGCGCCCTCCCCTACATCTTGGTGTAGTAGCTATCGAAAAGGGAGCCTTCGGGTTACCCTCGACTATGGTCGCCAACTTTACTTACTTTATTTATACATAGTAAAATTTGAAACCTTTTAACTTTGTTGACTCACGCAAAATTATATTGTTAGGATTAGAACTGTTTGATCATCTGTGTTTATCTACAAAATGTGTTTACAAATCATATATTCAATATATATGTCAAGCTATTCAGTTTAGTCAAACAGTTCTAATTTAAACAATTCAGTTTAGCGTAAGTACAATCTCAATGTCAAAAACGGTACTATATCAAACAATTCAGTTTAGCATTAGTACTGTTGGACATATTCATTTAAATGTCTAAACAGAGCTATTTCAAACAAGTCAACTTAGCATAAGTACACAGCTTTGTTCTATTTGACCCATAGATAGGACCCTCATCAGGTCTTACCACTCCGGGTCAGCGTGTACCAGAGAGCGATGACAATGAAGGGATACTCGGCAATCCCCAAAGCTCCAGCATTATTGGAACCTCACCATCAAATTTTTTATATCATATCCAGGACACTCAGTCGTTGGTGGTGGTAGTGGGGTCTTTCACTCTGCAGAGATGCAGCCCGTGTATTCTACAGCCCAGCAAGTTTCAAATATTCCAATTTTATAGCGAATTATTTAAATAGAATTACTGTTGTTTGATGAAAACACTTGAAACTATCTATAATTCTGTGAAAACAAATGATAATCTAACCAGATGTGTAAATTAGATAGAAGTCTTAGTGTAAGCAATAATTGGAAAGCATTTAAATGTGTAAATATATATAAATATTAGTGCTAGATACCAATACTTGAAACCGTTTAACTATGGACAAACAAATTAATTGTATTAAATAGAATTAGTAGTGTTAGCAGTAATTGAAAGCATTCAAATGTGTAAATATTTAACTGTGTACAAATAGAAACATTAGTGCTAGATAACCATATTTGAAATCGTTTAACTATGGACAAACAAATTATCAATATTAAATAGAATTGGTAGCGTTAGCAATAATTGAAACCATGTAGAATCATTTGTGTCAGCAATACTTAAAAACCATTTCACTATGTACAAACAAATAAGCTCTGGTTCGTTTAAAAATTATGTTACCTTCAAACGATTATATAAACAGAATTTGGCATTTAATAACCTGCAAGAGTTGATATGCCTTAAAACATAACTGTATTAAATACTCCGATCTGATATTGATAATTTCTACGCAATTATATGATTTCGAGTATTTCAAGCAATTATATGGTTTCAAATAAGTAAAATAAATAATCATCAATAAAAAAAAAGTGATAGCTTCAAGTAAGTACTCTTAAAACAAATTATTTCCATATATTTATATGGTTTAAAATATTCCTATTTTATACAAATAATTATCCAAAATCTTAGCTTTAAATAAGTGTTCTTAATACTAATATTTTCTACATTATTATATCGCATCAAGTATTTCAAGAAATGATATAGTTACAAGTAACTAATGATAATTATTTAGAAATAATTACAGCTTTAATACTCTTAATACTGATATTTTGCACAGTATTATATGGTTTCAATTCGGGTCAAAAGAGTAGAGTGTTCGCCAGTGGCCCGGAAGACCGGGGTTCAATCCCAGGTCGAGTCATACCAAAGACTTAAAAATGGTACTTGATGCTGGCTTGATTAACACTCAGCATTATAAGTTAAGGATCAAGGGTAAAGTGGGGCAATCCGAGGAAAGGAGTAGCGCTATTCCCTACTCTTCGGTGTAGTAGCTATTGAAAAGGGAGCCTTCGGGTCACCCTCGACTACGGTCGCCAATTTTACTTACTTATATGGCTTCAAGTATTCCTATCCAGTACATGGTCCTGTAGTATTATCTCCCAGGTTTTAAATTTCCACCTCACAGGCGCTGTTGGTGGAAGGTATAAATTTCAGTAGATGCAGCTATGCCATCTCTGTTCTCGTGATGCATTAGAATGGTGAACATCGTGCGTTTATGTTTGAAACGTATTTAAAAAAATAGTGACTCAATCATTGCAACGCAGCGATTATTTTGTAAGCTTTTTGTGGTAAGTTGACATAGAAGTGTTCTTATCTAGAAAATCATATTGCGGGAATGCCTGAAAGAGAAAAAAAAACAAATAAAAACTTTTTTTGCTTGCATAGCTTAGCTTAGCTTTAACACAATGACAGAAGGGATACCCAGTGAGAATTGAACTCACTAACAATGGTCTGCTAATCTCGCTTGTACCATGAGGTGTTCAATAATGATTTTTACCTTGTACTCGTGTTCCATTTCTTAATGGCTGACGTGCGAGACTGCAGCCTCGAAGTAAATGAGTTCGAACTGTTATATTGTCATCTACAGATTCACATCTACATATACATGCAGCATCATAACGACATATTAAATAAACAGACGCAGGAAGACTTCTTTAGAAAAATATGTACCTCTCACTTTATTCAAGGTTTTATGGTGAGAGGGAGCTGGAGACCGAACAGAAACTGCAATATTTTGACCCCACTCTTATGGCCGTCAGCGTTGTGTCTTTCTCGTTCTCCTGATGCTCAACCGGAGGTCCAGAGGCCCACTCTGCTGGGTGATGGCTTTCTTTACTGCATCTTATCAGCATCTTCTCTGGACCCCAAAATTCAATCGGGGGCCCCGAGCCCCTTCGGCCTGGTGTGGCTTTCCTTACCACATCTCGTCTATAACTCCGTCCGATCTCTAACTGGAACTTCTGTTTTGACTGAGTTATATAATAGTCCAACGTCCACTCAGTCGCCTACTCGATTTTTGGAATTGCATGTTTGATCGTCATTAAGCGGAAATAACTGTCATGCAGTTCACAGGTCACCCTCTTCCGGTGCATCAGTCTATGGAGTGTATCATGGGAATTTTTTTCCTCATCCCATTTCATCAGCCAATTTCCGCCCACGCGATTTCCTCTCATAACTGCCATTAGAATGTGTCACTTCTTTCCAGTGCATCACCTTGGAATGGCATTTTTGGCCGGGTCGAAGGCCAAAATACAACAGAACTCCAATCGTGCTATTACGTTCACTTTCTGACTAATAGTCTTGCGAATGTTATTGAACCCCCTTATATCACCCCCAGTTATAGGTTAAATATCAGCACTGCTCTTCTTCTACAAGGGTGGCTTTTGCATTAAATAACTCACAAAAGTTGATATACCATTAAACAAATATAGAAAGATTTTCTTCTACATTGATGATCAAGTCACAGCAGAAGAAGGAAGCGACCCTTCCTTGAGGTGGACGTGGATTGTCTCTTTACTAAATAGTAACGTTTACTAATAGTATCCCTCTATTATTTCGACAAGTGTCAAAGTCAACTGTCTCAGGTCCCAAATTTTAACACCAAAACCCAACATTAACTTTCCCTCCTCGTTCCCTGAAATCTCCCCCCATCGTCACTATGCTACACAACAGCATTTCATCTCAGAAATTTTGATTAATTTTTTTTTCACTCAGAAAAATTGCAGCTGAAATAATATGATAAAGACCGGCTCTTGTTTTCAGAAAATAAAAAAATGATTAAATATTAACCTAAAAAATTATTTAGTAGTTTCCATAAAATAAATTACCTTCTCTTTTCAAAGTACTTTTGAATATAAAATGTGACAATTTTTTTCTAAAGAAAAAACTGTTATCTATATCTTTCTTTAGCCTTGATATTTAATAGCTGCCAACTGTTCATATCTCACAAAATAATGAGTTCAGTGGCTCCAAGCAATAAATAATTACCGTAATTCTTTGATTCCTAAAAGAGAACTAAAAATAATTAGAGCCATTTATATACATATATACGCATGCATATTTGTACATCTACACTGTTACGTTAAAGTTTGTGAATTTGAGAACACTTGAAAATTATTCCATTATAAATCAACTGTAATTTCTTTTTCGATTTTAGCCTTTTAAAACTGTAAACACATTTACCAGTGGTGACACTTCGTTTCCGTCTTCAAATTGTTAAATTTGCACCCTACGAAAACGGACTCGATAGGAGCTGAGGTCAGCAGTATCCCTGCTGATTGGCTTTTTTTTTCATCGTCCGCTTTGCAAGCGAGAGAGAGATCGAGAGAGAGGGAGGGAGAGAAAGAGAGAGTGGGTGATAGAAAGAGGCAATACTTAAAATGTTTTCTTTCAAATAAATTTCATTTACATCAGTTGTATTAGTATTAATATTATCTTGAAGCAGCTGTAGTTGGCAAAATATCTGGCTGGTTGTTGATATGGATATTTTGGTCTTGTTCATAGAAATCCTAATCAACTAGGCCTTTAGAATACGCCGACTGCATCTCTACAGAGGGGTAAGATCACCTGACTCCTACGTGTGTCCTGATATGACATTAAAGTACATCTGATGGTGAGCTTTGAAGAAATTTGAGTACTTCTTCATTAACATTACTCGAACGCTCACTTTGACCCGGAATGGTAATACCTATTAGGGTCCTATCTATGGTTCAAACAGAATTGTTTATTAATTTACAATGCATAAACTCTTTAACTGTATGCAAACAAATGAATAATAATAAATTGAATTACTGGTATTAGATTGTAATACTTGAGATCATTTAATTGTGTCCAAATAGAACTTTTAGTGTGAGATAGCAATACATGAAACCTAGCCCAGTCGGCTAGGGCTGTAGAATATACCGATTGCAGAGTGGAACAAGTGTTCTGGATATGACATTAAATAATCTGATGGTGAGGTTCCAGTAATGCTGAAGCTTTGAGAGTCCTTCTTCATCGCCAAAGCTCCCAGGTTCACTCTGGCTCGGAGTGGTAGCACCAGATAGAGTTCTATCTTTGGGTCAAATAGAACTGTTTAATATTTAAACAGTGTGAAAACAAATGACTTTTACTAAATTGCATTAAAAATAGAACTGTTTGATCATGTGTAAATAAATGACTAATGTTTAATTGAATTGTTAGTTATATATGACAATACTTTTAAAACAGAACTGTTTAATCATTTAACTGTAAACAAATGACTGATGTTTAATATAATTGTTAGTTATACATAGCAATACATGGAACCATATAACCTTGTTGACTTATGCTAAATTGAATTGTAAGAAATAGAACTGTTTGATCATCTGTGTGTATCTACGAAATGTGTTTACAAATCATATATTTAACATATTTGTAAAAGCATAAGTTGGCATTAAATAACCTACAATGGTTGATATACCATAAAACCAAACCAAACTAAATCACATATATCTAATACATATGTATATAGGATTTGGCATTAAATAACCTACAATGGTTGGTATACCATAAAACCAAACTAACCAGCTAACCTTGAAACTATTTGACTGTTGGCTAATAGATATATTAGTGTTAGATAGCAAGGTTTGAAATCATTTAACTGTGTGCAAATAGATTTATTAGTGTTGGGCAGCTATGCTTGAAACCATTTAAGTGCGTGCAAAGGAGCTCTGGTTGATTTTAAAATGTTACCAACAAACTATTTGTTTACTCTCATGTATATAAATATATATGTGTGTGTGCAAAGGATTTGGCATAAATTGACCTACAAGGGTTGAAATGCCATAAAACTCAACCAACCAACCAACCGAACATGTTCATAGAACGAGAAGAAAGGTCCAGTTTTTGTTTACTGGGCAAACGAGAGAGACAGAGAGAGATAGACAGACAGACAGACAGACAGAGGAAAAGAGAGAGGAAAGAACTAATACGAAATATGTACGAATGACATGAGATAACAAGTGTATGCAACGAAAATTTATTGTGAAGTAACAAAAAAGTGCTTACAAGAAAAATTTATGGTACAAAATATGGCAAAAATTAAAAAGGAATCTTTTAAATGGCCCTTTAATTGACAGCGATTGGCCAAGGACTGGACTGATTGACTGACTGCTTGTGAATTTCCATTTGTTATTTTAATTCAGATTTGATTTGTTATTTGATTCAGAGTGATTTGGTGTACAAACTATGATTACATGGCCCGGTAGAATAAATTGCAGGGATTCAAACGGAATTTTTTTTAAAGCGCAACGTAGATCCTATTCAAAAAATGATTTAGTTATAAAATGGATTTTATTTGCATTTTTGCTTTCTTATTGTCATCACTTTGTTTTAAAGACTATATCGTGGAAACGACTGTTCTCGCGAGTTATGCCCGCCGAAGTCTCACTCTAAAATTCTGCAGCGCTTCTCTAGTCATTGCCTCTGGTATTGCTGTTCAGGGTAAGCCCTATGGTTTCTGGCGCCCAAGGCAAGCAGTTGTTCGGTGCCTTTTTTAAAAATGATTATGAAAATTTTCACTCAAAAAATTCTTGATGGCTCCTCTAAGCACATGGTGCGCCCTGGGCAATTGCCCGAATTGCAAGTACCTTGAGCCAGAACTGTTGCTGTCATTTCATGGCGAATAAAAACTTTCGGTTCGTTAGTTGTTTAAAGACTTGAAACTTCAGGTATCCCTACAACAATATGGTTTTTCAGTGAGAAACTCTTCTGTGTCGATCATCTTACGTAAAAAACCGTTGCCTTGCAATGACAGTCAATTTTATTTAACAATGACAAACACATGATGTTCAGCATTTGATGCCATGGTAAGAAATTGAGATAACATGGCTTTTGTTGATCTAAGTAACACCCCCACCCACTCACTGCTACTCGCATTTACGCGGCTGCCATTTTAAACCCTGGTAATCATTTTGTTGGATCATATATTAGATAGGAATACTTGCAACTATATAACCATGAGCAAATTACTTGTGTTAGGAATACTTGAAAGTATATGACAATGTTCTAATTATTTGTACTTGAGAAGAATACTTGAAACTATAGGATCATGTGCTAATTGTTTGTATTGGGAATACTTGAAACTATATTACCTTGGGCAAATTATTTGTTTTAGATAAGAGTACTTGGAACCATATACCCATGTGCAAATTATTTGTATTAGATGGGAATACTTAAAACTATACGATCATTTGCAAATTACTTGTATTAGGAATACTTGTAACAATATAACCATGTGCAAATTATTTGTATTAGAGAAAATACCTGAAACTATGGAACCATGTGCAAATTATTTGTTTTAGATAGGAGTGCTTGAACCCATATAACCATGTGCAAAATATTTGTTTTAGATAGGAATACTTAAAACTATGGAACCATGTGCAAAATATTTGTTTTAGATAGGAATAATTAAAACTATGGAACCATGTGCAAAATATTTGTTTTAGATGGGAATACTTAAAACTATGGAATCATGTGCAAAATATTTGTTTTAGATTGGAATACTTAAAACTATAGGACCATGTTCAAATTATTTGTATCTGATAGGAATACACGTTTTAAGGCAATGTCTCCTGCAAGAAAAAAGACAACTGTCCAATATTCGATTTGCTTATTTGGAACTTGGCCTTTTCAGGATTTAATACTGAACTGGATTGTGTAATCTTTTTTCACTCGAGACTTCATACCGTTTATTCGTGAATTTACAAGAACTAAAGCTTTTTCATAAGTTTGAAGAACATAAAACTGTACACAGCAAAAACATGTTTGAAGAATAACATTTAATAAATGAACAGACATAGAAAAAATATATTTCACTAAACATGGCAACCAGTCGAGAAGAAAAATTCAAACCTATTAAAATGCACTCAAAAACCTGACATTGTGTCACATTCTACTTATGTGGAGAGGTTGGGTAAATACATATATTTCACGAAACAAAAGAAAACTATGGAGAAGAACCCATAAATAAGTAAACCCAAAAAAAATCTTATAAAAAATTAATTAAATAAAAAGTTAATTTTATCCTAAACCAAAGGCTCTTATCCACGACACAAAGCAAAGATTTGAAATAGGAATATCCGTGGCGTGGTGGCTAACGTGCTAAACTGTGATATTGTAGTAAGCGAGTTCAAACTCATGTCGTGCTATTACATTCACTTTCAGACTAATACTCTTGAGAAAGGTACGAACCAAAGATGCCAAAACTTTTTTTTATTGCTAGTGAAGCAATTTGCAATTAAAACAGATATTATTACTTACATAGCCAATTTCAGGACCCAACAACCATTAATATGTTTAGGTTACATGACTGAGAAATTCGAGTCCTTTTTTTCTTTAACTCATGTAGCCCAGTCTGTAGAATGCTCTGACTGCATCTCTGCAGAGGGATAAGACCCCTCCCGCACCACCGAGTGTTCTAAATAGGACAGATCATTTAACTGTGTTTAAACAAATGAATAATGTTTAATTGAATTGTTAGGGATACATAGCAATACAGTTTAACTTGATTGACTTATGTTTACAAATCATTTATATATGTAATGGTTATCGACGTAGACGGACACGGCGACACGAGTTCAAATCCTGGACCATACTGATTGCATTTCACATAACACTAATACCCTTGGGAAAGGTATGAATCCAATTATTCTCCCTCCAGCTATGGGTAAATAGTAGGACAGACTGAGTTCTTCAGCCTTGGTGAGGCAATTAGTCTAGGAGAAGGAATACTCTGAATTCAAACCTGTTAAACTCCGCTTAAAAATTGACCTTGTGTCATATCCTGTCCGAGCAGAGGGGTTGGTAAATATGATATATGTATAAGGAGGATTTGGCATTAAATAACCTACAATAGTTGATATGCCATAAAACCAAACCAAACCATCTTTAAATCCTGTGAGTTAACTGCAGTTTCTAAACATTTGCATGCTGAGGGAATAGTTTGGTTTTAATGCCAAAACCATCCTTATCGAAGAACAATAATATCATCTAACCCATAGCTGGAAGGGATAAAGGGTTTCCTACCTTTTCCCAAGGTATTAATCCAAAAATGAATATTATAGTATGACTGGGGTTCGAACTTACTTACTACTATGATGCAGTCCAGCACGTTAGCTACGACACCACGGAAATTCCGCCAAGTGCAGAGTACCTCTGCACTTATGCTCTTGATTGTGCAAGTCATGTTGTGCCCCAAACAGTGTGTTTTATGCACAAGACATAAATGTGTAAATGCACATATAAATACAGGAACTTAGTTCATCATTAGATAAGTAATAGATGATTGCTGTAATTCCTTGAATCATAAAATCAAAAAGGGAAGAAAAAATAACCGGAGCCTTATTTTATTTGATTACATAAGTTAGTAAACATATATAATTAGTAGTAGACGTATTTATATAAGGATTTATATATTCATTCTAGTACACATATATCATAAGTAATACACATACATCTATAGTAGTTGACATATATTTAGTAGCACACCTATTAACTACCCTGGCTTAGAATATGATGACTGCACCCAAAGAATGAGGTGTCCAGGGTATAACACTAAACTGCATCCCCGTGGTGTAATGGTTATCGTCGTAGGGAATGGACACGGTGACACGAGTTCAAATCTTGGACGAGATTGATTGCTTTTCACATAGCACTAATACCCTTAGGAAAGGTATGAATCCAAATATTCTCCCTCCAGTTATGGGTAAATAGTAGGGCAGATTAAGTTCTTCAGCCTTGGTGAGGCAACTAGTCTACGAGAAGGAAATCTCTGAATTAAACTCCACTTAAAAATTGACATTGTGTCATATCCTGCCCGAGCAGAGGGGTTGGGTAAATATGATAACACTAAACTGCATCTATTGGTAATGCCCAAGTTCTGAATCTCTGTGAAGTGTAGAGTACTCCTTCAAAGTCATTACTCCCAGGTTCACTCAGTCCTAGAATGGTGGCACCTGTTAGAGTCTCATCTATAAATTAAATATTTGTTAAAAATTATTAGTACTGGATAAGAATACTAGAAACAATTATTATTATTTTACTCCTTTGAGAGTTTTTCATATCAACGTTATCTGATGGTTTTTCACTGGAGTCTGAGTGACAGTAAGTCTCCTCAAGTCTCCAGGACTCGTCTCAGTATCCTGGCCGATCTTACTAGTAGTCTGGATCATCTCGTCCTCTAATTTCTAAGGCTTTGGGGATCGTTCCATGTCCTCCAACACCTTATTGTTCTGTGGCTTTTTCAGCTCTCTAGCAAGGTCCAGATATTCATCTCTCTTTTCACCTTCTTTTAATTTTACTCTGTGGTCTGCCAGGACAGCAAAGTCCACTATTCAGCAGGTTTCTCATTTTTTTTTGTTATTGACTATTATTATTATTATTATTATTATTATTATTATTATAATACTCCTTTTGAGTTTTTCACACCAGCATTAACTGATGATCTTTCACTGAAGTTTGAGTGACAGCAAGTTCCCTCAACTCTTCTCAGTATTCTGGCCATCCTCAAAAACGTAGTAGCTTTGGTGGTCTCCACTAGTCCTTTTATTTCCAAGTCCTCCTGTCCCTTTAATAATCCTTTGGTGACTGTACCAAAAGCACCAACCACAACTGGTATAATTGTTACTTTTATGTTCCACAGTTTTTTTAATTCCCTAGCAAGATCCAGGAACTTATCCTTCTTTTCATTTTCTTTCAATTTTACCCGGTGGTCAGCTGGGACAGCAAGGTCCACAGTTTCGCACGTTCTCTTTATTTATTTTTATTTTTTATTTTTTATTTTTTTGTTAATTATAAGAAGGTCTGGTCGTTCAGCCATATAAAGAAAAAAACGCATAAAGTTATTACAATTTGTCAAACATTTACAAAAAAATCAAATATTGACATTAAATAACCCATAAAGAGCTGATATGCCATTAGATAAATTAGACCACACATATTAATGGTGCACGTATATCAGTATCCATATATTTGAAGGTCATTCAATATGTAACATGAATTTTGTCAAAGAAGTTGGCTATAGAAAACATTGTTTCCAGTGGCTCCTTTGTTAAGGAAATTACTTATTCTTTACCAGAGAGTCAATGTGTTTCTAATCCATGAACTGTCCTTTTAATTCAGGCTCTCAGTGGTAAACACATGCTTAGCCCATTTGTAAACTTTTTTGCTAAAATGTGCTTCTCCATGCACATCATGCATTCTTTTGTAAATGCTAGATGGTAAAAGTTTGATGACAGACCTCTGTTCAAAACTGGAGCACTCTGTTTAATTTGTTGTCATTTAGAATAGCCACAAAATGAATATTTTTGTGAGATTAAAATGATTTTAAAGTTGAGTTAACATTTATGGAAAAAATTTCTAAAAAAAAATTATCTTGTTTTTTTTTCAAATTTTTTCAAATTAATTCCTCTTATTTATTCAGTTACCCTCATGTATATTATTAGTAGTAAACATTTATATTAGTATAAATCATAGTAGTACTACATATGTTGGTTTGTTTGTTTGTTTGGGTTTTATGGCATATCAACCTTTGTAGGTTATTTAATGCCAAATCCATTTTTATACAAATAAACATTCCTATTTCAAACAATTCAGTTTAGCATAAGTACACAGTTTAATTGTCAAAAACATTTCACTCTCAAGCTATTCAATTTAGTCAAACAGTTCTATTTCATACAATTCAGTTTAGCGTATGTACAGTTTCATTGTCAAAAATAGTTTTATTTCAAACAGTTCAGTTTAGCATACAAAACAGTTCCATTTCAAACAATTCAGTTTAGCATAAGTAGACAGTTTAAATGTTAAAACAGTCCTATTTCAAGCAATTACGCAGTTTATTTCTACTTGACACATAGATAGGACCCTATCAAGTGCTACCACTCTGGGACAGAGTGAATCTGGGAGCGATGGCAATGAAGGAGTACTCTGCATTCCCCAAAGCTCCAGTATTACTGGAGCTTCTCCATCAGACTGTTTAGTGTCATATCTAGGTCACTCGTTGGAGAGGTTTTACCTCTCTGCCGAAAAGCAGTCAGTATATCTAACAACCCCAGTCGACTGGGCAATACACAGAGTTAAATGTAAAAACGCTTTTATTTCCAATAATTCAGTTTAGCATGAGTACGCAGTTTAAATATTAAAACAGTTCTATTTTGAACAATTCAGTTTTGCATAAATATGCAGTTTGAATGTAAAAACAGTCCCACCTCAACCAACTCAGTTAATTCTATTTGACCCATAGATAGGATCCTACCAGGGGCTATCACTCTGGACTGGAGTGGACCTGGGAGCGATGGCAATGAAAGCTCCAGCATTACTGGAACTTCACAATCAGACTGTTTTGTATCATCTGCAGGACACTCATTGGTGGGGAGGGGCGTACTCACCCCTTTGCAGGGATGTGGTTGGTGTATTCTACAGTCCCAGCTCACTGAGCAACAATATACATTTATATTACAACACACCTAGTAGTAGTAATATTTAAATTTATATTACTACACACAGAGATTTTTTTTCTTTTAATTACAATGCTTTATTCTGTTTAAGTAATTTTAAATGATACAAGAAAACCCATGAATTCATTGGGTTACTGTCTTAGCAGTTGTCCATGATAATATTGATGCTTCTATTCAGGAAAGAGTAAAGTATTCAAATTAGCATTTCACGGTCATCTCTCTTACACTGAAAATTTGTATGACAAGAAAATTATTTTCATCAGGTCTGATAGAGTTATCATTCAGGGGTAAATTTAACTGGAAATTGTCTTATTTTAAGTGTATTGCTTTAATAAGCAATAGGTTGAATAGTAAAGCAGACCGGGTCTTTTAGCATTGGTAGGGCAACTGGCTCAGGAGAAGGAGGAACCAAGAATTTAAAATCAAGAGCTGAATTCTCTAAGACAGTCTGACATCATCTTGAGCCTCATTCGGATAATTCCTGCGGTTGCTAGTCATGTCAGGTTGTATAGCACCTTGGACAGCATTAGTGTTGAAAAGATGGGCAACTGCCAGTCTTCAATACAACCTTGCCTAGGCTTGTGCTGAAACTCAAGCATGGATCCATAGAGTCTCATGAGATTGACAGATGCAGTAAAAATGTATTAAGATGTGACATGGTTGGTTGGTTAGTTTTAAAGCATGTCAACCCTTATTGGATTATTTAATGTCAAAATTAGTCCCTTTGGGGGGGGGTAAGCAATTATATGATTTAAAGTATCCAAGGATAATAATTGTATAAACAATTGCATCTCCATTAACTATTCTAAATACAAAATATTTGCACAAAGTTATATAATTCCAAGTATTCCACTCTAATATTAATGATTTGTACACAATTATATGGTTTCAAGTATTCCTATATAATATTAATAATTTTGAACATCTTTTTGACCCATAGATAGGACACAAAAAGGTACTACCACTCCAGTTCAGAATGAACCTGGGAGTAATGACAATGA
Organism: Sepioteuthis lessoniana; assembly: GCA_963585895.1. Taxonomy (NCBI): domain Eukaryota; kingdom Metazoa; phylum Mollusca; class Cephalopoda; order Myopsida; family Loliginidae; genus Sepioteuthis; species Sepioteuthis lessoniana. The sequence goes on along the minus strand of OY757926.1, from coordinate 49,896,578 downwards.
GTAGATAATTCCAGACTCCTCAGATCTTCAGAACTGAAGCCTCACCACCGGATATAGTTTGATATCATTCTCCGGAGAATTTGGCGTATTGGCGACAGGACCAGTGCCATTTCTGTTGCATTAGATGTTTTTGTTTCTTTGTTTAATGGGATATCAACCTTTGTAGGTTATTTAATCCCAACACTATCCTTGTAGATGGACAGTTACCTATATCTGGGGAGCTAAATAGAGTTGATATCTTTCACAAAGCTATTAGTCCAAAAAGGAACATGACAACATTAGGTTTGGTTTGGTTAGGTTTAGTTTGATGGCATATCAACCATTGGTGGTTATTTAATACCAAATCCTGTTTTTACATAAATGTTAAATATGATTTGTAAATACATTTTGTTGATACATTTAGTTAAATGATAAAACAGGTCTATTTCTAACAATTCAGTTTAGCATTAGTCAACAAAGTTAAATGGTTCCAAGTATGTCTATATATAACTAACAATTCAACATCAGTCATTTGTTTACACACAGTTAAGTCACCAAACAATTATATTTCTAACAATTCAGTTTATCATAGGTCAACAAAGTTTAATGGTTCCAAGTATTTCTATGTATAACTAACAATTCAATTTAATATTAATCATTTGTTTACACACAGTTAAATGATCAAACAGTTTTATTTCACACAATTCAATTTAGCATACGTCATTTATTTGCATACAGTTTAAATGTCAAACAGTTCTATTTGAGACATAAATAGGACCCATCTTGAGCCAGAGTGGACCTGGGAACAATGGCAATGAAGGAGTACTCCCCATTCCTCAAAGCTCCATCATTGCTGGAGCCTCACCATCAGATTGTTTAGTATCATATCTAGGACACTCATTGGGTGGGGGGGGTCTTACCCCTCTGCCGAGATACAGTCGGTTTATTCTACAGCCCCAGCCAACTGGGCAAATAATAACATTACTGCTTACAGTCCACTACACCACTGAGACTCAGCCTCTTGGTTTTGAGTTTTATGAATATAAACATAATAAGAATTTTACTAAAATACAGATACCATATTTAATAACTGTAAACATTTCTAACCTAATGAATCCATATTTTATACTCCACATAGTTAACTGCAATGACTGCCAGCACTACAACATAAAAATGTATATTTTTCTTTTAGTATGTTACTTGGCTATATTTCATATTGATTCTTGCAATCTGCCGCAATCACTCACGTCACGTAGCAATGTTCTGCATTGATTTTCTTATTTTAATCAATAATTCTTGTGAGAAGTTAGTTTTTATTTTATTTCATTTTATTTATTTTTAACAGCACTTTTTGCTATGATGAATCTTTCTATTTCTTTCTTCTCTTTATTCACTGATGCTCTTCTTGTATCAAACTCTCTTTATGTTTCACAGTCTGCTGGTTGATATGCTGGGCTTCTTTTTCTTTTTCTTTTTTTTCTGGATTTTCTTGGAGACTTGATTCTCATTGCTATTATATATATATATATATATGTGTGTGTGTGTGTGTGTGTGTGTGTGTGTGTGTGTGTGTGTGTGTGTGTGTGTGTGTGTTGAATTTATTTTATCTGTCTTTCACTCCTTTTCTTTCTTTCTTTTCTCTTTTTTTGTGATTTATTCATTTTTTTTTTTTTTTGTCTTGAGATTATATACCTGCCTGATTCTATGTAAGCTATTCATTATCTTTTGTTGTCTATCTTAGTATTTTATTCGAACTTTGAAAGAAAAAGTCCCGGCTGTGGAGGAAGAGGATGAGGTGGAAGAAAAAACAAAAACATAGAATAAGACAAATATATCTCTAATAGAAAAGTTATTATTATTATTATTTATAAAGAACTCAACAATGAAGAATGAGGTCACCAAACTCAAAACTTTGACATCCATTCCCCCCCAACCATTGACCCTGACCCAGGAAAAAAAATGCATAAATAATAAAACAGAACATTGCTTCACTATTGTATTGATTCACTTTTGATGAAAAAAAAATGTATAAATGGCTTACAGTCAAGTCACACTGAAAGCATTACCAAAGTTAGGACACCATAGTGCAGTGGATAAGGTGTCTGGTTGAAAAAGCACTTCAGAGTGAAATCCTCTGGAGGTTGCAGGTTCAATCCTAACGACAGGTAAAAATAACAAGGAGTACTTACAATAGCTTAACACTTGTACCCAGAAATGGTTAACATAATTAAAACAATCAACCCCCATAAATTAGATAAAGGGTTCAGTTCAAGGTTCTGTGTAGGTTCCTGAGTTCAACATGAAGCACCTGAAGAAGACATATCAACCAAAATGTTGTGAGTATAACAATGAAGATAAAGACAATAGTCTGAATATTCTAAGGAATAAAAAAAGTTAAGCCAGTTGAATTCTGGATATAGATGGGTGACCACTAGGAAAAATCAGGTAGTGTCACCCAGACTAAGCAAAAGTTTGTAAGTTCTAAACATATATAATCAGAAAAATTTTTTAAAGATTTGATATTTTGAAAAATGATTTTTTAAAAAGAAGAAAGAAAAAGAAAACAATTTTAAAAAAACAGAAAAAAGAAAAGCAAAATTCAAAAAACAAGAAAGAAAATTCAAAAAAACAGAAAATAGAGAAGTAAAATTTTAAAAACTAAAAAAGGAAAGTAAAAATTTTAAAAATAGAAAAACAGGGAAGCAAACTTTAAAAACTGTAAAAAGTAAGCCAAATTCTCAGAAAAACAAAAATGAAAGCAAAATTTAAAACAGGAAAGAAAAATATTTAAAAAATAGAAGATAGGAAAACAGAATTTAAAAAGAAAATGGAGAGCAGAATCTAAAAATAAAATGAGAAAGCAAAATTTAAAAAAAACAAAGAAGTTAGACAAATATTAAAAAAAAAAGAAAAACAAAAATAAAAGTTTTTAAAAAGCAAAAAAAAGCAAAACTAAAACAAAAACAGAAAAAAAGAAAGTAAAATTTTTTAAAAAATCAAAAAAGGAAACCAAAATTTATAAAAACAGAAAATTTTAAAAAGAAACAGAAAAAAAGAAAGCAATTTTTTTAAAAAGACATAAAAAGGAAACCAAAATCTATAAAAGCAGAAAAAGTAAAGCAAAAGTTTTAAAAAAATCAAGAAAAAGGAAAGAAAAAAAGAAAAAAGGAAAACAAAATTTAGAAAAACAGAAAAAAATAAAGCAAAACTTTAAAATAAGAAAAACAGAAAAAAGGAAAGCTAAATTTTTAAAAAGCAGAAAAAAGAAACCAAACTTTATAAAAACATAAAAAGTAAAGCAAAAGTAAAATTAAAAAAAACAAAAAAGGAAAGAAAAAACAGAATAAAAGAAAAATTTTTTATAAAAACAGAAAAAGTAAAGCAAAATTTTTAAAAAATAGAAAAAAGAAGGCAAAATTTTCTAAAAACAGAAACAGGAAACCAAAATTTATAAAAACAGAAAAAGTAAAGCAAAATTTAAAAAAAATAAAATAAAAGACAGCAAAATTTCAACAGAAAAAACAGAAAAAGGAAACCAAAATTTACAAATACAGAAGTAAAGCAAAAGTTTTAAAAAAAAAAAACAGAAAAAAAGAAAGAAAAAGCAGAAAAAAAGGAAAACTAAATTTATAAAAACAAAAAAATAAAGCAAAATTTAGGTATAAGAAAAACAGAAAAGAAAAAATAAAATTACAAAAATACAGCAAAAAGAAACCAAAATTTATAAAAACAGAAAAAGTAAAGCAAAAGTTTAAAAAAACAGAAAAAGAAAAGAAAAAACAGAAAAAGGAAACTAGAATTTATAAAAACAGAAAAAAGCAAAATTTACAAATAAGAAAAACAGAAAAAAAGAGACCAAATATTTTTTGAAAAATCAGAAAAAAGAAACCAAAATTTTTAAAAACACAAAGAGTAAAGCAGAAGTAAGTGTTGTGATGCTGACAAAAGAAAGACACGGGGAACACAAAAAGGGTTGATAGAAAAACATATATATTCAAGTAATAGAAACAAGAAACAAGTGAACCTGGTTAAACAGTAATTTATTCACTGATGCTGCTAAAATCTAAGATCATTTAGACAAGAACTAAAGTTATTAGATTATAAAGTTTTATATATATATATATATATATATATATATATATATATATATAAACACACTCTATCACTTATAAATAAATTCCCCCCTCAGAGTTCAGTGGGCTAATGTTTATCAAAGTTTGTTTGTACTCAGTTAAATAGTTTCATGTAATGATATATAACACTAATAATTCTATCATTTGTTTACATACAGTTAAATGTTATTGCTATCTAACATTAGTAATTGTATTTATTATCAACTTCTACTACAAACAAAGTGCACACAGTTGTTTGATTTGTTTTGTGGCATATCAACCTTCATAGGCGATTTAATACCAAATCTTATATATATATATATATATATATATATATATATATATATATATATATATATATATATATATATATATATATGATTTGTAACTTTATTTCTAATTCTATAAATGAAAAGCATTAGCACAAGTTCAATGCTTTTTCAATGCATTTGATCTATTTATTTCTCTTTCTTTTTTTTTTTACAAGACAGATAAATAGAAAAAGAATTGTTTATATAAAATAGTGAATAGTTCATACTAAAAATAGTTACCTCAAGTTACAATTATTTACTAAACCTTATTATTAGTTACTTGAAACCATTAAACAATGAAAATCAATGATTATTATTCAACAAATGATTGCTTGAAACCATATAACTATGAAAATGAATGATTATGATTAAATAATTACTTGAAACCATATAACTGTGGGCAAACAAATGACTCTCATTAAATTGAAGTAATTACTCGAAATGATATAAAATAATTTATATCAGATAGGAATACTCGAAACCATACAACTGTGTCCAAATTATTTGTATTAGGAATACCTGATATTATATAACAGTAAATCATTTTTATTATAAATTGAAGATATACTTTTCTTTTTTACAAAGGCTTATAATTAGTTAACTGAAATCATGTAACTGTGAAATGAATGACTTAGAAAACAAATAATTACTTGAAACTATAATAATTATAAGGCTTAGAGAGGAATTTGGAACTTCTATCTGCTTACTGGGGAGGCGTCCTTAGAGCAATGATTATCATCAAAGGAAATGGAATCAGAAATATGAGTTCAAATCCAAGGACAAAACTGTTTGAGTTTAAATTCACTCTAATGTCCTTGGGAAAGGTCTGAATTTTTCTCTTATCTCCACCAATTATGGGTAGCTAGAAGGACAAACTGGGATTATTTAGTTTTGGTAAGCCAACCATACTAGAAGAAAAACTCTGAATTCAAACCAACAGTACTCTGTTTAAAGACTGACCTTTTGTCACATCCTGCTTTCAGTGGAGGGGGTTGTATAAATACATGTATCTGTTTACTGTTCAAAATATTTGCTTATAAGTTTCAAGTATTCTTGACAATCAGTATAAATTTATACTTCCTTTAGTGCTGTTGGGGGTGGCCTTGTGGTGTAATGGTTAAAGCACTGGTCTGTGGAATTATAGTAAGTGAGTTCAAACTGCAGTCGCGCTATTACATTCCCTTTCGGACAAATACCCTTGGGAAAGGTATGAACCCCTTATCCTCCCAGCTATGGGTTAAATAGCATCACTGCTGTTCTTCATGAAGAATGGCTTTGGCATTAAATGACTCATAACAGTTGATATGCCATTAAACAAAGAAACCTAAACCTTTAGTGTTGTACTATACAAATGAAATAACTGTTATTGAGTATGCAAGTGATGAAAATTCATTTTTGATGATAAAATGATTTGCATTGTGCAGAACTTAGACTTCTAATGAAATATGTCGATCTGAATTTCCATACTTATCCTTTCTCATACAAGGGTGTTTCACAAATATTGATATTTTGCAATCTTATAGCTTAATCAATTTTTGTTCAAATGATCTCAAACTTTAACAGCATGAGTAGAAATGACTTAAAAGTCAATGCTTCATTTTTTTTCCTTTCAGATATAAACATGTATGTAGAAACCCTTTTACTGACCTTGACCTCTAAAGAAATATGTCAATCTGATATTTCAAATTTTTCCTTTCTCACACAAGGGTGTTTCACAAATATTGATATTTTGCAGTCTTGATCAATTTTCATTTAAATGATCTCAAATTTTAACAGCATGTGTAGAAACAACTCAAAAGCCGAGGCATAATATTTTTTTTCCTGTCAGATATAGAAATGCTATATAGAAACCTTTCACGTTTCCAGGTAATTTAGAGATGTCTTCTCAAATGTTTGCACAAGATTTTATCCTTTTTTTCAAATGTGATTTGAGAACTACATCTGGCCCTCAAACATGTCACAGGAAATGCTGAGGATCATGTATAGCTATTAAAACAGTGAAAGGGTTAAATATTAAATATAGAATTTTGAGTTATTTCTACACATGCTGCTAAAATCTAAGATCATTTAGACAAGAACTAAAGTTATTAGATTATAAAGTTATATATATATATATATATATATATATATATATATATATATATATATATATATATAAACACACTATCTATCACTTATAAATAAATTCACCCCTCAAACAATTTCAATCTAAACATAAGAAACTAGGACTTTATTATTTCTAGTGGAACATTGTATAATCAAAATGGATATTATAAGGTGTTATTTATCATGAAAATCTATGCCAATGCCAATGAAAGTGTAGCAGTCAAAAAATAAGTACTGCCTCTGTATGAATAGAGGCAATTCTGTTTTTGATTACCAAACTTTAATGCTGGTATATTTAGTAAAATTGATGGCTAATATACAGTTTGGTTGGACTATGTTCCACTGGAAATAATAAAACTTGGCATTTTTGATTCAGACTCAAATTGACTTTTGACAAAAAATATGGTAAGCATATACTTATCTATGGGTAATACTATATATATATATATATATATATATATATATATATATATATATATATATATGTATATGCTTATGTGCATAAGCAACATTCTCTTATGGAATCCTTCACATGGATGCGCCAGTGTTAGCTGACCAGCAAAGATTTACATACATCAGCTTTACGTAGACACTGGATGTGGTCTAAAGGACCTGCCAGGAGCTATGAATGACAGGGACAGATGATGAGAAAGAGGCAGGGAATTCTGTGTAGACGATATATATATATATATATATATATATATATATATATATATATATATATATATATAAAAGCCGTTCAAAAAGTTGAAAACCACACCCAAAAAGTAGAACCATATCTGTACATTTTTGTTGTGGCAAAACACTACTATTTCTTATAAAACTTGAAAAACCAATTACAATTTCTTTCTTCAGTGATGCCAATACAAAGGTGAGAAGTGTGCAAGAAATCTAAATTTTGGGAGAGGCAAAGAAATTTTTGAATAACCCTTATATACAGTAGCGGCCATAAGTTATTGCTATTGAAAAAACAAACCAACCAGCCAACCAACTAACTTCCATCATGCATATCAAATCATAAAGACATCAAATCAATGTTTTTTTAATTGTTATTATATCAGCTTTCAGGACATGTAATCTTTTTTTAGTTTCTTCTCTTAGCGATGAATCATTATCATGTAAACTGATTGCATCTATTTTGAGACAGTTTTGAATGATTTTGTCTCCAAATAAGTAGTGACACAAAATATTTTTCCTTTCTTGTCTAAGGCATTTTAATCAAAGATGAATTATTGTTATAGTATATTATATTCAAATCTGAAACAAAAATGAACACAACATTATTATTGATTGAGTTATTTGCTGTCACATTGATCCCATGTATATTGATACACATATAGATGCATATATATGTATATTCATATATATATATATATATATATATATATATATATACATGTAGTGCATTCAATAAGTTTCTAGACTTTTTTGTACAGGCATTTAAAATTGTCATAGACACATATAGATGCATATATATGTATATTCATATATATATATATATATATATATATATATATATATATATATATATATATATATATATATATATATATACATGTAGTGCATTCAATAAGTTTCTAGACTTTTTTGTACAGGCATTTAAAATTGTCATAGACTCTTGAAAATTCAGTATGTTATTGCATTACATCTTATGAGATGACTGACTAATTTTTATGATTTCAAGCTCAAATGAACAGCTACAGCAGGAATTTGAATACACCCTACTAAAGCCTGATTGTCACAGCTGGTGAATTTCAAAAATGCAATCTAGACTTTAGAAGGATGATAGGCAATAAAATTCTGTTTTAAACTTTGAAAAAATGCCATGTGATGAAAGCTGGATCTACTGCTACGACTCAGAGACCAAGAGAGTTCCCAGTAGAAGCATGCTGGCTCTCCCATTACACCACAAGCATCTCCATTATACATCTGTGTGTTTCTTTGTTTTACAGTTTGGAAAATATATAGCATTTTATGGCAATAGAATATAGCATAAATTTTGTTCCTTGGTAATATGTCTTATTTCTTAATAGCTTGTGTTGTATAAGTATAAAAAAAGTGTCCCTGCTACATTTTTGTATGGTTGTTATGAATTGCCACTACATACAGGTACATACACACAGAAGAGGAGGCAAAGATTACGCAGCAACCAGATCTGAAATGTAAAAAACATTTGGTCAATATCCAAGGGGAGCAAAATATAACATCTGATGTAAATCCCTGAACAACATCAGACACCAGAATAAGATCAAAAGATGTTACCAGATGTAAACCACTGAACTAGATAGAATGATGAGACTAGATCAAAAGATGACACTAGATGTAAACCCCTGAACAACATCAAACACCAGAATAAGATCAAAAGATGTTATCAGATGAAAACCACTGAACTAGATAAAATGGTGATATCAGGAGTAAGACCCACCCATACACGGAAAGGATGACCTGGATATAACACAAAGATACATCCTGTATCCTGGATAAGACATTTAACTGCATTTGATCATAAGAATCCAGCTCTGAGAGGCACAGAAACACCCCTTCATTGTCATCACTCCTAGATCCTCTCTGACTTGGAGTAGTAGTATTTGTTAGGTTTGTTAGTTTGTTTGTTTGTTTGGGTTTTATGGCATATCAACCTTTGTAGTTTTTTTTAATGCAAAATCCATTTCTATTCAAATAAAAAGTTTTATTTCAAACAATTCAGTTTAGCATAAGTGTCAAAAACATTTCTTTTTCAAGCTATTCAGTTTAGCTATTCACTTCTAATTCAAACAATTCATTTCAGTATAAGAATAGTTTTTTTGTTTATACATATATGGCAATAGAATATAACATAAATTTTGTTCCTTGGTAAGTGTCAAAACAGTACTATTTCAAATAATTCAGTTTAACATAAGTACACAGTTTAAATGTCTAACAGTTCTATTTCAAGCAATTCAGTTTAGCATAAGTACACAGTTTAGTTCAATATGACCCATAGATAGATGCTACCACTTTGGGCCAGAGTGGATCTGCGAGTGATGGCATTAAAGGAGTACTCTACATTCCCTAAAGCTCCTGCATTACTGGAACCTCACCATCAGATTGTTTAGTGTCCTATCAGGTCTTATCCCTCTGCAGAGATGTAGTTGGAGTATTCTACAACCCAGATGACGGGGTAATACTTGTTCAGGTCCCATCTACAGATAAAATAGATTTGTTAAAGAATTATTTGTATTTAACAGGAATACTTTTATATAGAGGTATACATATGTTAAGTGTGGGGCAGAAGTGATCAGACAGTTTGCCATATGATACACAATAAAACATCTTCATTTAATTATTACTTAGAATATTTGGATTATTGACCTCATCTTTATTGTGATAATCACAATGTTTCTGCCAATATGTCTTTTGGCATTCTTCAGGTGTTTCATGACAAACCTAGGAATCCTGCAGGGACACATGGCACAGTGGATAAGATGTTTGTTTGGAAGGTGCTTCTGAGTGAAATCATCTGGAGATTGCAGGTTCAATCCCAACAATGGGTAAGACTATTAAGGAATACTTACGATAACTTAACACTTATACCCAGTCATTGTTAACAGAATTACTAAAGTCTACCCCTATGGTTCAAATAAAGGGTTCAGTTTGAGATTTTGTGTAGACTCCCAAGTTTGACATGAAACACCTGGAGAAGGCTGAAGGACATATTGGCCGAAACATTGTGATTATAACAATAAAGATGAGGTCAATAGTCCAAATATTCTCAGTCATAATAATAATCAAGCTCCATCTCAGAAATTTTGACTAATAATCTTCATTTTGATGTAGTATCCGAGTAAGATACTAAACTGCATCTAAAAATGTGGCTTCAGTTCTGGGGACCCCTTCAATCTAATTATTCCTACATCCAATTTAATCAGAGTGGTAGTACCAATCAGTCTCCAACATATAAGTCAAATACATCGGTTGGAAAATTATTTTTATAAGATAAGAATACTTGATATCATATAACTGTGTGCAAACAAATAATTATTGAAAATTAAAAGTACAATTAAAAAGTAAAAGTACAATTGAAAAAAAGACAATGAAACATTGAGTATCATTATAATAACAATCAAAAATTTTAAAATAAACTAAATTTTAGCTTTAAATGATCCATGAGGAGTTGATATTCTATTAAACAAATGAACAAAACCTTAATACTACTTTATGGTAATTTTTTTTTTTCACCAATTCTTTCTTCAAGTGCTAAATTAAAAGATGCAAGTTTTGAATAAGGTAGTGTCTCTAGAGATGACTCTTACTTTTATGTTGTAACTTTTGAACACATCATTCATGGAAAATACATGAACCAATTAGGCAACAAATAACATTCTCTCTAACCTTTGCAGCTGTGCACTTATACATGAGAAAAAATTAAATAATGCTCAAAAATTGTAATACTGCATAGGAATTTTGCAAATTCCACATATACGTAGAAAAAAAATCAACTCAAATTAGAAAGATGACAGGTAATATTACTCAAAATTATTAATAATAAAGATTAACAAAAACATGTAAAAATAAATACAAATACACTCTGATCTTCACTATCATGGAAGTAAAAACTCGAATCAGTTAGCCCAAACAGCTAGGGCTGTAGAATATACAAACTGCATCTTTACAGAGGAGTAAAACTGCACCCAACAAGGGTCCTGGAAATGACACTAAACTATCTGATGTTGAGGTTCCAGTAACATTGGAGCTTTGGGGAATGTTGAGTATCTCTTCATTGCTATTGCTCCAAGGTCTATTCTGACCCACAGTGGTAGCACCTGACAGGGTCTTATCTATGGTTAAAATAGAAATGTTTGACATTTAAACTGTGTCCAAACAAATGACTTATGCTAAATTGACATTCTTAAAATAGAACTGTTTGATCATTTAACTGTGTGTAGATAAATGACTGATGTTTAACTTTGTTGTCTTTAGAAATCATATATATCCAATACATGTATAAACCAGATTTGACATTAAATAACCTACAATGGTTGATATGCCATAAAACCAAATCAAACCAAACCAAACCTTAAATGTGTACAAAGAAATGACTCATGTTGAATTGTTTTGCCATACATGAAAGTATTTAACAGTGTTAAAAAAACTGAATTCAGCCTCATTTGAAAATGTTATCAATGAAATGTTTGCAAATAATATATATTTATCATATTTACCACCCTCTCCACTCGGGCAGGATATGACACAAGGTCAATTTTTAGCAGAGTTTAACAGGTTTGAATTCAGAGTTTTCCTTCTCCTAGACTAGTTGCCTTACCAAGGCTGAAGAACCCAGTCTGCCCTACTATTTACCCATAGCTGGAGGGATAATAATTGGATTCATACCTTTCCCAAGGGTATTAGTGCTATGGGATATGCAATCAGTCTCGCCGTGTCCATTTCCTACGACGATAACCATTACACCAGGGGCACCTCCATTGATAACAATAATATATATTTATTGTATATGTATAAACAGGATTTAACATAAAATAAATTAAAATGATTGATGGGCCATAAAATAAAACAAAACCAATCTAATCAAATGAATTGCAATAAGAAGCGAGTAGAATAAGTAAGATGAAGGATAATAAGAGTCAAAATAATTAATAAAAAGAAAGTAAAATTAGGAAGATCAAGAATGATACTAGTCAAAATTATTGATAACAATGATTGACAAATCTTCAACTAAAAATTTAAAAAGATCTACAATATTCCTCACTATCATAGAAGCAAAGTTTCAAGTTGTGTTGTTATTTACTTGTGCTTAGATATGACACACAAGTCTCTGGTTGTTTACGGTACTTGCTGTCACCCATCTAAGTACTGAACAGGTTCATCACTGCTTAACTTCTATGCTCTTGTGGAAAATTCAAGTTGAGTTGTTATTTACTAGTTCAGGTTGCAACGTTTCCATGAATTTGATTTTCAGAATCGACATCAGACCAAAAAGCCTAAAGTTTAATTCAGAAAATATACCATTTTGGGATCCTAACCTTCTATCTCTAAAACCATCCACTAAGATGGACAAGACATGTGGGACACTGCTGGAGTAGTAAGAATGAAGCGACATTTTCTGATGGAGCTCTTCACACACATGTGCAAGTGTTGAATGACCAATTAGAACTTATCTATAACAGATCTGTACTGACACAGTATGTAGTCTAGAAGACCTGCTGAATGTGATAGATGATAAAGATGAATGGTAAGAGAGGATCTGGGAAATCCATGCTAGCAGCATAATGTGATGATGATGATGATGATGATGATGGTAAGACTCCAACTGCAATGAAGATTGTCACCCTTTTGATCTCCACACTTCTGAAATTAAGAAGTGGTTATAATATGATTGGTTGGTTATAGGTTATTTAGTGCCAAATCTTACTAATACATATATATATATTAAATATATATGATTAGGAATTAATTGTTTGTAGGTAACAATTTTCAAACTAGCTAAAGCCCATTTGTTTGCACACAATTACATGGTTCCAAGTTCTACCATTTAAATCTTATAATTCTGTTCATCATTATTTATCTGTTTGCACACAGTTAAATGGTTCCAAGTATTGCCAAGTATCTTAATTTGACTCTCATTTGTTTGCACACAGTTAAATGGTTCCAAGTATTGCCAAGTATCTTAATTTGACTCTCATTTGTTTGCACACAGTTAAATGGTTCCAAGTATTGCCAAGTATCTTAATTTGACTCACATTTGTTTGCACACAGTTAAATGGTTCCAAGTATTGCTAAGTATCTTAATTTGACTCACATTTGTTTGCACACAGTTAAATGGTTCCAAGTATTGCCAAGTATCTTAATTTGACTCACATTTGTTTGCATGCAGTTAAATGGTTCCAAGTATTGCCAAGTATCTTAATTTGACTCTCGTTTGTTTGCACACAGTTAAATGGTTCCAAGTATTGCCAAGTATCTTAATTTGACTCACATTTGTTTGCATGCAGTTAAATGGTTCCAAGTATTGCCAAGTATCTTAATTTGACTCTCGTTTGTTTGCACAAGTATCTTGGAAATGGTTCCAAGTATCTTTGTTTGCACTCAGTTAAATGGTTCCATGTACTATTATTTAATGTTAGTAATTCTATTTAACATTATTAATTTGTTTGTACACAGTTAAATGATTACTAGTATTCCCATATAATACTAATAATGCATTTAGATAGTTATTTATTGCATGCAATTGATTGGTTCTAAGTTGAAAAAATGATTAAATATTTCTATTTAAAAGATGAGATCTTTGCAGGTGCTACCACTCAGAGTCAGAGTGGATTTGAGAGTAATGACAATAAAGCGGTATTCTACATTCTCCAAAGCTCCAGGATTTGTGTTGTATAAAGATGATGATAATAACACAAGCAGACTCTGTCTTTTCTGATGCAAATAGGTGACACAAGAAAGAGACACAATTCATAAGAATCTATGCTAACTATACTGGGCTGACACACACACCTCCATGCACGGTACATTTTGTGGTGTCTAAGATCTCAACTCATTTCTGCCGGTCGAGACCTCAACTGATCTGATCTTGTCCGATCTGAAAAACTCAACTGCTACCTTCAACGGTCAAACCTCAACTAAAGTCTTTTTCAAAATCCTCAAATTCTCAGGGTCATCCCATCAACTACCCATCCAATTCACTCCAGCCCCATTTTCTGTCTGGGAGTTTATTATAACTGATGATGATTGTCATATCCTTTCCATGTGGACACATGAGTGCTTCACCTAATGATAACACCTGACCTAGAAGCACTAAGTAGTTCAAAGTCCTACCAAACTAAATAATAGAATATAATTAATGAGAAATGATTAATATGATTAATCATTACCTAAACTATATAACACTTGAGCCTCTACATCAGATGCAGTTCAACGTTATACACAGAACACTAGTTCTATTTAACCCAAAGATGAGACTCTAACAGGTACAACCACTCTTGGTCAGAATTGATCTAAGAGCAATAGCAATGAAAAAGTAATCCACATTCCCCAAAGCTCCAGGACCAAAGCCTCATTTTTAGATGGTTTTGTGTCATATCCAAGACACTAGTTGGGAAGGATTCTTCCTCATCTGTATTCAACAGCCACAACCAACATAACTGGAATGATACAATTCATCCAAATAATAACAGAATTGATATAAATGAAACAGTGAAATTGACTAATTAACATGCCAGTTTACTTAATAATAATTTTAGTTTAAAATAATATTTACTTTATTATAATTTTATTTAATGATAATTTAAATTAATAATAATTTTAGTTATTAATAATTTCAATTTATTTTAATTTTAATTTATCATAATTTTAGTTTACAATAATTTTAATTTATAATAATCTTAGTTAATAATAATCTTAATTAATAATAATTTTAGTAAATAATAATTCTAATTAATAATAATTTCGATTAATAATAATTTTAATTTATCATAATTTTAGGTAATAATAATTTTAGTTGATAATAATTCTAGTTTGAATTAATTTTGATTATTAATAATTTTAGGTAATAATAATTCTAGTTAATTATAATTTTAGTTGATAATAATCTTAATTAATAATACTTTTAATTATCATATTTTAGGTAATAATAATTTTAGTTTATAATAATTTTAGTTTAAATCAATTTTAGTTATTGATAATTTTAGGTAATAATAATTTTAGTTAATAATAATTTTCGTTTATAATAATTTTAATTTATTATAATTTTAGTTTAGAATGATTTCAGTTAATAATAATTTTGAAATTGTTTCACATTTTGATTTATTCTATAAAAATTTCGCTATCATAAGCTTTGACTCATTGTCTTTATAGCCCATTCAGCTGGGGCTGTAGAATACACAGGCTGCATCTTTGCAGAGGGGTAAGAACCCCACCCCAACTCCAATGCGTGTCCTAAATATGACACTAAACAATCTGATCATGAGGCTCTACTGGAGCTTTAGGAAATGCAGAACATCCCTTTATAGCCATCACTCCCAGGTTCACTCTGGCCTAGAGTGGTAGCACCTGACAGAGTCCTATCTATCGGTCAAGTAGAACTAAACTGCGGACTCATGCTTAACAGAATTATTTGAAATAAAACTGTTTTTACATCTAACTATGTGTAAATAAATGACTGATGTTTAATTGAATTGTTAGTGATGCATAGCAATGCTTGGAACCATTTACCTTTGTTGACTCAATTGAATGGCTTGAAGAAGAAATATTTTTGACATTTAAATTGTGTACTAATGCTAAACTGAATTGTTTGAAATAGAACTGTTTACACAATTTAGTTCTATTTGACCGATAGATAGGACCCTGTCAAGTGCTACCACTCCAGACCAGAGTGAACATGGGAGTGATGGCAATAAAGGGGTGCTCTGCATTCCTCAAAGCTCCAGTAGAGCCTAACCATCAGATTGTTTAGTGTCATATCCAGGACTCGCGTTGGGGGGGGCGTCTTACCCCTCTGCAGAGATGCAGTCTGTCTTTATAGCTGACTAGGCTATAAAGACAAAGGGTCAAAGCTTATGTGACTGATACACAATGACAAAAAAATGGAATGCATTTACCCAACCCCTCCACTACAGACTAATACCTTTAGAAATGGTATGAATACCCTTATTTCTCCAGTTATGGATTAAATAGTACCATTGCTGTTCTTTTACAAGGATTGCTTTGGCATTAAATACCCAATAAAGGTTGATATTCCATTAAAACAAAGAAACCAAACCAAACCAAAGGTCTGTAAAAATGAAAATACTTTTGATACACCCTAATTACATTTGTCCTGATTCTTGTAGACTGAAATGTGAATGAAAGCCTGTGTAATTAAAGCTAAAATAGATTTTCATCACCATAACAAAGTAGCCTCAAAAATTGATTTCTTGTATTAAAATACCAAATAATTTTTCACGTGATTCTATTATTTTAGTAAATTTATACAAATGACTTTCTGCTAAATTATCTTAATTGTTTCCAATAAATTGTTGCCACAATTTGGTTGTATTGTTCTTTGTTTAAAAAAAATGTTCGTTTTCTTATTTCCTGGGCCAATTTTAATTTTAATCAACTCTTGACACAAAACCACTCTTATACTAAAATGGCATGTTTTTTTTTAATTTATTTTTTTTTTTTTTGTGAAGATAGTTTCTTTACAAACCTTAATTGTCTTAGAGGTTGTTGTTATTATTATCATCATCATCTTAGTCATTATCCTCCTTAGAGACTGTCTAAACACAAGCCTCTTTTGAATATCCTGCATTTTATTAATTAAATTCTAAATCAACATACAAACGCAAAAAAGCAAAATTTAAATATTAATTTTGAAATAAAAGTAAAATTAACAGTAAGTACGATTGGAGTTATATCAAGAAGTTTTTGAAGCCTTTTAGCATTTGTATAGAAACAATACTTCATTATTTCTTTTTAGTCAAAGACTTCATTCTTGTACCGAAAAAAAAGAACTAAACAACATAGAAATGAACCACTTTGAGTCTAAAGAAATGTTTCTCTTTCTTCATACTGCTGAGTTTTATCAAAATTTATTTTTTATATGAAATTCTAAAACCAGGATCCCCAGGCAATAAGTGAAATTTCAAAACATCTTCATTGACAAATTGAGATAAAACACTTCAATGACACAAGCCCAATTCTGGACTTGAATAACTCTCTCTCTCTCTCTCTCTCTCTCTCTCTCTCTCTCTCTCTCTCTCTCTCTCTCTCTCTCTTTTGTTATCAAATTAGAACAATTTCCAAATGAACTCTGAATATTATACAAAACTTGTTCAAAATGGAGACTGTGAAAAAAAAACGAATTATAAATAAAATGTGAAATAGAACTGCTCCTTTAGAACTGAAATTATTTTAAAAAGACTTTTAGATTTGTTTAAATGTGGCTTTATTTTCAGTATTCGTACACAGGAGTTGAAAATATTTGCACAAAATGCCGAAAAAGTTGACTATAATCTTTTGTCTAGTTTAAGGTATTTTTGCCAAAAGTAAACCTTAAAACAAAACCTTTAATGCATAGAACCTGTGAACAAAATACATACAGGAAATATGTACATTCCATATTCTAATTAGTAAATATAGAATATATACAGGAAATATACACATTCCAAGGAAGAATATGTTGATACAAAACATATGCAGGAGTCATGTACATTCTATTAGTAGATAAAAACATATTTTTTAATCAGTTTGGCAAAAGGTTTATTACTCTTTAAACAAGTTTTTAAAGTATATCACCTGCTCACTACAAATTATGACTCAGGCGTCATTTTTTCAAAAGAAAATTTCCTTTCTGAAGGCAAACAGGTCAATTTAATTTTCTTTATTGTCTTTCATTTCTTATGGGCTCTTCTATTGATCTCAGCATAAACAGTTCAGTTTAAGATGTGAATTGCTGAATGACCTACTCAGGTGATTTTTTTATAGAATCAAAGGCTTGCATAGAACCAGCTATTGACCTTGAGCCATACTTCCTCGTATGGTGGGGCATGTGAGAAATATCTGTATAGAACCAGCCACACTGCTTGGATGAGCTGATAACTAAAGAATGGTGCACAAGCAAGTTTGCAGTAGATTCTCCAGAACTCTCCTAAGATTGTCCAGTTGATTGGGGCTGTATTTCTGCAGACCCCACCCCAACAAGTGTCCTGGATATGACATCAAACAATCTGATGGTGAGGTTTCAGTAATCCTGGAGCTTTGGTGGATGTGGAGTACCTTTTCACTGTCATCACTCCCAGGTCCACTCTGGCCCGGAATGGTAGCACTTGATAGGGTCCTATCTATGGGTCAAATTGAATTGAACTGCTTGCTTATGCTAAACTAAATTGCTTGAAATAGAACTGTTTTGATATTTATACTGTGAGATTTTGCAGAACCAGGCTGCTTGAATTGTTTAAAATAGAACTGTTTTGACATTTAACTGTGGATGGATAAAAACTATACTTATACTAAATTTAATTGATTGAATTAGATCTGTTTGACTAAACTAAATAGCTTGAAATAGAAATGTTTTTGACAATTAAACTGTGTACTCATGCTAAAATGAATTATTTCGAATAGAACTGATTATTGTTTAAAAATGAATTTGACATTAAATAAACTACCCATAAAATCAAACTAAACAACCAACCAACCAACCAACACTGCTTCAATTTTAAATTCAGAGTTTTCCTTCTCCTAGACTGGTTGCCATACAAGAGCTCAAGAGCCTAATCTGCCTTATTATTTTGCCCAGAGCTGAGATATATATTTGTTGTCTCAGAGTTATTATGTGAGTGTCTGTGTGTCATGTATTATCTGCATCATCTTGAGCTTTTTTGTTATTCAATTAGTTAGGCTAAAATTGTTCTTAAAATAGTCTCACATATGCATTTATTTTAATGTTAACATCCATATTGCCTGAAACATTTTTTTTCATTTAATTAGTAATGATAATCTCTCTCTCTCTCTCTCTCTCTCTCTCTCTCTCTCTCTCTCTCTCTCTTTATGTAATATACATGTCCTAATGTTGATATCTATATTGCCTGGAGTTTCTGAAATTCAATTACATGTAGTAAAGTAGTATTCTCTCTCTTTCAATCTCCCTTTGACTCAACATTAACATTTGTATCAATCTTTTTTTTTTTTACTACTCTTTTCCTTCCCCCCACTCTCTCTCTCTCTCTTAGCACTGGCATTGTATACTTCAAGGAGGTTATCTTTTCCTAGCCAATTACTTATGATAAAATATGATTCTTATCTCTACTCTCTTGGTCCTTCTCTCGCTCTAGCTCTATTTGATATATATATATATATATATATCAAATAGAGCTAGAGCAAGAGAGTAGAGATAAGAATCATATATATATATATATATGTGTGTGTGTGTGTGTGTGTGTGTGTGTGTGTGTGTGTGTGTGTGTGTGTGTGTGTCACAACATTACCATTTATTTAGAGCTTTTTTCTTCTTCTTGGTTTCCTCCTGTTCTCTCTCTCCCTCTTTTTCTTTTTCTGATATATATCATATATATATATATATATATATGTATATATATATATATATATATATATATATATATATATATATCATAGGCATTTGTTAGTTCTGTTATCTATATTTCAAAGTACTTTTATTCCTATTTTCCTCTCTCTCACTCACACATAATCATTATCTTAACATTGCTATCTATATTGCCTGGAGTTTTTCCTTAGTCAATTACTTATGATAAATATCATTATTCCTCTCTCCCTTTTTCTCTCTCTCTCTCTCAGTACATGTATGATCTGAATTTTCCTCAGTGTTATCAACCTGTATCATCCAGAGCTTTTTGTTATTCAATTACTTATGGTAAAGAAGAATAATTTCTATTTTCGTCTCTTCTATGCGCGCATGTGTGTATCAGTGTTTAACTTTTTCTTTACCCTTTATCTAAAACTGTTTCCCTGCGCTGCTACTCGTGGTAGTTTCTTGCTGGAAAAAAAAAAAGAATTATTTGTTCATCTTCTATCACAGCTTGACAAGCACTGTTCCAGCTGCCTGTCTGTTGTGACAAGACTTTGAAAACTGGCTCTTTTTGTTTTCCTTTTTTGTTTTGTTTTTTATTTAAATCTATCTATCCTTCACTTCTGACAGTTTTTGTCACTTCAAATGTGAACCCTTCTAAATGTAAAGGCAAAAACAAAACTTATACACTAGAAGAAAGAAAGATAAAATGCATATTCGGGGAAGAAATTCTTGAAACCCGAACAGACCAAACTATCTCTTGCATTTTTTTTTCTGACTATATTCTTTCTCAAACACTTTACTGTTAGTTATGTTTTTTAATAGATGAAGTTTTTATTTATTTATATATTGGTGTAGACAATATGATTCCTTCAAAGGTAAATTTGTTCAAACATACCACGATAAAATTCCTTTATATACTTCATTTGAATATTGGTTAGATAGGGTTTTATGGCATATCAACAATTGTTGGTTATATAATGCCAAATCCTCTTTATAGATATATATTGAATATATATGATTTAGTTTGGTTGGGTATTTTGGCATATCAACCATTGTTAGTTATTTAATGCCAAATCCTCTTCATACATATATATTAAATACATATGATTTGGTTTGGCTGGGTTTTATGGCATATCAACCATTGTTAGTTATTTAATGCCAAATCCTGTTTTTAGATATATATTAAATATATGATTTGTAATTGTATTTGGTTGAGTAATTTTTAAAGGAGCCTGAGCTCATCCTTTTGTACACAGTTAAATGGTTCCAGGTATTTCTATCAAACATAAATATTTCTATATACTATTAATCATTTGTTTGCACAATAGTTTGGTTTGGTTTTATGACATATCAACAATTGTTAGTTATTGCCAAATGATAAGTATATTAATTGCCAAGAGTTAATGACAAATCTTGTTAGTACATATATATTAAATATATGAATTTATACACATTTTGTAGATGTACACAGTAAAATGATTAAACAGTTCTATTTCTAACAATTCAATTTAGCATAAGTCATTTGTTTGCACAGAGTTTAAATGTCAAACAGTTCTATTGGACCCATACATGAGACCCTATCAGGTGCTATCACTCCAGGCCAGAGTAGATCTGAGAGCGATGACAATTGAGGGGTTCTCTGCATTCCCCAAAGCTCCAGCATTACAGGAGTTTTCCCATCAAATTGTTTAGTGTTATAATTAGGACACTTGTTAGGAGGAGAGGGCTTATTGCTCTGCAGAGATGTAATTGATGTATTCTACAACCAGAGTCATCTGGGCTGTATTTGAATATTCATAATGTACAGGGTGCAGTTGAAATATCTTTTACATTTTAAACTGTCACCTGTGTTGTGTAAGTAAACATAGGCAAGTGGCAATGGTAGCTCCATCTAGTTTGTGTCTTATAATTTTTTTTCAAGGTTTGAACCTGTGCACAGTGTGTACGCTTATTGTTGGAACATTTTTTAAGACTGATGAATTTGTATTTTTTACACAGAGAACTTGTTAGGCTCATTTCATATCAAATCTGAATGATCCTGTTCTGGATAGAAAATTGATACTGCTAATTCTATCCGAAACAGCATCATTCTTACAAGGATTTGCAATTAAGGTGCAAAGTTTAAAAATGCATTATTTTCTATGCAACATAAGCTGTTATAGTGCATCTCAGTATGTGTCATCATATTAACAAAATATCTTGTCAGCCACTCCAGAAGAAAGAAATTTTTGGAACAATATCTTCTTAGACAATAGCAAATGGTTTAAAAGTTTTGCTGGCACTCTCAACTGGCTTTTCATCTGTAAAAGAACCTTTGGCTAGAAAGTTGCCGAACTTCCTTGGTGCCATTATCCAAAAGAACTATGTCGACAATTTAACCAACAATGATACCATATTAACCACAATTTCTAAACAACTTGTGGGTAAGAAAAGAACCATAATTTGAAAAGGAAGATAAAAATTTCATTTAAATGTCTTTACTAGAGTGTCACAAGGCCACAAGTCTAGGGTACAGAAGAAGAATTAAACTTTCAGTAGAAATAGTCTGCGGAAGTGAATTACCCTTTTTTCAAATTTACTTCACCATTTTTATCATGAAGGTTTTTCAGACTATTGTCTTCATCTTTATTGTTATTTCCACAACGTTTCGGCCGATATGTTCTCCGGCCTTCTTCAGGTGTTTGTCGAACTCAGGAACCTTCACAGAACTTCAAACTATATCCTTTATTGAAACCAAGGGAGTCACCCGTTCTAATTCCGTTAGCCATAACCAGGTACAAGTGTTAAGTATTCCTGTATTGTTACTCGCCTGTAGTGAGGATTGAACCTGCAACCTTCAGATGATTGTCTCCTTAGAAGCGCAGGGAACCAACGCCTATAACTGTTACGCCATGTGATAAAAATCAACAAACTTCGTCTCAGAAATTTAGACAACTTTACTTCACCATCTTTGATGAAATTATTTCTTTATCAATGAACTTTACCTTTTTCTACATTGAAAGTACCATATCCTCATCTGACGTTTCCTTTCTCTCAAACAAAATTACCACATTCTCAATTGACTTTACATTCTCTCATATGAAATTACCATATTCTCAACTGTCTATTCCGATCTCTCCTATGAAATTACCACATACTCAACAAACTTTTCTAATCTCTAATTTGAAATTACTGTAATCTCAATTGTCTTTACGTTCTCTCATATGAAATTACCATATTCCCAACTGACTATTCCGATCTCTTCTATAAAATTACCACATTCTCAACAAACTTTTCTGATCTCTAATTTGAAATTATCATATTCTCAATTGACTTTTCCTTTCTCTCATATGCAATTTACACTTTCCTCAAAATAAATGATGCTATGTTCAATTGACTTTTATTACTTTTGAAGTAAAATTTTTTATGTTCTTGAAAATCTATAAAAGTTAAATAATTATATTTACTTCTGATCTGTATGAAATTCATATCAATTACTTTTTGAATAAGTTACATTCAACATCAACAAAAGTGCAATTAAACAAGGTGTGTGCATAAAGTAATGAAAACTGAAGCTGTATTTATCTCTGTAGAAAAGATCACAGAATGAAACATGAATTTTTTTTCAAAACAGTCCCTTTTGCATTCCAGTGAATTGAAACCCTTTTAAAACTCTCTTAATAAGCTGTAACAATACGCTGTTGAATCTATTTTAATCCTCTTTCTGTCCTTAAATTTTGAGATGAATTTTCTCTGCCTTTTCCCTTTATATGGCTGTAAACATGGTTTAACCCCCACCAAAAAAAAAGCTTAAAAATGAGGAGTTGATCTGATATAGACATTGCCAATATCAATTTAATCACAAAAACTACTGAATTAGATATAACAAAGTGATATAAAGGAACAATAAGAAATAAGTTGTAAATTATTGTCTTGGAAGATGGCTGCTGAATAACCTTCCATAAAAATTATATTTCATTGTAAATATTCTAATACTCAAATAAATTAACCTACACAGTGTTTATGATATACTAAGAAAAAGATAATGAATTAATAGTAAGACAAAAACCTATCAGCTATTTTTAAACTGCTATAAAAGGTTTCTCCACAGTTTCCAATGGTATCAGGTGTGCTTAATAGGAAACTAAAAGTTTACCTCAGTTTGACGACTCCATAGTATTTTTTCTTTCCTAAATAACAGCCAAATCCTTACAATGACCATTATTCCTTTATTATTCATTATAGACAAGCAGTTTTGGTATTGAATCTCAAGTTGTTGGCTGATGATAATTAGCATACCTAAAATATATTGAAATGATAACAATAACAAAACGATTATAATATCTTTTCTGAAAAATATCTCTCATCCACAGATAATCATTTTTCCATTCTTCCTCCCATAAAGGTTAATTATATCAATTTTGACTTGATAAGAATCACAAGCAGGCACACATGATAGTCTA
This sequence comes from Sepioteuthis lessoniana, assembly GCA_963585895.1. Lineage (NCBI taxonomy): Eukaryota > Metazoa > Mollusca > Cephalopoda > Myopsida > Loliginidae > Sepioteuthis > Sepioteuthis lessoniana. The sequence continues at coordinate 49,872,604 of OY757926.1, read as the reverse complement.
TATCCACTGGTAGCATGGTAAACTATATCCAGTGGTAGCATGATAGTCTATATACACTGATAGCATAGTAAACTATATCCACTGGTAGCATGATAGTCACTATCCACTTGTAGCATGATAGTCCATATACACTGGTAGCATAGTAAACTATATCCACTAGCAGCATGATAGTCTATATCCACTTGTAGCATGGTAAACCATATCCACCAATAGCATGGTAGTCCATATCTACAGGCAGTTGTGCAATTACAGGGGACAATTTGCAACAGACATGCTGAGCCAGAAGTCTTCATAGTCATGACTGACAGAATACATTTTTCCCCTAGTTTCAACCCATTTGTAATTTGGTCTTTAAGTTTTTAAAAACTAGAAGTACCAGTTTCGCCATTGAGTAAGGAAGATGGGAGTAGTATTTCCACCATTGTTATTTGTCACAATAATAGGTTGTAGGACTCTCTCTATCTCTCTCACTCAAGATATAATATCTGACTTGAGTCATGTGTTGAATTTATATGCCAAGCAATAGTGAGATCACCCATAATTTCATTCATATGTCTGGTAAAACACTCCAAGGTGATGATATTTCATTTGTTGGTAGACATTTGCAAGTATTAGAGTGGTTAGTATTAGGGAGGACAGTTCAACAAGTCCCCATTTACTAAGGTCCACTGAAATATTTAATACATACCTGATATACATGCAAGAAATGTCGACAAGAATTCACAAATGTGTCCCAACAGATAAAATCTGCTCATGTTGTTCGATGACCAAGCCAGTGTATGAAAGAGTGACAAAAATGGTAAAAGTCGTTTTTCATACTTTTGGTGGTCATCGCCATGTGGGCGTTATGTTTCAATGACAAAGCAAGAGACAATGTTAATCACTGGGAGAGGAGACAAAGTCTCTACAGTTCGATGAAATGAGATAAAAGGCATGTCTTAACTATTCAAAGAACTGAGACAAAAACAGAACATCTTTACCAAACAAAGAAAGGAGATGAAAGAAACAGAGATGGATTACAGGTTTGACTTGTGATGTCAGTGGATGCATCCTTTATACAAGGGAGAGGATTACTTAATGCAACCCTACTGTCAAAATAAAGGTGTTAGTACTCTCTCTCTCTCTCTAACTTTCTCTCTCTCTCTCTCTCTCACTGCTGAATTGCGATACTTTAAACCATTTAACTGTGTGCAAAAAATAAATAGAAATACTTGAAATAAAGGACTAATATTTAATAGAATTTTTAGGTTTAGATAGCAATACTTGAAACCCTTTAACTGTGTGCAAACAAATGAGCTCTAACTTGCTTAAAAAATATTACCTACAAACTATTCACTCACAAATATATATATAGATAGTATTTGGCAGTAAATAACCATTAAGGGTTGTCCCACCATTAAACCAAACAAACTAACCTAAAAAATTATATATATATATGCATTAATTATATATATATATATATATATATATATATATATATAATATAATATAATTTAATGCATTAATTATATATATATATATATAATATAATGCATTACCAGAATTTGGCATTAATTAACCCATAAGGGTTGATATGGTGTAAAACACAACCAAACCAAACCAAACCATCTCTCTCTCTCTCTCTCTCTCTCTCTCTCTCTCTCTCTCTCTCTCTGATTAATGATGAGAGTCTTGTGTCTATTTTATTACAGTTATTTTCCCAAGCAGTTGACACTACCCATAACTTGATTCATACTCCTCTCTTTTTCAAGCAACACTATGACCTGTTGTTATATTCTGAAGCAATGATATTTTCTTTGTGGGTTGACATTCATGACTAACAAATGAATATACAGAAACGATTTGCTCACTAAAAAGGTTATAGAGCAAAGAGGTAAGTAAATTGTTATTCTTACTGCCATTGCCTAGCTGCCAAGGTCATCAATGTTTTTTGCTTCATCTTCGAGCAGAAAACACATTTACATAGGTTTGAATGGTTGATTCACCATTCTTAAATTTTTGGAATACTGATCTTTTACCAACACTAAAAATGCCAGAAGTTGTAGAAAGTGTAAATAAATAGCCACTAAAAGCATAAAACACCATCCAAGATTTGTTTCACATGATTTCAGAGCAGAGAATCATGCAGCTTATATGGTGTTATGACCAAAAGAATGTTGAAAATGTGGTCACCAGTGACTGCTATTTTAGTGAAGGTGATTTGTCAAATAAAGAGTAAAAAAACCAAAACACAACATATGTTACCTCCCAGTTGGCTAGGGCTCAAGAATACACTGAGTGTATCTCTGCAGAGGAATAAGACTTCCCCTAAGACACTAAACAATCTAATTGTGAAGCTCCAGTAATGCTGGAGCTTTGGGAAATGCAGAGTAACCCTTCATTACTACTGCTCCATGTTCAACTCTGGCTTAATGTGGAAGCACCTGATAGGGTCTTACCAAAAGGCCAAATAGAACTGTTTGTTATTTAAACTGTGCAGAAAAATAACTTATACAAAATTGAATTATTTGAAAAAGAAATGTTTGATCATTTAACTGTGTGTAAAAAAATGACTGATGTTTAATTGAATTGTTTGTGATATACATTAATACTTGGAACTATTTAGCTTCATTGATTTATGCTAAATTAAATTGCTTGAAATAAAACTTTTTGATCATTTAACTGTGTGTAAACAAATGATTGATATATCTAATATATATGTATAAAACGGATTTCGCTTTAAATGACCAACAATCATTGATATACTATAAAACCCAACCAAACCAAATCGTATATATTTAATGTATATATATATATATATATAAAACAGATTTGGTATTGAATAACTAACAATGGTTGATATGCCATAAAACTAAAACAAAGCAAATATATATTTAATATATATGTATAAAGAGGATTTGGCATTAAATAACCTACAATCATTGAAATGCCACAAAACCTAACCAAACCAAATCATATATATATCTAATATATATCTTTAAAGAGGATTTGGCATTAAATAACCTACAATGGTTGTTACGCCATAAAACCATACCAACCAACTTATTTTAATGTAAGGACCTTTTGTAGATTTATTCTCTCTCTCTCTCTCTCTCTCTTCAGTCTCAGTGGCAGAAGAACATGAAGAAATGGATAACAAACACCACATGTGCAGTAAGCTTGTTCATTCTTTGAAAAGCAATTTTTTTGTATCTTTCACAGAGAACACTTATGTCCTTGCACCTCAGCCACCCAAACAGAAAAAGAAACTGCCTAACAAAATTTGTGATATATACATATATATATATGATTGCTACCTGAAGAGGTTGGTTTCTTACATGGAGTGACCAGCTGAAATAAATTTATAATAGCCAAACGACAGTCAATTGAGTTTTTCTTTTAATTATATATATATATATATATACTAGGACTCACAGGACACTCTACTCCCCCACTTCTGCCTCAAGTGAGAGAAGAGATGTTGAACTCTATCAACTCACCTTTCTTTCGGCTGCAAGCATCTTTGTTTTGTTTTTGTTTTTTGCGGGGCGTTTTGATAATCCAGTACCAGTTGCTCACAATGTTACACCAAATAGGTTTCAATTGGCTGTTCATTCAGGTATCATCATCAAGTCACACTTGCAGCACAGAGTTCCCTGATTCTCTCTCACCATTGGTCCCTATTGTCCATTACACGTCTTCGAGACGGCATGCAGTGTCCACACAGAGCTAATGTGTGGAAGTCTTTGCTAGTCAGTCAACATTGGAAGTCTTTGCTAGTCAGTCAATATTAGATGGTTTGTGAGATGGAAGTCTTTGCTAGTCAGTCAATATTAGATGGTTTGTGAGATGGAAGGCAAGTGGCCGTATAACTGCTATTTCCTGGGTAGCTACTTCTAGGATTTATTCAAAACAGCATGTAGCTTCATGTGTAGTCCCCATCAAACTTTTACTTCATAAGTTTCGTTAGCGTCCATGTGGTGCATCCATATAGTAGTATTCACACAGGCACAGCTTGAAAGAAATCCTGTTTTATTTTATCAGATTTCCGTATATTCGATAACCTGTCAATAGCAGTCTTCGCCGTTGCTATGTGTATGTTGACATCATTTTCAGTAGATGAGATATTGCTGCCGAGGTATATGAACTAGTCTTCTAACTTGAGAGGAGATGGCTCCTTCTTGCTTAAAACACATTGATTCTGTTTTATTTGCGTTCACATAGAGGCCAATGCCTTCTGCTGCTTGCTCCAAGCTATACAATTGTCATTCGGTTTGGGGAGAAAATAATTAGTGCCATCTATGAAATAAATTCATTTTCTCCCCCTCAAATATATAAAATATATGTGTGTGTATATATATATGTGTGTGTGTGTGTATATATAAAGCGTTCAATGTGTAGTGGTTATTGTCGTAGAAAATCGACCCAAGTTTAAACCCTGGACGAGGCTGTTTACATTTCCTACAGAGCTAATACTCTTCTTCCTCCACTTTTGGCTAAATAGTTGGACAGCACTTTAACCTTTGTATGGCAACCGATTTAGAAGGAAAACTCTGAATGGGCCGTTTTCAAATGTCAGCAACGGACAACTGTTGATTATACTGGCATTCTTGGCCGCCGGAAATCACGTCGTTATTCGTCTAGTGCGACGAAGATGTTCCAGATGCCTGAGTTGAAAAGTGTCGTAGACTGTCGGCCTTCAGCAATTAAATGTCGAATCTTGAAAGATATTTAACCGCTGCAGCTCGTATTTATTCAATTAATGAGTTGAGGAATTAATCAACCACAACGGCGCCTAAGACTGGATCCAGCAGAGCGACACCATGAAAAAGGGCTGGCGTTTGCCTGATTGGTCGAAAAATGAATTGGAACGCAGGTAACATGCTGGCAACTATGTCGGTTCGTTTTATAGCGGTTTGACGACAAAATGCGTTCCAAACTGGGTCACATTGAGATTATTTTATTTGGTCACCAGAAATTCAAACCTTTCAAATTGCGCCTAAAATTTGACCTTGTGTCACATCATGCTCAAGCGAAAGTGTGTGTGTGTGTGTGTGTGTGTGTGTGTGTGTGTGTGTGTGTGTGTGTGTTTTAGGATTGTGTAGATAGACTTAATGTAATTAGGTAACGGCCAGTTTCTCGCCGATACGGAAAAAGCTAAATAAATAAATAAATAAATAATAATAGAATAGATAAATAGAATATAAATAGAGTAAATATAAATGAATAAAACAAATCAAAAAATAAAATAAATAAATGAAATAAACACAACTAATAATAATGATAATAATAAAAAGCGAAAAACAGAGAAAATTAGAGAAAGCGAAAAGAAAGACAAGTACTTGGCCTTCCTAGAGAACTGAGAAACCTATGGAACATGGAGGTGACGGTGACGCCAATTGTAATTGGCGCGCTTGTGTTATATAGTCACATATGCAGATTCACATCTACATACGTGCACATATATATGTAGAATAATTCACAACGACGCAACGACAAAGACAGATGAATGAAGGAGAACGCAGGAAGGAAGACGCAGTAATACTTCTTTAACAATATTTTACCTCTCACTTTATTGCAAGGGTTCGAAAGGGTTGTTCAAGGGTTGCATGTGAGAGGGAGCTGGAGACCGAACATAAACTGTAATAACTTGACCCCACTGTTATGACCGTCACGTTGTGTCTTTCTTGTTCTCCTGATGGTGGGGTCCACTCCATCGGGGTTTCCAAGGGCCCCCTCGGTCGGGTGTGGCTTTCCCTACCACATCTGGTCTCTAGCTGTCTGGAACCCTCCTGGCAACTCCTTCTTGGACTCGAACTCAACTGAGTTAAATAGTAATTCAACGCCCACACGATCGCCCACTGGATCTTTGAAATCGAATGTTTAATCGTCATCAAGCGGAAATAACTGTCATGCAGTTCACAGGTCACTCTCTTCCGGTGCATCACTGTAGTGGCACCGTGGGACCTTCACTTTGTCCCATATTTGGAGGTGCCCATGGTGTAGTCGTTATCGTCGTAGGAAATGGACACGGCGACACGAGTTCAAATCCTGGACGAGACTGATTGCATTTCACATAGCACTAATACCCTTGGGAAAGGTATGAATCCAATTATTCTCCCTCCAGCTATGGGTAAATAGTAGGACAGACTAGGTTCTTCAGCCTTGGTTAAGCAACTAGTCTAGGAGAAGGAAAACTCTGAATTCAAACCTGTTAAACTCCGCTTAAAAATTGGCCTTGTGTCATATCCTGCCCGAGCGGAGGGGTTGGTAAATAGTACCTTGTCCCATATTATAAGCCTTAATCCGCCCACGCGATCTCTTTCGATTACTGGCCATTGGAATGTGTCACTCCTTCCGGTGCATCACCTTGGAATAGCATTATTTTGGGCCGGGTCGAAGGTCAAAACATAACACTTGGAACAGTCCCCAAAGAGGGCTGGAAGAGTTGGAAATCGGATGATGATCCAATACCATCCAAACTACAGCATTGTTGAGACAAGCCAGAATATTGTGTAGAGTCCTGGTGACTTGAGGAAACTTGCTGTCCCTTAAACGCCAGTAAACAACTATCAGCTAACGCTGTTATGAAAATTTTACAAGGAGTATAATAATAATAATAATAATAATAATAATAATAATAAATAAAAACAAAAAGAAAAATTAAGCATAAAGTTGATAAATTAACAGACTCAATACAATATATCCTAGTAAATAACCGCGCAATAAAAACTAGAACATCCTTCCCAGAATGCTCCACAAACTAGATCACCCTTCCATCATGCCCCACAAAACAGAATATAGAGTGGCGGTCAATACGTTCGTTCACTTGGTTCGACGACCAATCGCGTAGTTGAAAAAGCGGCAGTTACCCAGCTCCGTTGACTGTTTATACTATCTTAATATATATATACATATATATGTATACATATATATACGGTGCTGGAGCAGAATTATGAATATTCCAGTATACTAATTAACGACTCTATTATAAAACAAGATTAATTCAAAAACTTAAACAACAAAATAAGATTGACAAAGTGAATTTACTCAATATGGCCACCATTTTTTTTTTTAATTTTTGTATCAACACGCCTTCGAAACGATTTGCATGCCTTCAAAATAATTTCTTCTGACACTTTATTCTATTCCTTCTCAAGAACCAATATTTGAAGGGGAAGTTGCATTTGTTTTGTTTTGTAAAACGCCCCATCGAGCATAATCGAGGTGGTTAGGTGTGGACTTGATAGACGCCATAAAAAAAACTCCAATTATTCGGAAATTTTCGTGGGGATTGGTTTTGGTGTTAAGCAAATTCTTTGGTGTTTCTTTTCTTACTCATTCATATTGGGCTGAATTTTAATGCAAAACTGCTTGAATAATGGAGCTAATCATGAAAATTTAGATTTATCTCGATTTTTTTACTAACCAACCAAATAAAAATAACGTTTTAGAATAATTCCATATTTTGCTTCCGCACCCCATATATTGGATTGTATATATATACATATATATATATATATATATACATCCAGTCTGCTGTAGAAATCCTAAGCTACGGTAGAACTCAAACACCTTAGCTAAGCTCTATTAGAAATAGGGAACAATGAGCGTAAGTAACTTGAATTCAGATTTATCCTCCGAAATTGGTTGCTTTGCCAAAGCCGAAGCCCCCATTCTGGCCAAGTATTTTACTCATTGCTAAGAGAAGCTGAATCATATATATATATATAGGAAGCAATTTTTTCATTTATACAAGTTATGTTGTAAACAATGTACATATGGGTGGTTCGAGGGTAACATTTGGCTATTTATTCTTTTCGGTTAAACAGTGAATAAAAAGTGATTTGTGTTATCAAGTGAGAACGTGAAAAGTCCTGTTGCAGGTTGGGGTGGAGTAGAATGAGCTAACTGTATTGACCGCTGAATGGTAAAACTCTTCACCCACAAAAAAAGTGATGTCCTGGGTATGGTACCAAACTGCATCTGATGGTGAATCTCCAGTTCTAGAGCTCTAGGGAGTGTGAAGTACTCTTTCATTGCCATTATTTCCAAGACTATTCCGACCCGGAGTGAGAGTACCTGTTACAGTACCATTGATCCATATACCATATAGATCCGTTTGAAACTATTTGTCTTCGATTGGAAAGTTTCAAACGACATGACTAAATCATTTGTATTTAGAATTGTTACTTCGAACTGTAATTGTTTGTTATCAGTTGTCACTTGAAACTATATAATTGTATTCAAACAAATGATTATTTTGGAACAAAAATAATTTCTTGAAACCGTGTAATTGTGAATTAGCCAAAGGTCAGGGAGACCAGGGTTCAATCCCAGTTCGAGTCATACCGAAGACTTCAAAATGGTACTTGATACTTCCTTGCTTAATACTCAGCAATATAAGGTACGTATCAAGAGTAAAGTGGTGCAATCCAGGGAAAGGAGTAACGCCCTCCCCTACACCTCGGTATAGTAGCTATCGAAAAGGAAGCCTTCTGGTCGCCCTCGACTACGGTAGCAAACTTTACTTTTATTTGATGGGAATACTTGAAACAATGCCACTGTGTTTGGTTGGGATAGGTTGTGCTTTATAGCATATCAGCCATTTTAGGTTATTTAATGCCAAACCCTCTTTATACATATATATTTAATACATATTATTTTGTTTTGTTGGGTTTTATGGCATATCAGCCATTTTAGGTTATTTAATGCAAATCCTCTGTATATATAAATTAAATATATATGATTTGGTTTGGTTGGGATTTATGGCATACCCATTACAGGGTATTTTATGCCAAATCCTCTACATACATATATATTAAATATATATGATTTGGTTACGTTGGGTTTTATGGCATATCAACTATTGTAGGTGATTTAATGCCAAATAATTTTTATACATTCAAATATATATGATTTCCGAACATATATTGGAGATAACATTTTAAGCGAGTCTAAGCTCATTTTTAGAACACAATTGAATGATTTCACTTATTTCTGTCGAATAGGAATAATTCTATTCATTAATTATTTGTTTGCACATAGTTAAAAGTTCTCAAGTACTGATATTTAATACTAACAATTCAATTAAACATCAGTCGTTTGTTTACACAGAGCTAAATTATACAACAGTTCTTTTTCAAACAATTCAGGTTAGCTTAAGTCAACAAAGTTAATTGTTTCCAAGTATTGCTATGTATCATTAACAATTCAATTAAACACACACAGTTAAATGATTAAACAGTTCTATTTCAAATAATTCAGTTCAGCATAAGTACACATTTTAATGTCAAACATTTATACTTGACCCATGGATAGGACCCTATCAGGTGCTACCACTCCGGGCCAGAGTGGACCAGTGAGTGACGGCAATGAAGGAGTACTCCGCATTCCCCAAAGCTCCAGCGTTATTGAAGCCTCAATATCAGATTGTTTAGTATCATATCCAGGACACTCATTGGAGGAGTCTTACCCCACTGCAAAGATACATTCGGTGTATTCTGCGGCCCCAGCCGACTAGGCCAAATGTAGATATTTGAAAATTATTTAAATTAGACAAGAATATTTGATATATAAGTTGGCCGACTGTTGTCGAGGGTGACATAAAGACTCCTTTTCAATCGTGACTACACAGAGGAGTGGGCGCTACTCCGTTCCCTGGATTGTTCCCCTTACCCTTGATCCATACCTTATAATGCTGAGAGGTAATCATGGCGGTATCAAGTACTATTTTTGAGTCTTTGGTATAACTCGACCTACGATTGAACTCCGGTCTCCTTGACCATTGGCGAATACTCTAACCCTTATGTCAATGGGCCAGTCCATAATATTATATAAGTAAGTAAAGTCGGCGACCGTATTCGTGGATGACCTGAAGGCTCCCTTTTCGATAGCTACTACACCAAGGTGTAAGGGAGGGTGCTACTCCTTCCTCAGAATGCCCCATTTTACCCTTGATCCGTACCTTATAATGCTGCGTATTAAGCAAGGAGACATCAAGTACCATTTTTGAGTCTTTGACATCACTCGACCTGGGATTGAACCCAGGTCTCTCGGGCCACTGGCGAACACTCTAACCGTCATGCCAATGTCCAGTATATTATATAACTGCGTACAAATGTGACTAATACACGTACAATGTTCACGACTCCGTAACCTCAAAGCATGAAATACCCCAAGACGGGTTGACATGCCGTTAAAATCAATCATTCAATGAGAACGTGAATGTGTGATTAAATCTCAACAATGTTGTTCTTATAAAAATATTGAGTGTGTCTGAACGAAAATAAAGGTCCAATTTTTTTTGTCTCAGCATCAATCAACTGTTATCAATTCGTATTCTCTCTCTCACACTCACTCATCATCATCATCATGATCATCCGTCTCAATCTGTTATAGCTCTTGGTAAGTCATCTAGACGGCACTCAGCGTCCGCTAGTTTTGTTGGCTGGAACTGTAGAATATACCGCCTGCATCTCTGCAGAAAAGTAAGACCACTACCAATCAAAGAATATCCTCGATACGATACAAAACAATCTGATGATGAGGGTCTATTCATAGAGCTTTGGGTAGTGTTGAGTACCTGTTCATTGCCATTACTCCCATGTCCACTCCCTTAGGGTAGACCAAATAGAAATATTAACTATGTGCAAATAAAACTATTAGTGTTAGATAGCAATACTTGAAACCATTTAACTGTGAACAAATAAAACTATTAGAGTTATATAGTAATGCTTGAAATCATTTAACTTGAATAAGCACGTTTAAAAATTGATAACTAAAAAGTATTCGTTTATACATCCTATGTATTTAATATCTATGAATAAACAGGATTTGCCGCTTAATAACTTACATGGGTTGATATGCCATAAAACCCAACCAACTAACCTATACGTATCTATGAACAAGGTTTGACATTAAGTAACCTACAAGGGTTGATATGCCGTAAAATACCACAAACCAACCAACGAATCAGTGTCTGCAAAGAGCTGATAAATCTAAGGTTTTATTTGTCGACTAACATTGGCGCGTCCTTTTGAAGGAATCCATGAGAGAACGATTTCTATGAGTTCGTCCTAACTTCCTTTGCAGTGCCCAGCATGTCTTGCTTATTTACTTTGTGAGATAGGAGGTAAGCGGCCGTACAGCCACTGTTTTGTAGGTGTCAGCTTCAGGGATTTGTTCAAGATATTTCGTCGAATCTTAGTGTAGCCTTTTCTTTAAGCTTTTCGTTAAAGTCCAAGCGGTGCAACCATACATTAGTACTGACACAGCCACTGGAAGAATTCCCGTTCTTTTTAATCAAACAGATCAGATTTCCATATGGTCGTTAACTAGCCAAAAATATTTCATGCCTTTCTTGAGTATATGTCAAAATCGCTTTCACTAGATGAATTATTGCGACCGAGGTATATCAACTGGTCCACTAATTGCAGAGGCTTTGGGTTGGATTGGTTTTATGGCATATCAACCGTTGTAGCTTATTTAATGCCAAATCAGGTATATATATATATATATATATATATATCATTTGTAGTTTAAACGTCCACATCAGTCATTTGTTTACCCACAGTTCGATGATCAAACAGTTCTATTTCAAACAATTATATTTAGCATTTGTGAAAGTTAAATGTTCCAAGTATTGCTATGTATCTCTAACAATTCAATCAAACCTCGGTCATTTATTCACACACAGTTCAATGATCTAACACTTCTATTTCAAACAATTCAATTTAGCCTGAGTCAACAAAACTAAATGGATCCAAGTATTGCTATGTATCTCTAGCAATTCAATTAAACATCAGTCATCTGTTTACACAGTTAGATGATGTAACAGTTCTATTTCAAACAATTCAATTTAGCATAAGTCATTTGTTTGCACTCAGTTTAAATGTCAAACATTTCTATTTGACTCATAGATAAAACCTTTTTCGGTGTAACCACATCGGGAACCTGGAAGAATTAGAAATGAAAGGGTACTTCGCGTTTCCCAAATCACGAAGACAGGAGCCTCACCATCAGTTTGTTTAATATCATACCCAGGACTCTCGTTGGGGAGTCTTACCTTTCTGCAGAGATGCAGCCGGTGTATTCTACAGCCCCATCCGACTGGACTGAATTTCAGAGGCTTTCGTTTTAATGAAGAGATAACTATATGTTGCTGAAAACGTACAAAAAATACGAAGTCTATACCTGCCTCTATCAAGATTGTTGTGTGTTATTATGACTTCTTGATTGCAGCCTTGATTAATATCAACGTCTCTAGTCCCTAATGCATTGATAAGGTCGTTGCAGTTCCTCTTTTACAAGATCAATAAGTCTTTGTGCAGCAGAAAAACATTTTTGAGCGAAAAGAGGCTTACAGTTGGATGCATTTAGTGCAGAAAGCACTCTGGAAATTAGTATCGTTTCTAGCCAGAGTTATGTCCTCTTCATCAATGAAATGTTTGACAAAGAGACTCTGTCAATGTAGGTGGAGCTAACAAGATCTACGCGGCAGTCGTTGTACTAATTTGCATAGGCGTGGTACTTGTCGGATATTGGCCAATAGTCAGCATGGGTTTGAGGCAAAACGACGATATAACACAGAGAAACGTCTTCCGACATTGAGAGTACTGATATATTCTGGGTATCCATACCCTTATGCCACACTTTGTTACAAAATCTTAAAGTTTTCTTTTCGTGGAAATTGATGCTCAGAGAGTTGTTCTATCCATGTAGCTGATTTGTGTCATATATATATCTCAGTATATACTTATCTATCTATTTTAGTATATCCATCTCTACGGTTATATATTGAACTGTCTCAGTATATTACCATTGCAGTGTATTCTCCTCTTTCTTTGTCGCTCTCTCTCTCTATATATATATATATATATATATATATATATATATATATATATATATATATTCATCAGTGTGTTACTATTTCGGTATATTCTCCTTTTTCCCTCTCTATAATTATCGGTCCCAGTATATTTTCATTTCAATGTATCATTCTCTCTCTCTCTTTCTCTCTCAATATATATATATATATATATGTAATTAGTATATTACTATGCATTTTAGTATATCAATCAGTATGTCTAGATATTCATCTATCCCAATATACTACTACTTCAATATCTTCTTCTTCTGCTCTCTCTCTCTCGCTATATATATATATATATATATATAAATATCTGTATATCAATATCTACCCACCAATTCATCTAATTCAGTGTATTCTTCTCTCTTTCTTTCTCACTCTCTCTCTCTCTCTCTCTCTCTCTCTCTCTCTCTCACTCACTCTTTCCCTTTCTTTCTCACACACATACTTTATAAACAGTCCACTTATTCACAATAATGAGAAACTCCTGCAATATTTATTGATCGATGTCGCAAGATAAACCTATTCGAAGGCAAAGATAATTATTTCAGATCGTCCAATTAGAAAATACCAACAGTTTTGAGACAAAGATTTTCACTCTAACTATTGAAAGTCACTTTACCATAATGGCGTATGGAAAAGTCAGCATACGTTCGAACAATGGCAAGAGGAGTGCTCGTGGCGTAGCGGGGCGAAGTTGATAAACTGCGTTATCGTAATGTGTTCGAACCCAAGTCACACTATGACATTCACTTTGGAAAAATACCCTGGGGAAAGTTATGAACCCCCTTATCCCCCAGCTATAGGTAAAATCGTGCCGCAACTATTCTTCTACAAGGATGGCTTCGGCATAAAATAACCTACGAAGGTTGACATTACATTAAAACAGAATGAAACTTGATGATGGGTCACAAATTAATATTGAATAGAAGGACTAGAGTTCGAACTCGCTAACTACGATGTTAGATTCCAGTACGTTAACCACTACGCCACGGGGATAGATACATTGGTTACACGCAACTTATGAGTGTGATACATGAAGTTTTTTTGTTTTGTTTTGTTTTGTTTTTTTGTTATTTTCTCATAAATTATTGTAGCGTTACACACCAAATAGACAATTGTAACATTACTCGGCACAAATAGATGCTTGCAACGCTACGGTGTTCAAATGGAAGTTCGAGCTGGTGCGGTCCCAGTAGACATTTGTACTACTACTACTACTACTCATGGATATTTGTATCACCACGTGGCGAACAAGTTTGTGCGTGTAGCACTAAGTCTTAAGTGTTTGTCACACCCTGTTGTAACAGCACCGTGAGAAAAAGTGACGAACATAAAATCACCGTCTTAGTTACTAATACAAAAGTTTATTCGCTACATTTTTTAGTAGTCGTCATGGAGGGAGAGACCGCGTATGAAAATCGAGTCGATTGCTTTAGCTCGCCAAAGAGAAATAGAATGTCGGAAGGAGAACGAGAGCAGACAGACCTTGAATTTTCTTTCTAGCTTTCTGTTGTAGTTCTAACGGGCTTGTTCACTGGTTTCGTCGCCCCAGGGCTCAACTCAAAATGGGGCCGCAAATTTCGGCTGTCTTCACATTGCCGTATCTAGTCTTTCACTGACTGTCTTTACCTCGTCGCATCTGGGCTCAAACTAACTCCTTTTCTGTTTTCTATCCCGTGCCCACTCTCAACGGCTTTCGTGTTTGAGTCTCCTTCAGCCAATCAGAACTCGTTGTCAATTCGCTGCTCATAGGTTTCAATTTTTAACCGAGACGTCCCTAATAGTTTAACAATTTTTTAGTGTGAAAAACAGAAAAACAGCGTTTTCAGTATGAATTTTATTACTTCGGGCTGTCATCTATTTGGACGCCATATTGAAAATTAAACCTTTCTAGTGGCCAGAGTGTCAAAGGATTTTTGTATGAGACTACAAAAAGACGTTGCAAAACTGTTTGTGGCAATTTCTTTACCTTAAGACTATTTATTTTCCTAAATTCAGCGGCTTAATTAGTCAAAATACTCTTGAAACACCCTTTTTTGACATGGTTTGGAGCTACACTATCTTATTTCTTTTAATGTTCTCAGCATTTTAATGTCCTCAACATTCAACAACTTCCAGGGAGTTTTCCACTTGTCAAAACACCTCTGAAACACCCCTTTTTGATCTTGTGTTGAGCTATAGTCTTATTTATTTTCATGTCTTGTGATCACTTAAGCTTCGTTCGGCAATACACTGCAACAGTGTATGGCTGAACTAAGCTTAAGTGATCACAACTGTTAATAAAAAAATATCGAGACATTGCCACTTTATTATATAAGTGTCTCAGCTGAGCATGTGAGGATTTTAAAAAGTAAAAATAAATAAATGAATAAATAAATGCAAAAAATAACAATTTCCCAGAAGGCCTTTGACAGGAAGCGAAATTGGCGCATGCCTAAAAAAGGAAGGGTTTCCAAGCACCAAAGAGAAATTCTTCCTCAATAAGTATTTACCTCTTCGACTGGACGGGCCTTTTTCTCTCGGTTGCTAGTAGGAAGTGCACATGCTCACTAAGTCCCGGGGCTTAGTGGCACCCTGCGTCTCCTACTAGTTGCAGCCTCTGCTAAACATACCCTCTAAACAAACGACAAACCTCAAAAATGATTATATAATATTCTTTAACGCTTGGTCTGGGAAACGTGTCTATTTCTACAGGTTCAGGAAAATATTCCCAACAACAGAATAAAACACCAAAATAAAGATTGAGTCTAATAGTATCCTTGTCTTTTTTCCTCCGTCCTTACTTTTCCTGCAGCTTCGACAGACAAAAGAAGACAAGTGAATGGGATTAGAAGAAGAAAAAGGAGTCAGATATATAGGATAAACATTTCTTTAGTTTTTGGTCAATTCAGAACGCGTAGATAGGAATATTCCAGAAAAAAAGGTTCAAAATCTCACTTACATAGAATTTATTTTTAAACAGATCAGCGAAGGACACCTAGAATAGAATATTCTGGTAAGAGCGGATCAAAGACTAACTCGTAGAAAGATTTGTCACAAAAACAAAAATAATTAAGTTCCAAAATAAATAAGTAATTTCTATGAATCTCATTGGTCACGGGTTGCGTTTTCGCCGACGTCCACACATTTCATTGTAAGTAAAAAGTAAAGTTGGCGACCATAGTCGAGGGTGACTCGAAGGTCCCCTTTTCGATAGCTACTGCACCAAGGTGTAGGAGAGGGTGCTACTCTTTTCCCTGGATTGCTCCATTTTACCCTTCATCCTTACCTTATAATGTTGAGTGTTAAGCAAGGAGGCATCAAGTACCATTTTTTGAGTCCTTGGTATGACTCGACCAGGGATTGAACTCCGCTCTCCCGGACCACTGGCGAACACACTACTCATTAGACCAAACTTAAAATATTTCACTTTGATCCACTTTTATTTTACCCAAAAGTATAATTAGCGGAGTTTTTTTAGTTCAAAGCAGGAGACCGACAGATCAGCAGACTCATCACGGTACGATAGATTGACGCCAGATGACCCGCTAATATACACGAGGGTTAAGTGGGTTAGCTGAAAAACTCATACTTACCAGGACACACGCATATATACTCACATACACATGTATATAAGTACAAGCCTATCTTCTCTTATTAGTTTGGACATACACACACATATATACACGCTCAATTTAACAGACAATATTCATGTTTTAACACACACACATGAACACTTTTTGTATAATCATTGCTATTGTCGAGGTGATCAAATATAAAGTTGTTTTTCTTTACGGTTCTTTTTTTTT